>QLTV01001127.1:237091-267277 GCA_003457575.1 Thermophis baileyi
ATATTGGAACACTGCTATCATGTCTCCCCTAGTCCTTCTTTTCATTAAACTAGACATACCCAGTTCCTGCAACCGTTCTTCATATGTTTTAGCCTCCAGTCCCCTAATCATCTTCGTTGCTCTTCTCTGCACTCTTTCTAGAGTCTCCACATCTTTTTTACATCGTGGCGACCAAAACTGAATGCAGTATTCCAAATGTGGCCTTACCAAGGCATTATAAAGTGGTATTAACACTTCACGTGATCTTGAATAATGATATGAACCATTTTAATATGCCTTGTACCAAGTTCCTTTGACTGCTTTTAAGTGTACCTTGTCTATTTAAATCTGCCAGGAATATAAGAATACAAAAACAAGCACACAACTTTCCTACTGCTATCACTGATACCTAATATCACTCTTACCTGGACCTGCAATGAGAAGATGACTTGCAAAGTTTGAGCCATGTGTAGGCATTCTAGTTACAGAAAAGTAACACATTAAAAATATAATTCCTTGAAGTAAACTCCCCTTTAAATATTTTTTTAAAATTTTGAATTTTTATTTCACTCGCAACTATGTAAAAAAGAACATTTGGAACTAAAGTCACTACTCCACCATATAAAACTCTTTTAAGTAGATCATCTTAAGCAGCATGAATGGATAAACCATTGTTTCATCAACACCAAACAGTTATCAACAAAACCAGTTTCAGAAAGCAGATTTCACAATTAGTAAGGAAACCATACCAGGAAGAAAGAGAAAGCAGAAGTCACATTCCTGTAGTATAGCCACAATGAGTCGCTTGACAGTGAGATGGGAAGAACATTAATTTAATAAGCAATAAACTAAATAAATATTTGTTTAATATTTATGCTTAACAAATGAAAAACAAAGCAAAGCTTATGCGGCCCTGCAGTATAATAATAAACACAATTTAACTGCATCCATTGCAAATGTCTTCATTCAGTATTCTCTGGGATGTAAAGAATCAACAACTAATTAGCGTCCGTTTCATTTATCTGTTCTTTCTCAATACATAGACCAGAGCAGGAACAAAGCTATCTCGCAGAGACAAGATATGGACAGAAATAAGAAATTTCTTCTGCCTAAGAAATAAGAGTAGCCATGCTGATCTGTTGCAGGGAAAAAAATAACCCACCATCCACCTGTATTGGGACACAGGATTTATGGACTGCAAACCAGTTGGATTAGATAAATTATGTCTAACCCCAAGACAAAAATATAGGAGTATCAGAGACTAGGTGGTGATGTGACTGAGAGAAATTGGTCTCAAAAAGCAAAGGCACTTATTTAATAGCGATTATTCATTAAAATTGCTAAGTGGTATAGCAGATATTCTTGTGGTTTGCTGGTTAATCTAAGTCAGGGGTGTCAAACTCGCAGCCCGTGGGCCGGATACGTCATGCACTGGCCAAGCCCATGCCCAGTTTAGCGAAGGGGGGAAAAGTCATGATATGTTACGTGACGACGCGGGTTTGACACCCCTGACCTAAGTACATCACAAAGAAAATTTAAATCCAGATTCAAGGTACAATAGTGCTATCATTTCAGATCCAATTCCCACTTTAAATTTTCTGTTAAAGAATTACCACCTTCATGTCATAGAACAATAAACAGGTCACAGAACAGAGTTGGAGGAAGCATTTACGCCATCAGATTCAAACAGCAGCGGGACTCATATTAAAGCATCCCTGACAGATGGCTGTGTAGCCTCACCTGAACACCTGTATGTACTGAATAGAAGACTATATCCTCTCTGAGTAATTTGTTTTATTGTCAAATCACGCTTATCTGTTAAGAACTTACTTTAACCTTCAATAAGACATTATCTTAAATCCATTATTGGTATTCTTTACTCAACTACCCAAAATGGGACTGGAATTTTGTCACTAAGTGAAACAGTCATTAAGCAAAACATCACGTAACCATGCTACTCAGCAATGGCAGTTCCAGTAGTCCCGGTTGCAGTCATTAGGCAAAGACTATGCTGCTGTTAGACAAGGATCTCATGTTTCTCCTGCCCTGCGTGAATTGCTGGCAATTGTATTCTATTAGCACTATGAAGCGGTATATAAGTCTAAGTGCTATTGCTATTGCAATAGAAAGTGCCTTATAAAAGATAAATGTGCGAAATCTGGCTAGCCAAGAAAAGCAGTTCAGTAAAAAGATACTGTAACCTTCTGTACAAAGAATTTTCCTTCATAGAATGATACTGGCCCCAGAGAACATTGTGAAAGTAGCCTACTTGCTTACCAGCCCTTCATGCCTTTTGGATAATTATTATGGGTAATTTCCAGTTAAGCTTGCCTCCAGTACATTCCCAGGCAATCCCAGCTCAGAGCAACCACACACACCCTTCATTTCAATTAGCAAAACTATCATCCAATATTTATTTACTAAACATCAGTGAACATTTAAAATGTTAACTGGCATGCCTGAAGTAAAAGGCAGGCCAGAGCAGAGAAAGATACTAATAGCAAGCAACAGTTGACATTAAGTACACTATCCAGTGGTGGGATTCAATTTTTTTTACTACCGGTTCTGTGGGTGTGGCTTGGTGGTCATGTGACTGGGTGGGCATGGCTTGGTGGTCATGTGACTGGATGGCCGTGGCTTGGTGGTCATGTGACTGGGTGGGTGTGGTTTGGTGGTCATGCGTCACTTCTTTACCCTTGTTGTTGTTGCGAAGTTTATATATATGGAGATGAGAACTAGAGTGTGACACAACTGGACAACTTTAATTTGTTTTGCTCCTGGGGGTGTTTTTTTTGCTTTTGTTTGCATGTTGCTCTTTTGGTTGACTTTCTTTTTACTAGATCGTTTTTTCAGTTGTTTAGGAGTCTAGTGTCATTTTCTCTCTCTCTTTCTCTCTCTCTTTCTGTCTTTCTCTCTGTGTGTCTATCTCTGTCTTTCTCTCTGTCTATCTCTGTCTCTGTGTGTGTGTGTGTGTCTATCTCTCTCTTTCTCTTTCTCTCTTTCTGTCTATCTCTATCTCTCTGTCTCTGTCTCTCTCTCTGTCTATCTTCTGGAGGCGGGGAGATGAAAAAGGGGCCGGTTTTTCACCTCCCCGCCTCCCGAAGCATTCTGCAGGCCAAAAACGGGCGAACATGGCCCGTTTTTTGGCCAAAAATGGGCAAAAACAGCCCTTTTGTCCTCCCAGGGCATCTGTGCGCCCCCTTTTTCACCTCCCCCGCCTCCCGAAGCATTCTGCAGGCTGAAAACGGGCAAAAATGGCCTTTTTTTGCCAAAAACGGGTGAAAATGGCCCATTTTTTGGCCTCCCAGGGCATCTGTGTGCTGAAAATGGCCCATTTTTTGGCCTCCCGGGGCATCTGTGCGCCCCCTTTTTCACCTCCCCCGCCTCCCTGCAGAAGCATTCTGCAGGCCAAAAACGGGCAAAAACGGCCCGTTTTGGGCCTAGTGGGCCTCCCTGCAGCCACCTGGGAGCAAAAATGGGCCACGGGGGGCCGCGCCGCACCCCCCATGCCCCATTTTGGGCCTAGTGGGCCTCCCTGCAATTACCTGGGAGCCAAAACTGGGCGCGTGGGGACTCCTGGAAGGGGCGGGGAGGGGAGGGGCCAGCCAGAGGTGGTATTTGCCAGTTGTCCGAACCAGTCAAAATTTCCGTTACCGGTCCGCCAGAACCAGTCCGAACCGGCTGAATACCACCTCTGAGTATACCGTAGAACATGGGTGTCAAACTTGAAGCATCATGTTGCCATCACGTGACGTTTCACATTTTCCCTTCGCGGAGCTGGGGTGGGTGTGGCCTGCACGTGACGCATCCGGCCCGCAGGCAGCCAGTTTGACACCCCTGCGTAGAACAAGTATAGAACTTTCCAGAGTCACTGGAAACAGTGCTATTGGTAATTAGCACATATAATCCAAAGACAGTGGCCTTGGGTTATTCCAACGTTAACCCTTTTAGGAGAACACCAGGTGAACCCTCTCCTTCTCTGCACATTAAATAAATAATTTTCTGGATGGAGATGATGTAACCAGCAATGACACAGGCACATTCCTATCAGGGAGAGAGACTCTGGGTAACAAACAAAGTGAAATATCCCCCAGTCCTTCCCTGCCCTGTATAAATGAGGTTAGATTTCTATACAATTTTCTTGTAATCTGCAGCATTAATTTAAAACTTATTTAATAACTTCTCAGACATCCTAACAAACAAATCTCTATTTGTAAAAAAAAAAATTGATGCTACCTGGAACGTTGTATTTTCTTTTTTTAAAATAATTAAGTTTAATGTTGTTTTTCTTATGTGAGATTGGTCTATCTCCGATAAAGGGAAGGAAAAGCAGGAACCTTTGGACATTATGCCTATACATCACAAGACCAGGAAACCACTTTATGAAAAATATTTCAACTATTGTATTGTTTTCTTGATCTAGATAGGGAGCACAAGGTATGAGAGCTTGGTAACGTATTAGATTTAGGGTGTAAACAGAAGGTGTGGTATCCTCTGTGTGATTAATTTTGTCAATCAAAATATAGCCTTTTTCAACTGTGACTTTCACATGTGTTGGGTTACAACTTCACATGTGTTGGAGGATTACAACTTCCATCATCCTAACTAGCATGCTTGAACTAATATAAGCAAAGGCTGGAGTCAGAAAATTGTAATGATAAGCCAAGGTTCTTCTTCAGGATGGATGAATAGGAAGAGAAAGGAATATTAGGTATGTTAGCCACCTTGAGTTATTTATCAAAATAATAAAGGCAGGAAATAAATATGATAACACAGTTTCCATTTGATTACAATACATACTTTGATCATCGATTTAAACTATTTTCCATTCTGTAATACACTACACAAATTTTCTGAATAAACACATATCCTAATTATCATATTTTTCGGACTATAAGACGCACCAAGATTTCGAAGAGGTAAGTAAGAAAAAAAAGTGTTTGTCCTCCCCGGCCTCCAGGAGCACTCTGCAGGCCTCCCAAACCCTCTGCGCGGCCTGTTTTTCACCCATTTTTGCAAAAAATGGGGCACGCAGAGGGTTTGGGAGGCCTGCAGAGTGCTTCTGGGGGCTGGGAAAAGGCAAAAACACCCCCATTTTTCTAAAAATGGCCCGTTTTTTGCAAAAACGGGGGTGTTTTTGCCCCCCCCCAGCCCCCAGAAGCACTCTGCAGGCCTCCCAAACCCTCTGTGCACCCCGTTTTTCTCAAAAATGGGCCCATTTTTTGCAAAAATGGGATGCAGGGGCGGGGCTTCGGGAGGCCAAAAATGGCTGTATTCGGTGTATAAGACACACCAACATTTCCACCCTCTTTTAGGGGGGAAAAAG
The DNA here is from genome assembly GCA_003457575.1 of Thermophis baileyi. Classification (NCBI taxonomy): domain Eukaryota; kingdom Metazoa; phylum Chordata; class Lepidosauria; order Squamata; family Dipsadidae; genus Thermophis; species Thermophis baileyi. Next base: position 242,397 of record QLTV01001127.1, read on the forward strand.
GTGCGTCTTATACTCCGAAATATACGGTAACTCAAATAACTGACATACATTGCTTTGCATTTCAGTTTTTAAAGGGCAACTGATGTAACATTTAAAGATTTCAATGGATTTGGTTTTCTCCATGCAAACATAAGGAGCCTAAACAAGATCCCTTCATTAAAACTATGAGCTACAGTGTGTTTGATATTTGAATTAAGTTGCTGGCATTTTTCTGTTAGTAATTGGTTCTTAAATTATACTAAGACTACAACCTTTTACACACTTATTAACAAACTTTTTGTTTTTGATGAAATAAGTACTTTTTTAAAATATTCATTTTTAGCTACCCTATTTTCTTCATTTTAGCCTTTGCTGACTTTCTAGGTTTATTTCATTTTATGGCAGGGCACACCCAGAAAACCTATATAGTACTTGTACCCCTAATGCAACAGAAGCCATATTTCTTTGGCCTTTAGCCATTTAAAAATGTATTTGGCAAAGGTCTATGGAGAAAGAAATAAGAAAAAGAACTAAAACACATAAAGGAAACCCTCAGAACATGTGGCTATCCCAAGTGGGCCTTCATCAAATCTCAAAAATGACCCTACAGGAGCTCCTACATAACAGACAATGAAGAGAACAATAAACGAAGCAATGTTGTCATTCCATACGTTGCAGGAATATTGGAAAAGCTCAGGAGGATCTTCAGCCAACACAAGATACGTGCACATTTCAAACCCAAGAATACACTAAGGCAGAAGCTTGTCCACCCCAAGGATAAAACACCCAGACACAAACTGAGCAACGTGGTATATGCAGTACAATGCAGTGAGCCATGTGCAGATCTGTACATTGGGAAAACAAAACAACCACTTCATAACCACATGGCACAACACAGGAGAACAAACGCATCAGGACTAGATTCAGCAGTCCATCTGGATTTAAAAGACAAAGGCCACTCTTTAGAAGACAGCAAGGTCCACATTTTGGACAGAGAGGACCGCTAGTTTGAAAGAGGGGTCAAAGAGGTCATCTATGTCAAAATTGAACAACCCTCTCTCAACAGAGGGGGAGAGATATGACATCATCTATCTTGGGTCTACAACACAGTCCTTTCAACAGTTCCAAGAAGGCTCCACACCCAATTGCATCACTCAGGTGACCTTGATGACACAGATAAACCTCCAGGTGGCCTTAACAACTCGCTAAAAGAATGCAAATGACCAGCTGTCTGCAAGGAGTATAAATCCTTCTATTCCCCACCATCCAGTCAGAGCTGAAGAAGCTTCTTGGATGAGAAGTGAAATGTCTTTGAAGAAAAACCAGAAAGTTCAGTTGCCTCTTGAAAAAGCACCTTTGGGATATTTAGCAAAGGATTAAAAGTGCCTCACCCAGCTAAAATTATATCTCAGAGGCCTACAAATCCTATTCCTAATTTTACTTTATAAGATTAGAAGATAAGTCGGGCTTTCCTATTTATACAGGCACAAATGGTGCCATGCTTTTCTAACAGCAGTAGAAATTTCTAAATAAAGGCCAATTTTATCTTCCTTGAAATTATTTATTGAATAAACTATCTGTCTCCAATCTGGTTATATCTAAATGTGTTCACCTTCAATCTCCAAAATTTGTAGGCTGCTGAGCCTGGGACACTTCTGACTACTTTTTGGTATATTTAGGGAAATCAACTTTTGGATCTAGGTTACTACGCTTGCAACACATTTTATGAACAGCCTTTATAATAAGATCACAGAACTGATGGAACCTAGCCAATCTTCAGTTTTCTAGAAAAAGCTTTGACAGAATTGGACTTGGTAAGATCTAGAATGGGAAACAACCAAGATTGTCCAGGCTCCAGAACAGACTAAAAAGCAGGGGGGAAAGACGCAGAAGATGGCAATGGCAAAATATTTAGAAGCTCTTGCCCCCAAATTATATCAATCTGTTGGAAATAATTACAGGTGGGGTTTTTGTTTTGTTTTGATAATACAATAAGACTGTAAGGAAGATAGCAAGCAACCAAGTACCAACACCAATATATGGTGGCAGAAAAGGATGACAAGACAAACCAACGATAAGAGGAATCAAAGTTAAGGGTTCATTTAACTGATTCTGATTGGGTGGTCAGGATGCAGGCCCTAGAAGACAAGAGAGAAAGCGAGGGAACTGAAGACCTGTATTTTATGGTATGCTTCGGATACATTTATTTATTCATTAAATTTATATCCTACGGTTAAAATGTGTTTCCACTGAATTAAATCCCACATATCCAATTATATCCAGGGTGTAACTTACATTCAGACCTACAACTCCAATAGTGCTCATTATTTACCACTGATGACAGGGCTTCCGGGAAATGTGACTTAGCAGAACTGCCATGGCATGGAATTAACTTCAATAACTTCTTGAAAAAGATATATTCATCAAATATATTTATATGCACATAAACTTGTTTTCCACTTAGAATACATAACAGAACCCAAAATCTTTGCTATACAGTGTGTACAATATAATGCATTGTTACATTGTTATTTATTTTATTTTATTTGGCGGCTTACAGGAAATAAAAACACAATATAAAAGAAATTAAAATAATAAAAAATTAAAATAATAAAATAACCCCCCACCCTGGTGACAACACACACTCGTACCAGCCATTTAATGGGCTCCATCCCACTCTGGGTTCCCCAAGCCCGCTGGCAGAACCACAGCTTCAGGGCCTTCTGAAAGAGTGTCAGCGGGGGCCAATCTAATTTCCAGAGGGATGATGTTCCAGAGGGAGGGAGCCACCACAGAGAAGGCCCTTCTTCTGGGTCATGCCAGATGTATTTCCTTAGGGGACAGGACCCGCAACATTCCTTGTCTCCCCGCTCTAGTGAGTCAGGTGGATGTGATCGGCAAGAGACGGTCCGTCAGATAACCTGATCCCAAGCCTGATATTCCAGTTATCATAGTTCTACTACTGGAGACAATGGAATGGTCCAAGATGCCTGGCTTGTGCATTTTGGGAAATAGGTAGAAATTGCCTAATCGGAGATCCTAGGATATCTTCATGTAGAGGCAGTCTTGTATGTTTCATCACATTGCCTAATTCTCTTTGGTATGAAGCTGTGGAATATGATGAAAGGTGTTAGTTGATAGAATGCTGTATTGGAAAGTTGTCTTCCTTTACATAATCCATCATAGTCATAATGACGACCACTCCATCTTTGTCAGCTTCTCTGAGAATGATACAATTGATATACTTGAAACCTTAAATGGCATCTTGTGCTACTCTGCTAAGAATGTTGTATAAGGCGAGTTCTTTACTGGTGATTGATGAAAGCATTCAATGTAGAAGTGCAGAAAGTTGGAGGAAGGGTGCCAGGTAAAGGAAGATAGTTGGCAGCAATAAGTATATTTATTCTGAATGTTTTCATTGGTTTTTATTGTTTAAAAATATTTTTAATGTTTTAACTGTAATATATTTTTGAACAGTAAGCCACCCAGAATCATTGATTGAGATGGACAACTATATTGATTGATTGATTGATTGATTAATATGAATGAATGAATGAATGAATGAATGAATGAATGAATGAATGAATGAATGAATGAATAAGCAAGAAAACTACCAAAGGGCTATACCAAAGCAAGCCAAGGGAGGTATGAATCTAGAAAGTTTCTGGGAGAGAAATAGAATAGAATAGAATTCTTTATTGGCCAAGTGTGATTGGACACACAAGGAATTTGTCTTTGGTGCATATGTTCTCAGTGTACATAAAAAGACAAGATACATTTGTCAAGAATCATGAGGTACAACACTTAATGATTGTCATAGGGTACAAATAAGCAATCAGGAAACAATCAATATTAATATAAATCGTAAGGATACAAGCAACAAGTTACAGTCATACAGTCATAAGTGGGAGGAGATGGGTGATAGGAACGATGAGAAGACTAATAGTAATAGTAATGCAGGCTTAGTGAATAGTTTGACAGTGGTGAGGGAAAGACAGATGTTCAACCTTTCTCTGTTCAAGTTTAGCTGCGACAGAGAAAGATCTCAGTAAATTTAGTCCTAAATATACTATGCAAAAATGTATACATCTGTTACATTGAAATGCTCTAAACTGTTTTTTTTTTCTGGATAAAATGACACATTATAATATACCAGTACTTCTCATAAAGCCTGTATACATGCTATGAAAAAACTTAGATTGTTATTATGTACGTAGATCTCTTTTCTATGAGATTCCAACTTTTTTTTTAAATCAAGTTTCTTGTCTTCATATGTACAACCTTATGCTTGAAGGAATTTAAGTTATACCAATTGAAGTTAGACAAGGCCAAATGAAAATGACAGTCACTGAAATATATTCTTCTCCTCCTCCAGAATTAGCACATGTAGCAAACAAGTGAAATAGTTTATAAACAATTATGCAAATACATTCAATTTATACAGAACTCATTTCTTTTAAGAAGTGCCTACAGACAGAGCCATTAGCCTATCAATGAGAAACATTTTCTCTACTTCCTTTGCATTATTACTTTTAATAATTTCAAGCCTTCAAAGAACTCTGAAGTTGCTTCTTAGATGAGAAATGAAACATTTTCAAGGGGGAAAAAAATCAAGTCTTGTCATCTTTTGGAAAAGCACCTATGGGGCAACCATGACCTGGATGATTGATAATCTCTATATAGACATTCAAGCTTCTACTAATTTTACTCTGCTATGAGCCCTCAGTTTATAAGAGAGGAAGATTGAGATCTTCAACCTTTCACGGTACAGGTTTAGCAGAACCAGAGCAACATTTCAGTAAATTTAGCCCTGAATATATTATGGAAAAATAATACAAATATGTTAACCGAAATGCTCTATTTTTTCCCCCCTGGAAAATTCCATCCCTCACACATGTATTTAATCCTTTGTCAGTTTGTTTTTATATTTATAATTTTTATATATCTGTATATATTAAAATGTAAGCTGCCTAGCATCACTTTAGACAAAGTGAGTGACAACTAAATTTAATAAAGAAATATATTCACTTAACCTTCTGATTTTCATATTCTCTAATTTTCACAATATTATATCCCCGAATTCTTACCACTGAGATCTGATCTCTTGTGGTTTCTACAATTTTAACCCTTATTTATCAATCATAATTTATACATATTTTCCTCTTTAGAACAGGGTGTGGCATTCATATTTTCCCTAGCTACTCACCCCTGCAAGCAACTGACAGAATAATCGCTGTTTACAGCATCACTTCCAAACTGTTCTCTGAATAAAATATTTCTCATTATCACTTCCAAATCCCTCCATAGCATACTGTCTATATAAGAATGCATGTGTTTACAATGTGCATTTCCTCGTTTATAAAGCGACAACATACAGACCTATTTAATACAGTTGTTGCAAGGATAAATCTTTGGGCACAATAGTTCCAGACAGCATATACTAAGCCAGACACAAAAGACCTACAAACTTCTCTTACTTAGTACATACAGACAGAATGTTTCCATTTTTCCTTATAGCTTTAACAAGCTCAGGACTTACCTGCTCAACATTTAAATGCATTAACTTTTAGCACCACTGCAATATTTCCAAGTATCTTCTCCCATTCAGTTTAAATATTAGTTCAATGGTTTAATAAACTTGACTAATCCCATTCTTAGGATTTAACAGCAAAACAAACCACCAGAGGCCTTTTGATAACCTTAAAATGTAGCGTTAATGCAGCTTTCCCCCAAAGTGGTCAGTATCAACCCCTATGGATTGCTGGCACTATCCAAGGGGTTACTGTTATTGTTAATAGTAGTGCTATTCAAATAGAATTTATTAAATTTTCTCATACAGTGTTTGGGAATTGATGAACAATCTGAAGGGTTCAATGAGCTGAAGAGTTGGAGGACTCCTGATTTAGGGTGCTATCCCAAAAATGTATATTGCCTATTTGCAGCCTTCAGGATGTCAGGCCTGTTGTGTTCCCCTTAATTTGCTAGTAAAGGGGGAATTATTAATTATTAAGTCAGGACTGGAAAAAGTCTCTCGGCATGCTTCTCCTATTTGAGAGTGACTTCTTTCATTCTGGGAGGGGAATAACAGTGGTTCCAAAAAAAGAAAGAAAGAAAAAGCTTTTATGTCAATACAGCTCTTAATGCCACTAATAAACACATCACGACCGCTTAACTAATTTATATAAAGCTTAACCCTACACACCTCAAGAAGCTTCTAAATACTTCAATACAATTACAATAAAGCTCACTTCCAGTCCTATAAGTGGAAGGCTGCCAATGCTAATCACAACTGCAATATCCATAAATGCATTTTTACAATTTTGCACACCTCCCAGACTCGCTGGGAGTTGGGCGGCATATACATTTAGAGTATGAGAATAACAACCACCACAACCACCACCACAACAACCACCCCCAACCCCCACACGTTGCAGGACTCGCATTGGCCGGCCAATATTTCCTTCCCTCAAACCCCCCCCGATCAGGAAGGAAACCCACCTCTCCTGCACCCGCATCCCACTGAAACGCTCCGCTCCCCCCCCCACCCCAGGCCCGGCTGGAGGGCTCCCCCAAGGGCATCTGTTCGCCTCCAGCCCGGGCGGAGGTCACCCTGGCTCAGGCCCCGCCTGCCTCACCTGCGTCCCGACCACCACGATCTGCGGCAACTGGATGATATCGGCGCCCACGGTGTTGAAGACGTCCTGCAGCTTGTTAATGACCGGAATCAACGCCTCCATGGCGGCGGGCGGCGGAGAGGAAGGGCGCGGACAATCCGCAGGGCAGCAATGAATGGACGGGGAAGGGAGAAAGAGGAGAAGGCGCCAGAGAAGGGCGCTCGCTCCGACACCTTCCCCGGCCGCCGACACAGACACACGCGCGCGCGCGCGCGCTCCCCCAACAGGCCCTGCGCGCGCTCTCCCGTCTCCAGATGGGAGCCGGCGTGGGCGCAAAGCATGGCGGGTATTGTAGTAGGGTCCTTCCTGGGGCGGAAAAACTGCCGAAGGTTCGTCACGTGCAGGAACACTTTGGGTGTATGTCTTTATCATCCCGCTTGTGGTTAGTTCACTTGATGTACTTATTTTAAATTAGTGGTGAGGTCAGGTCTGTCTGTCTGTCTAGGAGAAATAATATTTTCAGAATTCTTTGGTTTTGGCTTTGCTTTCTATAACTACTTCGGCTTAATTAAAAATAAAATTGTTTTAAGTGTATTCTAATCTTTTGCTGGTATATTTTATTAATAACCATCAAAATTGACGTTTAAACATTTTTAATGGGTATTTCCCTCAAGCTAGAAACAATTACCTTATTTTCCATAGACATATCACTTGAATAGTACACGTTTGAATAATATAGCCATTTTGTTGGCTCTATTAATCCCATTAATCAAGATCTACCTGTATTGAAGATTTACAGTGCATTCAGAAAGTATGAAACACATGAAAACCCTGAAGAAGCTTCTTGGATGAGAAGCGAAACGTCTTCAAAGAAAAACCAGAAAGTCCAGTTGCCTCTTGAAGAAGCAACCATGATCTCTGGATGACTGAGAATCTCCATAGACATGAAAACCCCCTTCCTCACCGAGAGTCCTTCAGGTGCTTTTTTGCAAACTCTAAGTGGGCTTTCATGTGTTTTGCACAGAGGAGTGGCTTCCATCTAGCCATAAAGCCCAGATCGGTGGAGGGCTGCAGTGAAGGTTGTCCTTCTGGAACTCTGTCCCATCTCTACACAGGATCTCTGGAGCTCAGTCAGAGTGACCATTGGGTTCTTGGTCACTTCTCTTACTAAGACCCTTCTCTCCCCCCCCCAATTGCTCAGTTTGACCTCAGTAGGCGGGACAAGGCAGGATAATAAGAAATATCCTCTAATAAACATTTTAGTAATGATCTAACAATTTGTTCTATTGGTCTCTAACCGTCCCTATTCCTAAACCTTGGCTAATGAATGCTCCAGGAGTTATCTAATGCACATTCTATTTGCTCCAGGCCATCTCTATTCTTTTTAGCTTAGCTATGCAGGATGTCTAACTCTTTGTTACTGTTATTAGTCCTCTAATCACCTAGAATTGCTACAAGTGTTACACATGCATATTCTCTGTGAATAAGCATATTCTTTGTTCTTGCCAGACAGACTCCACAATTACAGGCTTCCCGGTCTCCTTTCAAGTATAGGCCATAACCTTGCTTTGTTTTAGCAGCCAGCCCATCAGATTAATTGGGGGGGGGGGGAATGAATTTCAACAACTGTAGAATCAGGCTGCAGCACAACAAAATTGACAAAAGTGAAGAGGGTCTGAATACTTTCTGAATGCTCTGCATGCTTTTCAGCACCTGAAGTAGAAGGACATAATTTCAAAAGTATTGTAGTGCCTATGTCCTGCTTGTAAATTTCCTGAAGTCACATATAGTACTTGATATATCAGAGCTGAATTCCAAGCAGCTGAGCCACTGCTTTGAGATCTCCACAGATATTTCAGTTGTACTTGCTGTGCTGGATGTGTTTCAACAACAGTTCCATGTTGTTGTATGTTGCTTTCATGTGCGCAGCATAGCCAAAAGTTCCTGGAGGGGTCTACTGTATAAAAACAGTATATAAAAAGGTACATGATAGGTTACATTACAGATTGTATTTGTGATTGGCAGCCAAAAATCTGTAAGATATACCCAAAAGTGTTCAGGTAGTAAAATCTTTACTGTCCAATGAGGGTAGAACAAGAAGCAATGGGTGGAAACTAATCAAGGAGAGAAGCAACTTAGAACTAAGGAGAGATTTCCTGACAGAACAATTAATCAGTGGAACAGCTTGCCTCCAGAAGTTGTGAATGCTCCAACACTGGAAGTTTTTAAGAAGAGATTGGATAACCATTTATCTGAAGTGCTGTAGGGTTTCCTACCTAAGCAGGGGGTTGGACTAGAAGACCTCCAAGGTCCCTTCCAACTCTGTTACTCTATTCTATTCTATTCTATTCTATTCTATTCTATTCTATTCTATTCTATTCTATTCTATTCTATTCTATTCTAAAGAAGGGGAAAAGAAGTCCAAAGAAAATTATCAAGAAAGATGATGATTTCATATTATAGTTTGACAACTAAATGGTCAAATTTAGATTGGAATGTTGAGAGAGACTGTAGTCATTCAAAGCAGCTCTTGTGTTACCGATAAGGTTATAAAATTCATTGAAAGAAAAAGAAATGGCAGCAAATCCCGCATTTTAAAAAATAAAAGCATTCATGGTCTATGTGAACTATCCCTGTACAGTTCCCACTGAAATTGAGAAAAACTAAGTAGCAAACTTTATATTATGGTAACAATTTGATAATAAGAACTCATAAGAATTGTATTTCTTTTATTAAAAAGAGAAAGCTCTTTTGTTTTTGCTGCAACACTATCCTTATTCCAAAATCTGCAGTACAATTAATTTTATGGCTTCATTTGTTTTTATGGACCATTTGAAGGCAATGGCAAACTGCTTGTAGCTGCTAAGAACACTACAAGGAACCTTTAAAAACAACTTTTTATATTTTATTAGATTCCTCTGTTTTTAAAAAATAGAAGTATAAAAAGTTTGAAAACTGAATACCCCCAAAAGAAATTCTCATAGAAATTTCTTTCACCAAATAATTGAGAGGGATTAACTTACACAAATTTCACAACTGGATTGTGATCACTTTCAAAAGCATTTTAAGAGCCTTGGTGGCGCAGTGGTTAGAGTGCAGTACTGCAGGCTACTTCTGCTGCCTGCTGGCTGCCTGCAATTTGGCAGTTCAAATTTCACCAGGCTCAAGGTTGACTCAGCCTTCCATCCTTCCGAGGTGGGTAAAATGAGGACCCAGATTGTTGGAGGCAATACGCTGACTCTGTAAACCGCTTAGAGAGGGCTGTAAAGCGGTATATACCGTATTTTTCGGAGTATAAGACGCACCTACCTTTTTTGGGGAGGAAAACAAGAAAAAAAAATCTGCCTCTGCCTACCAGCATCCATCGGTATTCATCAGGCTAGTGTCCTTGCAGCAAACAGCAAACAACAAACAGCCTGGTCAGCTTCAGCACATTATTGCAGCCTGATTTAGCATGAACAGCTGATTGGCAGTTGGATCGGCCTCCCGGAATACCACCAATCAGCTGTTCCAGACTGCGAGGATCGCCAGAGCCCATCGCCACCTCTGCGCGTCCCGTTTTTGGCCTCCGCGCATCCCGTTTTTGGCCTCCGCGCATTGCATTTCTGGCCGGTTCTGGGTGGCGGGGGCCGCTGCTGTCGATCCCCGCCACCTGGAACCGCCCAAAAATGGAGGCCAAAAACGGGGTGTGCGGAGGCTGAAAACCCGATGCGCATAGGCCGAAAACCCAACGCATGGAGGGGGCAATCGGCGGCGATGTGCAGTGGCGATCCCTGTAGCCTGGAACAGGTCTAAAACAGAGCGTGCGAAAATGCGACACGCGGAGGCCAAAAATGGTCGGCGGGTGGGGGCCGGTGGGTGGGGGGGCTTCGGCAACATTTGGTGTATCAGACGCACCACAATTTTCACCCCCTTTTAGGGGTGGGGGAAGTCCGTCTTATACTCCGAAAAGTACGGTAAGTCTAAGTGCTATTGCTATTATTTCTCTGCCAATGCAGGATTTTCCTTAGCCATAGCATCTATTGAATTACCAGACTGCTGCCCCCCCAAAAAAGGTACTCATCACCTGGTTTCAAAGTTTTGACAGCTGGGCACCTCCCCCATTGCAGTCACATGACAGTGTTTTGGATGTTCAGCCACTGGCCACATTTACAATTGTTTGCAGTGCCCTGTGGTTATGGGACTGCAATTTACTATGGTTTTGCCAAAAGTTGGCATTTATTTCTAATTCCGGCAAAAACTGGTCCATAGCAAACAATGGGTTTGCTTAATAACTGCCACATTCGTGTTATGACTGCTGTATTTACTTAATGACCGCAATGGGAAAATGTTGTAAAATTGGGTCAGTCAGATGATGACCCGCTTTATGATAGTCACAACTTGTAACCATAATTGCTAGGCTCAACTATGATCATAAATGAAGGATTACCTGTATGATGGCTGAACGATCATTGAATTAGCATGGATCAGAACTGAGTATCTTACTGAAAGTGTGAGGAAGCAACTTAACCCTAGAGCTATTATTCCTTTGCCAATTAAATAGCTGCAGTTTCCTAAAACAAATTTATGTAAACTTAAAATATTTAATGATAAATAAAATAAAAGTACTATACTGTTATAAAAGCATCAAAATTTACAAATGCAGAGCAAGCTAAATATTGTAGCACAATAGTTTTAAATCATATTTGATGAAAAAAGTTGTAGTTCACAAATATATGCCTTTTAATAAAATATGTGGGTACAGCTTCCCTGATAACAATGTCTATAATAGTTTTATCTGGCTGGCCATAAGTAAATTTTAAAATATGAAGTAAAATTTAACTTCAGCAGAATAGGGCATTTTAGACCCAAAGGTTTAACTGGGTTTGTGTTTACACAACACCCCAATCCTTATATTCTGGTTTACAAACTGATTGACTAGGTTCACACAACATACTTAATTGCAAATTACATGTGTGTTTGCCATATGTAAAGTTATCCATAGAAAATAGTTCCTGTATTTCCCACAAACTTTCACAGTGAATTCTGACACCAATGGACACATGGACAAAGCTTGTGACACTATGCTTTCCCAGTGTTGCTGATTAAACTTAAAGATGTGGGCATTTCTCAGAAGGACCAAAAATTTTGGTCTACACAGGCACCCAGATAGAGGTTGAAAGAAACGTAATAGGCATTTGAACAGGAAATAAAACAGTGTAATGAATGGCAAGGAACCTCATTCTAAAAGATTCAGGCCCAAAAGAGTTAAAGGAAAGCCAAACTTTAAACTTGCTAACCTAAGTCCTGTGCAGAAACAGCTCTCGAAAGCCTCATGCTAAATTGCTAATGAAGGGCAAAGAAATTTCTCCTTTAACACAGCTTTTAAAAAGGGAGGAGAACTTGCATCCTTGTGTCCCTCTTATGTCCCAGGAGGAGCACCTATTTACCTGCTACCTGTTAAGTCAGCTAAACGGGGATCTGGAATTGAGATTGCAGGAAACCGATAACAAAGGTGGGGATTAGGTTCTTGATATTTTCAGAGAAATGGCCTGCATTCTGACCTTTTAGCTTTTCTTGGTCTGTATATTCTTGTCTGGAGGAACAGTCACTGAGGTAAACCCTGTGGGCATCAATCTTTTATTTGCCTTTCTTTCTTTTTAACATTCAATTCTGGTTCTGTTCCAGAACCTTGATCCGCATAATAAAATCTTACATTTCTTATTGAGCCAGCCCTCTCATGCCAATAGGGAACTTAGCTTTCATCATATGTCTTAACTGCCATGTCTAAAAGTACAGATAGAGAACAGAGCAGGAGAGGACTAAATCAGGGCAGAGAGGGACATTCTGTAGTCTAGAAGAAAGCGGATGGTGGCATATTTACCAATTAGCCTATCTGCCTAGTACAGTAGTAGCAATTCTTCTTATTAGAGTGCCATCTCACTTTGTATCCAGAAACTTCAGGCGGTGATCCCAGCACTTCTTTCATTCAGCTACCGGTATTTCCTCACCACATCCCTGTGAGGTAGGCTGGGATAAAACTAACTGGCCAAAAATTGCTGTGTAACTTCCAGGGCTGAGGCTGGATCTCTCCTCCAGTCCTTGCACAGCACCCCAACTGCTTCATCATACTGGCTCTTGGGAGTTGCAGACGGTGGAGAAAGGTTGTGGGGCGAGGAATGGATGTATTATCCTTATTAGATCCTTATTGGAGCCTGGGGCCCCTGCCCCCACATCCCTCTGCTTTCCATGTGCAAGTGGGTATTGCAATTAGGAATTCTCCTGAAAGTAGTTTGATTTGAGAGTAAGTTACACAAAGGGACAAATCACTCCTGTGCTTTTAAAAGTCATGATGGTTTAATTATTGACATTCAAAGAAGGTAGGGTTTCCGTTTACACGTAATTTCCTTTTAAAAACAGGAATAAAGTCAGGCAGAACATAATAAAAGGAAGAATCTACCAGATTCTTCTCATTTAGGATTCAGTAGTATTGAGGGGAGGTTGTGCAGAAGTTGAATGTCTCGAAGGTAAGTGGTTTGCCAAGCCTATTTGTGTGGCTGTTGAGAACCCCCTTGGCTGGAGCTCCACAAGCTAAACACTGGAGCATTTTTGGTTTCGTTTCAAGCTCTCACTGGGCATAATAGAAAGCTATGCCAGGGAAAACATTGTAAATGAGGCTTCGTATGTCAGAAGTCTTTTCTATTGCATCCAGGTCAGGCTATTGAATGGGTATGTATATAATTTGAGATGGTTTGTAGTGAATTGTGCATTAACTTCTGGGCTGTAAATATTTTAATTGTTTATGGGTTATAATACATTGGGTTTCTTTGTATATCATGTTATCTCCGTTTATGCTTAATATTAGATACAGCATACTTAAAGTCACTGACAACTTTTTGGAATAATTTAATAGACTTTGAAACTGATTGTTTTAGGAGGTATGGTGACATTGGGTTTGGGATGCTGCTAAGAGAATATTTTGAAAAACCTGAATGTAATATTATCCTGATATTAAGGACTGGATTCAAGAGTTGTTTAATTTATTTAGTTCAAAAAGGAAATGTTAACTATTGGTCAAAAAAGGATGTAGTATGTTTTCCTTTTGCATAGATTTCATGACTTTTTACAATAATCGAGTATTACCATTTTTTTCCTTTAATTTCAATACTTTTAAATATTTAATGTATATGTGATATGTATTGATAGTTTGTAATTCCTTGACAGAGAGGATACGGATTATTATAAAATATGAAACAAATGGTATAACTGGTTGGAACATAAAAACAAAATCAATGTATAAAAAGTACGACAAATGTAAAACAAAAGACATATATATATGTATGTATGTATGTATATATATATGTATGTATGTATATATGTATATATGTATATATGAAATATATATATTTTATACACACACACACATACATTATACATTATATTATTATATTATATTATGTATATGTATGTATATATGTATGTATATGTATATATATAGAGAGGGGGGGAGATTCTCTCCCCCCTGCATGTTTGTTTATTTTTCCTGTAAAACTAGTTAAAATAAATAGATATATATTTTTAAGGTCTTTAAGGTCCCTGACCAACACCTGTAGGTATATATGTATGTGTGCACATAAAATAAATAAAATTTTGATTTAAACAAAGCTAAAGCATTATATAAACTTTTCCAAAGCAAAGTATTAGCTGCTAATATGTTTGTGTGCAAGCATGTCCCCAAAATGCTCCGAATACCCTGAGGGGTGGGGTGGGGAATAAGAGGATAGCTGTTAACTCAGTGCTCTGAAGTACGCCCACTTGTTAAAACAAAAGTAGAGCAACGCGGAAGAGAATATTCTGGGAGAGCAACTTATTACATTGCCTTTTAATTAAAGCCATACCCACCATGACAACTGTTCTGTTGAATGGACAAGGTTTTTCATTACAATCTATTTTTTTGTAAGACCATCCCAAATATACTTTCAAATTTCCAGAGTTAGCTCCATTATATATGATGTATAACTGATATTGTTGGTATATAAAGAACGTTTTTTGTTTTCTGTTGAATAGTTCATAGATACTTTCCCTGTCAGTCCCCCAAACCTTTAAAATTGACTTCTAAGGCATTGATCACTGCAGCTGTTAAGTTCGTAACAGGGTTGTGAAGTGTATCTGGCTTTCCCATTAACTTTGCTTGTCAGAGTGTTGCAAAAGGCGATCAGTTGGCCCCGGGACATTGCAACCAACATATAAATATGAGCTAGTTGCCAAGCGGTTGAATTTTGATCCCGTGACCACGGGATGCTGCAATGGTCATAAGTGTGTGAAATGGTCACAAGTCACTTTTTTCAGTGCTGTTGTAACTTGGTGAATGGTCACGAATGAACTGTTGTAAGTCGAAGACTGCCTGTACAGAAAGTGGAAAAATATAGGCATGAAAGTGTAATTTAGTAAATTAAAAGAAAGTGGAACTAGATGGTAAGATTTTTCAAAACCAAATACTTTATCCAAATAATAGGCTATTTTTGTAAAGGTTGCTCCATCTTCTAGAACTGGTTTCTAACAGTTCTAGACCGTCTGTCTGCAGTATGGTGGTCTCTAGCTGGAGTTTAATTTCCATTGTCACTAGCCAGAATTTGACAACTTATGGGAGGTGGTCCAACTAACTGAAAGGAAACTAGACACGGGTTGAACAATAGTTACACAGGTAGCTGTAAAAATGAACTCCCGCCTGTATTTTTCACCTTGTCTTCACCATATTTTTAATTCTTTAGTTCCCTTGTATCTTTGATTAATCTGTTGCCTGCTCCTTATTCCTGTCAAATCTCTTCCCTTCTTCTGTTTTTTTTTTTTTTAATGGACTTGATTGTGCCCTTCTGCATGCCACAGGGTTTATATAATGGAAAATGGTTTTTTTCCGGCAAGATCTGGGCAAACAAATTAAGTCAGAAGATTGGGCTGAATTGGTTTGGCTCTTGCACACCTTCATTATTATTTTCCTTTCTTTTGTTTTCTTTTTTATTATAGTTCAGCAGGTTTTCTAAAAGTGATCCAATGGAGCTGCGTGATTATCAGTGGGAGGTCATTGGGCCTGCTTTGGAAGGAAAGAATATAATCATATGGCTGCCAACAGGAGCTGGAAAGACTCGAGCAGCTGTCTATGTTTGCAAGAAGCACTTGGAGAGTCAAGATAAGAACAAGGTGGTTGTGTTAGTCAACACAGTAAGTACCAGTAGATAGAGGGTGGTGGAAGATCATTTTCCAAAATCCATGGCTTCTTGGATTACAAACAGCTCAGGGATGAAATACTTTGGACCTCAAACAAGTGCAACACCTCTGTTAATTTTAAAAGCACCCCCTTTTCCAGGTTTCTGCACAAGTTGAAACAAAGGAACAGCTTTTTTGGGGGGGGGGGTGTCTTCAGGCACATGTACATCTGAGAAAAAGGAGTTGCTTTAACAGAAAAGAGTTGTGCTCTTTCTAGTTCAAAAACGCCTCTTCCAAAACATTTTGGAAACGTACACAGCTTAATGTTGTCTGTTTGATCCCCTGGAAAATGTTTCACTACAGCAACTTTGTCCTGGCAGGTACCTCTAGTCGACCAACATCTGAAGAATGAGTTCAGTTTCTTACAAAGTCAATTCCAAATTGCATCTGTTTGTGGCGATAGTATCCAGAAGCTATTCTTCTCAGAGATGGTAAAGAGCCACAACCTGATAATCTGCACAGCCCAAATCCTGTATAATGCCCTCAACAACCAAGAAGAGGAAATGCATGTGGAACTGACTGGTGAGTAGTCAATGGTAGGGTAATGGGAAGGGTACTGTGGTTGACAGAAATATAGTGTTTGCCATAGCCTGGAGTTCGATCCTGATGGGGCCCGAGGTTGACTTGGCCTTCCAAATTGGCCTTCTGAGGCCAGTAAAATGAAGATACAGATTGTTGAGGGCATATGCTGACATCTTATAGCACCCAGAGAGTGCTATAAAGCACTATGGAGCAATATATAAGTCTAAGTGCTATTGCTATTGTGGTAATGTGACTCATTATAACAGTTTTGCTCATTGTTTTGAGCAAAATATATTTAATCAAAATATATTTAATCACTTAATATAACAACCCATCAAAATATACTCTTGTTTTGTAATTGCATAATAATTAAATACAAGCTCATACAATCTATACTCGGCATTCTACTGAATCATTTTTAAGACCTGTCTACTCTAGAGACATGAAATTTTGCACCTGGACTGCAAATAGCAATCAAGTTATAAGGAGCTGCCCCAGATTCCTGTTCCACAACCAGATCACTTTATTTCTTGGAGTACAGGTGGTCCTTACGACTACAGTGAGCCCAGAATTTCCATTGATAAGCAAGAACAGTTGTCAAGTGAGTTTTGCCCATTTTACAACCTTTCTTGCCACAGTTGAATCACCACAGTTGTTAAATTAATAACATGGTTGTTAAGTGAATCTGGCTTTCCCATTGACTTTGCTTGTCAGAAGATTGCAAAAAGATGATCATATGATCGCAGGACAGCGCAGCCATCATAAATATGAACCTGTTGCCAAGCTTCCAAATTTTGATCAGGTGACTACAGGGACACTGCAACGGTCTTAAGTGTGAAAAACGGTCATAAGTCACTTTTTTCAGTACCGTTGTAACTTTGAATAGACACTAAATGAATGGTTGTAAGTTGAAGACACTCTATACATGGAAAGAGCTTCTATTTATTAGAGCCTATAGAAAAAAGTGTTCTGGAGAAAAGGAGTAAGACCATTGTGGTGGTTTTTGGTTTCTTTGTCTAAAGCAGGTTATAGCAGATTCACAGTAGATCATTACTGGAACAGTCACAATCTCTTCAGGGAAGGGGAGCAGCAGCATACAGTAATAATGTAGTTTTAGCTGTGAATCCCCCATTCAAGCTCACAGTTGTCTCTATTGTCCCAAAGGTGCTTTTTCAAGAGGCAACTGGGCTTTTTGGTTTTTCTTTGAAGACGTTTCACTTCTCATCCAAGAAGCTTCTTCAGCTCTGACTGGATGGTGGGGAATGGAAAGATTTATACTCCTTGCAGACAGCTGGTCATTTGCATTCTTTTAGAGAGTTGTTAAGGTCACCTGGAGGTTTATCTGTGTCATCAGGGTCACCTGAGTGGTGCAAATGGGTGTGGAGCCTTCTTGGAACTGTTAAAAGGACTGTATAGACTGGAGATAGATGATGTCATATCCCTCCCTCTCTGTTGAGAGAGGGCTGTTCAGTTTTGACATAGATGGCTTCTTTTACCCCTCTTTCAAACCAGTGATCCTCTCTGTCCAAAATGTGGACCTTGCTGTCTTAAAAGACCTTTGTCTTTTAAATCCAGATGGACTGCTGAATCTAGTCCTGATGGGTTTGTTCTCCTATGTTGTGCTGTGCGTTTATGAAGTGGTTGTTTTGTATTGTCTCTATTGTCACCTTTTGAACATAGCCCTGTGATCACGGATAGAGCAACTTGGAACACCCAGAAATTAGCAGATCTTCCTTCTGAGAGCAGGGAAAGAAGATCCAAGTTCAAAACCGCCTTTGTGGAACCTTCCACAATCTTGGGATAATTCTTCACTATCAAAGTCCTAGTATCAAAGAAAAGGAGGTGAATCATATTTGACTATTACAATTTTTTGAGAGCCTAGCAAAGAAGGAAACACAAATTACGTTTCAATTTAACCATATTTCAGGTCGGACTCTTCACTGAGAACTCTGTAACCAGTAACTGACCTAATTTTTCTTGGAAGTAAAATGGATAATGAAGTAAATGGAAA
The DNA here is from genome assembly GCA_003457575.1 of Thermophis baileyi. Taxonomy (NCBI): domain Eukaryota; kingdom Metazoa; phylum Chordata; class Lepidosauria; order Squamata; family Dipsadidae; genus Thermophis; species Thermophis baileyi. Next base: position 260,766 of record QLTV01001127.1, read on the forward strand.
GGGATTCCTTTCCATGGTTAGCAAAGTTTGATCAAGAATAATTGGGAATGGAATCTCTCCATTTCCCTTTCCATGTTACATTATATGTCTACTCTCCTCTAAATCCAATTGCCAAGTAGCTTTTTAGAGTTAGTACTATAATTGAAAAGTTACACCACACGCTTGCAAAGCTCTGTTATGCCTAGTGACAGCTCCATGGACTTTCAGTTTTTGCTAAAAAATGAAACCAAGAACTGGTTTTAACTGGAGCCCCAGCCAAGGGGGATCTCGACAGCCACAAACATAGGCTTTGCAATCCACTTGCAGTAGAGACATTCTGCCTCTTGACAGTCCTCCCAATCCTATAGAATCCCAAATGCGAAGAAACTAATACAACGGCCCCAAATCTTTTGGGCACCAGGGACCGGTTCCATAGAGAGAGGTTTTTCCACAGACCGGAGGGGGCGTGGTTTCGAATGCTGCCTGCATCCCATGGATGGGGCTTCACTTGTTTGCGTGGCCTGGTTCCTGGCATCTGTGGCCTGGTACCGGTCCACGGACCGGGGGTTGGCGACCCCTAAATTCTAGTTCTGCTTTAGCTAGGAAGCCAGCTGGGTTACTTTGGGCTTGTTACTTTCTCTTAGCCCTAGAAAGAAGGCTATAAGAAACCACTTCAGAAAATGTTGCCAAGAAAAATGCAGGGACTTTTCTAGGTGGTTACCAGGAGTTAAACTAACTCAAAGGCACAAAGAACATAATATGGCTATCTCCCAATGCTAGCGTGAGTGGGGGGGTGTACGGCCCGGTAGTGGGCTGCAGCCCACACGTTGGGGACTCCTGATATAGACACAATATAGCATTTGACAGTTTTTTCCAAGGCTTTCATTGCTATCCTACCAAGTACTAGTCTATGCTTTATTTCCTGACTGTTGGTGCTTTACTGCTGATAATCAGTCCTAAAAGGCAGACACTATCTCCCTCTTCACTATCAATTACAAGACTAATTGCTGTTCCAGTCGTCATTAATTTGGCCTTCTTTGTGTTTTAGTCCCAGTTTTTTTCACTGTGCTCCTTGACTTTCATTACTAAAGCTTCCAGACCATTTCCATTTTCAGCTGTTAAACTGTGTTGAGCAGGGGTAGGCTTCAAAAATTTTAGCAAGGGGTTCTCTGCCCGGTTGCTGGGTGGGCGTGGCCATGGTGGGCGTGGCCTAGTCGGCCTCCTGCACCATGGCAGGGGGGCGTTTTTGCCCTCCCCGGGCTCTGGAGGCTTTCCTCGAGCCTCCGGGAGGGCGAAAACGGCCTCCCCGGGCTCCAGAGGCCCTTTCCGGCCTTCCCAAACTTCCGGTAGGCCTGTTTTTCGCCCCCCCCCGAGCCTCCACATGCGCCCTGCACTTAGATCCAAAACGGGCCGCATGGGGACTCCTGGGAGAGACGGGGTGGGGTGGGTGGGGCCAGCCAGAAGTGGGATTTGGGGGTTCTCCGAACTGCACAGAATCTTAGCTAGAGGTTCTCCTGAACCCCTGCAAACCCCCAGCAGCCCACCCCTGGTGTTGAGTATAAGCACAAGTTGTTGTTTCCATCCAATTTTAAAACCATGCTCTTCCAATCCAGCTTTTCCTCAATGCATATTCAGCATACAGTTTGATCCTAGGTGGATCCAGAGTTCAATCCTAGGTAGAGGCAGATATTTCTCTCTCTGGGCACGATGAGAATATATCTGCTGAATATAACTCCGCATTGGCGACAGGAAGGGCATCCGGCCAGTAAACACTCAGCTCCATTCAGTTGCCCAGACTCCACCTCGCAAGGGATTATGTGGTCATTAAAAGGAGATTATATTCAGCATACAGTTTGAATAAATAGGAGAGATTGTAAAGCCTTGTCCCACTTCTTGCCGCCTATCTTTTCGCCAGGTACCACAAGGATTGTGGGTTCCTATCCTATGTATAGGTTTCACATAAGCACAAAGAGATAACAATAGCAATAGCACTTAGACTTATATACCGTTCCGTAGTGGTTTACAGAACTCTCTGAGCAGTTCTGGGATTACCGTTTTTCTAAACCCTGTTCATAGATTGACAAGATTGACACGTCCAAAGGCCTTTCTACGATCAATGGAGGACATATTGATATCTTTTTGGTATTTCCCAATTATCCAGTGTGTGTTTCAGCAGTAATATCTCTTGCTATTTAGTCTTTTCTAAAGCCATCTTGCATATGTGGTACACCTCAATTTATGACCACAATTGAGCCCTAAATTTACGTTGTTAAGTGAAAACATTGTTAAGTGAATTTGTCCCATGTCATGACGTTTCTTGCCACATTTGTTAAGTGAATCACTGCAGTTGTTAAATTAGCAACATGGTTGTTAAATGAATCTGGGTTCTCTGTTGACTTTGCTTGTCAGAAGGTCTCAAAATGACTCCTGAACACTGCAGCCGTCAGAAATACGAGTCAGTTGTCAATCATTTGAATGTAAATCATGTGACTATGGGGATGCTACAATGGTCATAAGTGTGGAAAATGGTCACTATTTTCAGTGCCGTTGTAACTTCAAATGGTCACTAAATGAACTGTTGTAAGTCGAGGACTATCTGTATCTTCCTTTCCATGTTGGGCTTTAATCTGCCATAGAAATAAACAATGCATCAAAACCACCATTTCAAGATCTCCAAGCAGTGGATTTTGTCTGCTTGAGGCCAAATTTATACCTTAATATGCACTATCAACACAAATTATGTACAGGTGATCCTCAACTTAAGACCACAATTGAGCCAAAATTTTTGTTACTAAGTGAAACAGTCGTTAGGTGAGTTTTGTCCCATTTTATGCCCCAGTTTTTAAGTGAATTACTGCATTTGTTAAGTTGGTAACACGGTTGTTAAGTGAATCTGACTTAATCTGACTTCCACATTGACTTGCTTATCAGAAGGTCACAAAAGGCGATTACATGACCCTGGGATACTGCAACCGTCATAGATATGAGTCAATTGCTAAGCATCTGAATTTTGATCAGATGACCATAGGGATGCTGCAACAGTCGTCAATGTGAAAAATAGTCATAAATCGCTTTTTTTAGTGCCGTTGTAACTTTGAACAGTCACTAAATGAATTGTTGTATGTCAAGGACTACCTGTATTCTCCAATTCAGCAGATATTCCTGAATAAGGACATTCCCTTCCCACAAGCAGTCTATTAAAAGAAGAATGCACTATAATTAGTGTAAAAGCTGATTATCACTTTCTATATCTTGTGCAGATTTCTCTCTATTGGTGATTGATGAGTGTCACCACACTCACAAAGGAACTGTTTATAACAAGATTATGGAGAACTACTTGGACCGCAAGCTGAAAGGCCAACAAGGTTTACCTCAGATTTTGGGACTCACAGCCTCTCTAGGTACTGGAAGTTCAAATACCCTGGAAGCAGCTAAGGCCCACATCCTGGAGGTGAGTCTGACGGAAGACACTTGGCTCAAGTATTGGAAGTTTGGTGGCATTATGGGTTCCTCTTTTTCCACATAGTCATAAATTTGGAGATTGCTCTACATTGCAAACACGGTTCTCTTTCATACTGATAGTGGGATTTTCAAAGGGCCTACCCTGCTTCTCCGAAAATAAGACCTATCCTGAAAATAAGCCCTAGCCTGGTTTTTTACGTGTGTGCCTAATATAAGTCCTACCCCAAAAATAAGCCCTAGTGAAGAGGGGTGGACATGGCCAGCATAGGAGGCAGCGAGCACACGTGGGCCAACGGTGTCTGGCAGCAGCCACAGCCCACGCAACACAGGTGAGTTTATTATCTCTGCAAGCAGCAGGCGGAAGCAGAGACAGAGGGGGAGGCAGGTGATCCGGATGCACCACACAGGCTGCAGGAAAGCCGAGCATCGGTGGGCCAGAGTGATGGGCGGCCATGGGATACACATCTTCACATGGCGACACCGGCAGCAGACAGAGGCAGAGGCGCGGGGGGGAGGGAGGTGATCCGGATGTGCTGTGCGGGCTGTGGGAAAGCCAAGCGTTGGTGGGCCGGAGCAGCGAGCGGCCTCAGGAGACTCATCTTTGCGTCTCTCGGCTTGCCTGCAGCCCACGCTCCGCATCGGGATTGCCTGCCTTCCGCTCCATGCCTTCCTTTCTGTGCAGCCTGAGAGTGCACCAAACAAGGGACTGGCGGGCTGCAGCTGCTCCTGGATATCATCGGTCCCCGCGCACTTGCTGGCTCTTTCAGGCTGATCACCCTGAAATCGTGTTTCCCCGAAAATAAGCCCTAATGCTTATTTTGGGGCCCAAAAGAAAATAAGACCGGGTCTTATTTTCAGGGAAATACGGTAGTTCAAGGACAAGCACATGCTTTGTATCTAGTAGATCATAGCCTGAATCCTTGTCATCTCCAGTTAAGACATATAAAGTGCTTTCCCTGGGACCTCCTAAAATAGATCAGCAACCTTGACGGTTAATAAGACCATAAGAAGAATCCTACTGAAGTTGGCCAACTAGTCACAAAGAGGACATTGAGGTGCATTTGGGAAGTTCTCAGGCTTTGTCCTTCCCCAGAAATTAATATTCAATATATTGTCTGCAATACTGAAGAAAGAAACCATTAATGGCTCTTTTCTGTCCTGACTTCTGCTTAGTCCTTTTTGAAAACATCACCTAATCTGGTGGAAACAAATTCTGCTGTTTTACCACATTTCCTCACATTAGTGAATGTCACAATATTTTGAAAGAAGGAGAAATACTTTTTCCCACCTAAATTTTCTGTACCAAGCTGCTTTGTTTTAATTTCTGTATCAACAACAGTCCCATACTTGCTTTCTGAGCTAAACAAAAAAATACTCTGAAGGTGGTTGTCCTTCCTTCTTGGAGGGCTACTCATTTTAGTTACCCTTTCCAGTTATTCCATATTTTTCCAGACTCCAATCTACCTGTCAAGCGCCAGGGAAATCAAGAGATTCAGGCAGTTCAAATGAGTATAAAGATTTATTGCAAGTTTAAGCTCTCCATAAGAATCTGACCAACTGGCCATTAAAGTAAATCAGTGGGAGATAAGAGTGGCATTCAAGGTGGGCTTGGACTTAGATGTCTTGTGGGTGTGAAGGGACTCGTGACTTATAGCAATAGCAATAGCACTTAGACTTATATACCGCTTTACAGTGCTTTACAGCCCTCTCTAAGCGGTTCACAGAGTCAGCATATTGCCCCCAACAATCTGGGTCCTCATTTTACCCACCTCGGAAGGATGGAAGGCTGAGTCAACCTTGAGCCGGTGAGATTTGAACCGCCGAACTGCAGCTAGCAGTCAGCTGAAGTAGCCTGCAGTACTGCACTCTAACCACTGCGCCACCTCGGCTCTTATAACATGTTTGACACACACACCCCTTGAGGCTCAGCCTGGTCATCTCCTGTGTTACCCCTATACCAGGGGTCGGCAACCTTAAAAACTCAAAGAGCCATTTGGACCCATTTCCCAGAGAAAACAAAACACCCGGAGCCACAAAACCTGGGTGGGCGTTGCCAACTCGACATCACTCCCACCGAGTCACATGGCACCCCCAGCCACGCCTACCCAAGTTTTGTGGCTTTATGTTTTCTTTTCTATGGGAAACAGGTATATCTCTCTCTTTTCCCTCTCTCTTTCTCCCTCTCTCCCTCTCTCTTTTTTTCTCTCTCTTTTTTTTGTCTCTGTCTCTGAGTGTTTTCATTTTGGCTTCATGCATGGTTGTGTGCGTGTTTTATTTTAAATATCGATGTTTTTTTTAATTGCTTTTATATTTTTTATTTTTTATTATGTAGGCCGCCCAGAGTCCTTCGGGAGTTGGGCGGTATATAAATTTTATAATTCTCCCTCTCTCTGCTGAGGAACGATTGCCACCCCCGGCAGAGGCTTCCCTTTGGGCGACCCTCCTTCCCCTCTCGCGACTTTCTGGCTGACTGTGGCGCGCACGGGGAGACCCACCTCAAGCGAGCGCCAAAGCGCAGCAAAGGCACGCGCGAAGGGCGGGCGGCTGCTCACTTAAGGAGGGTCTTTTTTTGTTGGCCAGTTTTTAGCAATTTTAGCCATGTTTTGTGTGTGAATGTGGTGGGTTGTCTGGTTTGACTGTGAATGGAAGAGTATGTCTGATTGGTTGTGTTGGTGAGAATGGGGGAGCCGGGGGAGGGAAATGGAGCCCCCTCTGCTGAGTGTACTAACAGAAGCAGATGGGGGCCCAGATCTGACCCTGGGCTTGGTATGAATGATATTGTCGGCCTGCCGGATAGAGGGGGGGCAGTGAGGTGGGGTATGGGATCTCAAGGAGGGTGGCGGGTCGGAGCATCCCAGTGGTGGTTGGGAGAGGTAGGTATGGCGGGAACCGAAGGGCAGACCATGTGTGGAGAACTAGTACTCGCTGTATCAAAGCGATTGCCTGTTCTGACCCTTCTGGTGACTTGGGTTTTCAGGGGCCTGGCCTCAGGCTGCTGCTGCTTAATGCCAGATCGATTGTGAACAAAGCCCCTCTCGTCCGGGATTTAATCTTGGAGGAGAGAGCAGATG
>QLTV01001127.1:281742-295789 GCA_003457575.1 Thermophis baileyi
TGGCACCGATCCTTCTCCAGCCTCCTTGCTGTCCGACTCTGGTACCAGCTGCACAGGCCGCTGGCAAATCACAATAGCAATAGCAATAGCAATAGCACTTAGACTTATATACCGCTTCATAGTGCTTTACAGCCCTCTCTAAGTGGTTTACAGAGTTAGCATATTGCCCCCAACAATCTGGGTCCTCATTTTACCCACCTCAGAAGGATGGAAGGCTGAGTCAACCTTGAGCCGGTGAGATTTGAACCGCCGAACTGCAGCTAGCAGTCAGCTGAAGTAGCCTGCAGTGCTGCACTCTAACCACTGCGCCACCTCGGCTCCTTAACAATACTAGCCTCCTCGCTGTCTGGCTCTGCCGCCAGCTGCACAGGCTGCTGGCGGACCACAACAGCACTTTGCTCTACTATGTTACTTAGCCCTTGTCAGAATAAGAAAAGGCTGAATAAATAGGAAATGCTACATGCAGAGGTTGAAAAGGGCAATTGGTTATGATTATATATAAATCAACTTGATTTATGAAGTTTCTCTTTGTGAAGGGCTAATGATTACACAGCAATACGACACAGTGGTTTGGAATCACACTTCAGAAAACACCCCCTTCCTTTTTTTTCTCTCTCTACTGAAGAGCCACTTGAATGGTGTTGAGTGGCCTAGAGCTGCTGTGGCCTAGAGGTGGAACTCTTGCCTCACAATCAGGAGGTTGTGAGTTTGATCCTAGGTAGAGGCAGATGTAGGGTCTCCTGCTTGGGCAGGGGGTTGGACTAGATGACCTGCAAGGTCCCTTCCAACTCTGTTAATCTGGTTTATTAAGGCATATTCTAAAACTTAAAACTGATTCCATTGCATTAATTCCAATTGTTATTTACATGTAATTCAAATTAAACGTAGTCACTATAACTACGCTCTAACATTTTGTTGCATTAAAAAAAATTTAATTTGGTAACAATTATTGGAAGCTTTTGAGGTCACATCTAGCCTAGGATCCTCAGGCTGTTCCCTTCTGTTTTGAAGAGACATCAGGATGAAACCTTTGAAGGCAAATCTCAGAGATAAGAGCATCTTCCACAACTTGTGGAGTTCCAGATACACTAAACATACTAGTTGGAAGTATTAGGCACTGTAATCAGTGTGGGAGAAGTTAAATAAAATAAGAATGAACAACAATGGGAAGACAAGACAGAGGAGAAGAATAAATGTGGGTCACACAACTAAAAACTCGAAGGAACTTTTCATTGCTGGAACTGCCTGCAGTTTAATTATGGGCAGTCCTCGACTTACAACCATTTGTTTAGCGACTGTTCAAAGTTAAAAGGACACTGGAAAAAGTAACTTATGACCGGTCTGTCATAGCAGCCCCACTGTCATGTAATCAAAATTCAGTCTCTTGGCAACTGGCATGTATTTACAACAGTGGCAGTGTTCTGGGGTCATGTTGGTGATGGGTCACCATTGGTGATCTTTCCAGCCAGCTTCCAATAAGATTGATTCTTCTCAATGGGAGAAGCCGGATTTGCTTAATAACCACCTGATTCACTTATCACCTACAGTAATTCACTTAACAACTGTGGCAGAAAGGTCATAAAATTGGATACGGAACATTTAACCACCTTGGTTAGCACCTTCTGGTTCCAATTGTAGTTGTAAGTCTCCCTGTAATGCCAAGAGCCGAGGTGGCGCAGTGGTTAGAGTGCAGTACTGCAGGCTACTTCAGCTGACTGCTAGCTGCAGTTCGGCGGTTCAAATCTCACCGGCTCAAGGTTGACTCAGCCTTCCATCCTTCCGAGGTGGGTAAAATGAGGACCCAGATTGTTGGGGGGCAATATGCTGACTCTGTGAACCACTTAGAGAGGGCTGTAAAGCACTATAAAGCGGTATATAAGTCTAAGTGCTATTGCTAATTACTGTCATATAATCTACCGCACTCTATATTAGTGTGACGTTATTTTTTGTCGTTGTTGTTGTTCGTGTGGTTTCGATTTTCTTATTCACTGCTACCTACATTAATCTTTTGGGTTAAATGCTAACTGAGATATAGGATCAAAAAATATTATAGATACGTGTCAGATTCAGGAACGATTCTCTTGCTGCTCATCCTTATTTGAGACCATGCCTTTGGTTTATAGAGAACAGGTTGTCTCTCTTGGGCCTTGCTAAAGACAGTCGCTACGAGAATCCCAAACTTGGCAAGCTGCAACAAGTCCTGCAAGACCAGTTCCAAGAACTGAAGAGCTCACGGGGCATTGTGTTCACCTGGACACGCCAGAGTGCCTATTCACTCCATGAGTGGGTCCTGGGTAACCAGGCTTTGCGTGCACTTGGGATCAAGTCTGATGTTCTAACTGGGGCTGGTTCCAGCAGTCAGACAAAACACATGACGCAGGTAAGTCTACCAAAAAAAAATGTGGAAAAGCCTCTATCCCATTCCCAGGTCTACTGTAAGTCTAATTGGAATGAGACCCCCTAAAAGACTGAAAGCCAATTCATAAGGGTATACAAGGTGACAAAGGACATTCCACATGCATAATTTCATTTGATCTTGCAGGATCCAATCTGAGTTGGTTATCGGGACCAGAGGTTGGTTCTTCCAAGCCTTTCGGGCTCATGCTGGAACCCATCCTCGGGGCTCCAGCACAAGTCCGAAAGCTTGAAACCTCTGATGCCAGTGACCGACTCAGATTGGATCCTGCAACATTATCCTTTGCCTTCATTCATTTGATCTAGTAAATATTCTTTTCCAAATCAAGTATAGAAAATATCCAAGACAAATTATTTGTGTTTCATTTGGTTTGGTATGACCAAGCGAGGAATCTGGTCTGAAACAGAGAGCTAATTTGACAAGAAGTAGCCTTTGCTCCTTAGGTAAAGGTAAAGGTTCCCCTCGCATGTATGTGCTAGTCGTACCCGACTCTAGAGGGCGGTGCTCATCTCCGTTTCAAAGCCGAAGAGCCAGCGCTGTCCGAAGACGTCTCCGTGGTCATGTGGTCGGCATGACTAAATGCCAAAGGCGCACGGAACGCTGTTACCTTCCCACCAAAGGTGGTCCCTATTTTTCTACTTGCATTTTTTACGTGTTTTCAAACTGCTAGGTTGGCAGAAGCTGGGACAAGTAACGGGAGCTCACCCCATTACGTGGCACTAGGGATTCGAACCGCTGAACTGCCGACCTTTCAATTAACAAGCTCAGCGTCTTAGCCACTGAGCCACCGCGTCCCTTTTTTCTTTGCTCCTTACCTTAATTCTAAAAGTGAAATTAATGCTAAAGTCACTATGGGACAGCTCTAATTCCTTTGTTACTTGTACATGGTTCAGATGGACTCTGGCTAGTTAAAATTTAATGCATTAGTAATAATTGAGTGCTGTGTCATGCCAAGTTTAAAAATACCTTCCCTGTTTTAGTGTAGAATAGAGCCCTGTTGAGTAAATACATAGAAACATTTCACTCCAGCATTATTTAAAGAGGAAAAAAATATTTAGGACCCCAGAAAACACATGACTTGGGGAACTTTGTCAGGGTATTTCCAAAACAATATAGTAAATATGTTCTGTAGTTTTCTGAAGTTCATGGCTAAGCTAAAACAGAGGCTTTGCAGGGCAGACTGGATAGGAAGTACAACCAGATGAATTAATTTTACTTTATTGCTACAGTGATAGAATCTTGGGAGTCTAAAAAGTATATTTTTCCCTTCTCCTTCACAGCCCAAGAGGCTAGAGAGGGTCTTTGTCTCGTCCACTATCCAGCTGTGGGCTATGGTGTTTCGTTATCTGATTGTTCCCTTTGCAAGGTCTCTCTGCCCAGTCTCCAAGGTCTTTGTCACATACCATTACGTACATGAAAGAGCTTCTTTGAATATCAGCAGTCTCACAAACAAGATGGATTGATTTCTCATGGTTTGTGGCCTCGTAGCTGAATATATCAAGGAATTCCAGCAGCAATAATAGCTGTAGAAGTGATGTTCGGTGAAACTAAAGTTCTTTTGATGACAAATAATCTGTAATGTTGGGTCACACGTACAAACTATCATTTGATGTAACTTAGTCAAGAAGTTACATTCGCTCTTCCCCATACTTTAAAGCAGGGGTCTCCAACCTTGGCAACTTTAAGACTTGTGGACTTCAACTCCCAGAATTCTGGGAGTTGAAGTCCACAAGTCTTAAAGTTGCCAAGGTTGGAGACCCCTGCTTTAAAGCACACTTTGGCCTTTGAATTGAAAATATTGCACAGCCCTGATTTGTAAGCACTGCTGGGGACACATCACCTCTTTAAGTATCCATTCCTTAAACCTGATTTTCTGCTCACCAAGGATTCCTTGGGTAGTTCCCAAGAGGAAATCTTAGCAAACTGCAGCCAGATAACACTTTTTACTACATTATATTACTATACAATACTACTGATAGTATTGATTTGTTTTATTAGGTTACTACAAAAGAAGAGTAAATACAGTAACGCAAAATGACATTTTTAAATCAAATTAAACATGCTATTGTTTTGGCAAGACAGAAATGTACCACTGCAATGAAATCCTATGGCACAGAATGCCTTAAGAAAAAAGAAAGGTCTTGCCAGATATAGTCTATACCAGGGGTCTCCAACCTTGGCAACTTTACGACTTGTGGACTTCAATTCCCAGAATTCCTGAGCCAGCCAGCCATACTTCCCCTGGTCTATAGACTACTTGAATAAGGTCTGGTAAGAGTGTTTAAAGGAGGCCCGCTTCTGCCTTCTGGGATGGAGCATCCCAGTTTCACCCCAGGGTCAAAAAAAAAAAAAGCCTTCTAATTTTATCTTGGGTATTTCTTTCAGCAAGAACAACAAGATGTTCTCCGTCGCTTCCGAAAGGGTCAACTCAACCTTCTTCTTTCCACCAGCGTGGCTGAGGAAGGGCTGGACATCCCTGAGTGTAATATCATAATCCGTTACGGGCTGATGACAAATGAAATTGCCATGATGCAGGTCAGTCAGTTTTGAGAACCTTATTCAAATGCACCTTGACACCTGCAGAATGTGTCTGGAAAGAAAAGGAAGAGTGTTGTTAATGCTGGGTCAGTGAGAACAATAAGAGTTCAACTGAAGGGTGGTTTTTGACTGATCCATATATGTTCTTGAGCAGGGGTGTCAAACTCAAAGCCTGGGGGCCGGATCCGGCCCGCGGGGTGCTTAGATCTGGCCTGCGGGGCTGCCCTGGAAACAGCGAAGGACTGGCCTGCGATGCCTCTGCCAGTGAAAATGGAGCTTGTGAGGGCCGCGGGTGGCACTCCCAACTCTGTTTTCACTGGCAGAGGGTTGCAGGAGGCCGTGGCAGCCGAAAACGGAGCTTGGGAGTCCGTTTTCGCTGGCAGAGCGCTCAGGCCACCACAGGCGCCCCCGACACGAGTGACATCGAGCTGGCCATGCCCACCCTGGCCACGCCCACCCCAGCCCCCCAAGGTCAAACACAACCCTGATGCGGCCCTCAATGAAATCGAGTTTGACACCCCTGTTCTTGAGGACAAGTGGAACACCAGTGGGCTTTGGAGCCCACTAGTTTGGAGTTGAATGCAGGTGAATGTATTTGGTGAATGCATTTGGAGATGAATGCAGGTGCTCTTCTTTGTCTTTCTTAAGGCCAGAGGCCGTGCCCGTGCCCCAAACAGCATCTGTTCCATTTTGGCCAAGACCAACAGCAAGGAGGTGGCCCGTGAGAGGCTTAATGAAACTTTGGAGATCCTGATGGAGAATGCCATAAAATGGGTGCAGGAGATGCCTGAGAAAGAATACCACCAAAAGGTAAAAGAACTTCCTGGAAAGGCCAAGAAAGTGGCCTTTGGTTTTTAGGCTTTGAGAAAGAATAACAATAAAGTACTAATTTGGTGGGAAACACAGAAAGCCAGATTCTGACATGCTGTGATAATGTGCTCTTATTTATTCTTTTGCTGCCACTCTACATCACCATAATCGTAGCTCATAGTCTCAAATGACAGTCTTCTAAGGAGGGGGGGGGGGACTTTGAGCTATTTGTTAATTATTGGAACTTATGGAATCCCTAATTTGGAACCCTGGTTTCAATGTTATCTTAGAGACGTATCTGGGTACTTGTAAAAAAAACAAAAACTGCAGGATTTTTTAGATAGTTCCAGTTGTGTGGAGTTCTTATCTGAACGTGGACCAGTTGAGCATTATAGAACATTACAGATGAACTTCAAGCTACTTACATGGGTTTTGAAACAATACATGCCAGAAGATTGGGGAGTTGTTTGATTTTACAACCACTATCAATTTTTAAAGAATCTTCCCTGATTGTTTTCTCCTTTTCTTTAAGAGAAAGCTGTTATGGAGTCTTTTCTTCCATAGTTTGAGAAGTTACTGATTCAGTGAGAGGTTTCCAATTCATGTAGTCCTCAGTTAATAATCACTCATTCGGTGACTGTTCAGAGTTATGATGCAACTGAACCAGGGGTGAAATCCAGCAGGTTCTGACAGGTTCTGGAGAACCGGTAGTGGAAATTTTGAGTAGTTCGGAGAACCAGCAAATACCACCTCTGGCTGGCCCCAGAGTGGGGTGGGAATGGAGATTTTGCAATATTCTTCCCCCAGGAGTGGGGAGGGAATGGGGATTTTGCAGTATCCTTCCCCTGGAGTGGGGTGGGAATGGAGATTTTGCAGTATCCTTCCCCTGCCACACCCACCAAGCCACGCCCACCAAGCCACACCCACAGAACAGGTAGTAAAAAAAATTGGATTTCACCACTGAACTGAACACATATTTACAATTGGTTCTTGAAGTCCCAGCCATTCCATCATTTCCATAGTCACATGATTGCAATCTGGGTGCTTGGCAACTGGCTTTTATTTATGATGGTTGTAGCAGTCACAAGAAGAGTCAGTGGGGAAGCCAGCAGGGGAAATCACAAGTCACTTGGGTAAGACTTTCCCACTCTGCAGCAACAACCTCCAACCCTCCCCCACTGGTGCAATGCTTCACTGGCTTGTTGTGCATCCTTGTACACCCTGCCACAGCCATCCCATGCTCATGTCATGCTATGTCAGCTCCTCACGCATTCCTGCAGCAGCCATTCCAGGCCCCATCTTGCAGCATGCAACATCAGCCCCTTGCACACTCTCCTGCACCTGGCAGCAGTCACTTACCTGCATGTCCGTCTCCTTTGGAGCAGTCTGGCGCTTGCAATTTCCTGCTGGCTTCCCCATTGATCTTGCTCATTGGAAGCTGGAAGGAAATTGCAAGGAGGTCCTTGCTTAACAACCCATGATTGTTGCTTAACAATGGTAACTGGGAGTACTAGTCCTGCCATCACTTAGCAATCTTGGAGACCTGCAGAAGGAAGTCACAATATACCATATATTCATATGCATGGAACACAGATTCTTGATTCTTTCCAATAGATTGCAAAATTGCAGCATGAAGGCATGATCAGCAGGAAATTGCGGGATGTCCAACTTGAGCAGCAGCACCACCTACACGATCCAGACAGTGTACTTTTCTATTGCCTAAACTGCAACCTGGCCGTCTGCCGTGCCAGTGACCTGCGCAAAATAGAGAATATGCACCACATCAACATTAATTCCAACTTCAGGTGAGGGAAAGTAGAAGTGACTAGTTGCTCTGTGCTTTTGGACTTTATTTATAACAGTGGCGCAGTGGTTAGGATGCAGTATTGCTGGTTAATTCTGCCAACTGCCAGGAGTTCATTTCCTTCAAGCCTGACTTGCTCAAGGTTGACTCAATAGCAATAGCAATAGCACTTAGACTTATATACAGCTTTACAGCCCTCTCTAAGTGGTTTACAGAGTCAGCATCTTGCCCCCAACAATTTGGGTCCTCATTTTACCCACCTTGGAAGGATGGAAGGCTGAGTCAACCTTGAGCCTGGTGAGATTTGAACTGCCAAATTGCAGGCAGCCGGCAGGCAGCAGAAGTAGCCTGCAGTACTGCACTCTAACCACTGCGCCACCGTGGCTCAACCTTCCATCCTTCCAAGATTGATAAAATTGTTGGGGACAATATGCTGACTCTATAAACCGCTTAGAGATTACTGTAAACCACTATGAAATTGTGTGTGTGTGTGTGTGTGTGTGTGTATGTATGTATGTATGTATGTGTATCTTGCATATCTTGCTTTCTCCATTTAAGTAAGTGTGTGTGTGTGTGTGTGTGTGTGTGTGTCTTAAGTGCTAGTTCTATCGGGAAGTATATCTTGCTTTCTCCATTTAAGTAACAAGTTTGTCCCAAATCTGCAGCAGCCGCCTTCAACGTGATGCCCTCCAAATAAATTGTGGAATTACCTCTCATGAATGAGAGCTGAGAGAAATGAGAATTGATATCCAATATCTGAAGAGCACTAGGGTGGAGAAAGCTAGTTCTGTGCTTCAGTTTCAGAAATAACATTTCTTGCTTAATGTATAGAGAATTAGGAAAGAAACTGACCTCAGCTCCTTCTCTTTGCGGCCCTCCTGAGGTTTTCTTCTATGTATGTGCATACCCTGAAGAGAGTTCAATCAAGAGTCTGGTTGACTGATCCCCAGGAATTTTCTAGAGGGAAAATGTGCTTGCAATCCAAGTATCTAATCAAATATGTGTACAGCCCCATTTATATTAAAAAGACACCATTGGCATTGGCAAAATCACCATCAGTTTATTGCAAAAGGTAACTTTACTTGGAACAGCTTACATACCTTTAACACAGTGGTTCTCAACCTTTCTAATGCCGCGACCCCCCCGTGACCCCCGCCGCCGCAACCCCCTCCCTGCCCCCTCCCCGTGCGGGATGAGGTGCGGGGGCGTGGCGGGGTGCAGGGGCGAAATGCTCCGGGTTCGGGCTTGCCTGCGGGTCGACGGACAGCTGATAGCGTCGGAAGCGGGAGACTTCGCCCGGACGCCGCCATTTGGGTTCTTTTAAAGAACCCGCCACCATGACCCCCGCCCCCCCCCCGCACGGGATGAGGTGACAAAGGGGGCGTGGCACCAGGGGTGAAATACTCCCAGTACGGGCTTGCCTGCGGGTTGCCAGACAGCTGATAGCGTCGGAAGCAGGAGACTTCACCCGGATGCCGCCATTTGGGTTCTTTTACACACTGCAAATGCACAGAACGCTTTGCGCATGCGCAGAGGGTAAAAGAACCCAAAAGGCGGCATCCGGGCGGGTGGGCGAAGTCTCCTGCTTCTGTCGCTACCGGCTATCCGGCGACCTGCAGGCACGGCCGAACCGGGAGCATTTCACCCCTGCAGTGACGGTGGCACCAAGATGGTGGGCTAACGCGCGCGGCGACACCTGTGAAATGGTCGTTCGACCCCCAAAGGGGTCGCGACCCACAGGTTGAGAACCGCTGCTTTAACACAACATCTGCCTATCTCAGGTCTATAAAAATGCCAAATACAGACTGTACATCTGATTGACTGAGGCCAACTATAATAAATGTTATCCGTATGTAAATCCATATGTACAGAGACACTACTCTCGACATAGGAAGAGAAAGGTCAGCAAAGAACCCCCTTCCCAAAAACTGTCAGTCAGGGCTTGCTTTTTTTCAAGAATTGCACGCTCCACTGCCTTAGGAGTGAAAAATTACAGAATGCCCAATTGTTCTCTATGCAGCCTGTATTACAAAAAGTCACCCAATTGTGTGGCACTTTCCCGCGAATTCAAAGACTGGAAGCCGGGCAGTTCCATCAGTTGTGAGAAATGTGGGCAGGTAAGCAGTTTGGACTCATTTTTTTCTAAATATACTTATTTTGCTTGTTTTTGTGAAGAAAGAGATGTTACAGAGGAGAAAGTGGCAGGCCAGTGGGAAGGACTAGGCAGATGGATTTTGAATTTAATTTTTTTAAATCAAACTTATTTCTGAAATCCCAAGGTTCAGATTCTGTAAATATTCCATTCCTTAATTAGACCTTAATTTGTTTCATGGCAGACCTCAGTCAAGTTTCCCACTGATGATTGTTCCCTCTATTGTTGTTGTTGTTTGGGGCTTCTGTAAAGGATCTTGCAGAATGTGTTCATCAAGGACAGGAATTTAACAGGCTTTATCTGTCTTTATTGATCTGTGGAAATCAGGGTATGAAGCCAAAGCTTGTCAAAGGTTTCAGATAACACAGTGGGTCTCAGGTAAACTTCCACAACTTGATGGTTGTGCATTTAGGAAAGCTTTGCATGGTCTTAGCTTGGCACAAGAACTCCGTAGATAATTATTTGGTAGCCTCTTGTTGAGATTATGCTTAAAGCCATAATGCATTTTATTTTGATTTAGTTTGTTATCTTGGGTGAATCCAGCAATTGTAGTTTATCCAAGAAACATGAACTCTCAGACTATAAAAAAATGTGGTAGGGGCAGAGAACATCTATCCTGTTAAATGCTATGTATCCTTGAAGAGAATCTCTAGCAGTCAGTCTGTAGGGCTCTGGAAGGGGAGGGGAGGGGAGGGGAGGAAGGAAGGAAGGGAAGGAAGGAAGGAAGGAAGGAAGGGAAGGGAAGGGAGGGGAGGGGAGGAAGGAAGGAAGGAAGGAAGGAAGGAAGGAAGGAAGGAAGGAAGGAAGGAAGGAAGGAAGGAAGGAAGGAAGGAAGGAAGGAAGGAAGGAAGGAAGGAAGGAAGGAGAGAGAATATAAAAGTAGGCATCCCTGTAAGCTGAGATGGGCTTTTACAATCTGAATTATTTCTGTTCTGCTCTTTGGTAAAACCAGGACAGCCCAAACACTGGGAGATGAATTTTTTTATAGTTCACTGACATTTTCCCGAAAGGTAGCAATCTATGCTTGTGACTTACTTAACCTGGTAAAGAGGCTAACTGTATTTGTGTTCCTGCAGATTTGGGGAATGGAAATGATCTACCGGGATTTCACACTTCCAATGTTGGCCCTTAAAAATTTTGTGGTGGAAACTCCCAATGGCCGCCAGAAACCCAGAAAATGGAGCAAAGTTACTTTTGAAATCAAGGCCTTTGATTATATTGAATATTGTAATACTAGTTTGAAACTGGATACACAACACTTGGCGATTAAATGAAAAATAATTCAAAATAATGGAATGTGCCCCTTTTGGCTAATAAATATAGCCTTATACATCTTCCTTATCTAGTGAAAATTAGCAACCCCATTGACTAAATGCTGATTCAAAATAATTTGAAGTAGGCCTGCTGAACCTCTTCACACTAATTCCAACCCTGAATGCTGGGGGGTTCTTTCTTCTTTAAATGTATTTGTGGGCTGACTTGTCCCAAAATAAATGTTTGCAATGGATGAAGGTACCTGGCTGCATAATCATTTTTCTTGTATTAAAGATCTGAATTGAGTTGGGAAGAGTACATGGCATCCTCTTTGCAACTGGGGTTTTTCTGAATGCCTTGAAAGAACATGGTTATCGTTTGCAACATTGACCGAAATGGCAAGTTCCAAACAAAATTCATGCTTTTTAGGCTGCAAGAATTGGAACTCATTTTGAAGCATTTCCACATCATAATTGGGGTAATCCAACCTTCACCTCTTACACAAGACATGTAAAAGTCCAGATAGCTAGTACTTAGGATGCCTGCTTTCTCCTGAGAGGACAAAAGAGATAAAACTCTTTTATCAATTTATCTATTTCTCTTAACTTAGGCTGAAACTGCCACCTGGAGGAAGGGTGGGAAGTATTGTCACAATCGGGAAATTAGCTGTCCTCAATCTTGTCAGAACTTAACTGGTGTCCAGAGACAACCAGAAAATCCATCCGATATGTTGTTCTGAAACTGATTCAAAACTCAGTTCAGTTATGGAGGGGTTAAAACCCAGAGCTGCTTTTGAGCATTCCCTATGTGGAAATACTCTCAGAGTCACAAAAGCACTACAGGACTGGGAGCTTACTGGAATGAAGATGAACTAGAAGTTGGCTGGGGAGGGTTCCTGATTTGGAAAATCAATTTATGAGTAAGAGATGTTCAGAAAATGAAAAGGAAGAGAAGGTTCATACAGAGCAGCTTCACGGAAACGGAAAGAGAGATCTACCCGGATTTCAAACAGAGGCCTTGTAATCCGTGACAAATCTGTGAAAACTAGGTTATATTTTGGGAATACTAAAGTGTATGTAAGTGAGGAAGGGGTGTAACACATATTTCCCATCTCTCACACAACGACCTAATTGCATGTTCTGCTACTTACAGCTTGGTTTTTAAAGTAGATTTTGCAACACTTCAATCCTGTCTGGTAAATCATTGCATTTTTTTTTTACCAAGTTTGTAGATTGCTCCAATTAAGAAAAAAAAACAGGGCATTGATTAATTTGTAATTTTATAATTGTCAAAGCTTCTTGCATCTCAATTGAAATTGTATGACATAAACATATCCATTTTTGTCCTCCCAACAGCCACTCTATGAGGTGAGTTTTCCTGAGATTAATCTTGTATATGGGCCTTCCCAGTCTTAGTCCAATAACGATAATTATTAGACCACACTGATGCTGTTATGCAGAGTATATATTTAAGAAATAAGATATTTTGTGTCTTTTACCCAGACCAAATTATTCCTTGTTTTTGAAAACAAAACTATAGCATTGCCTGCAGTTTACACATGATTCTTTTCCACCATTAATATGGCCAGTCTTATTTTTTAAAAAATAAACTCTTCAATATGAAACTTGCAGACACAATTACTGATGGATTGTTGCTTTTATTTTACAGGATTACAAATTTCTTTAAAATTTTCAACAGAAATTAAAGTGCGTAATTTTACAGTAGTCCAGCTCCCACCATTATTAACCAAATATACATATATTACAGAAATGTATACAAATATCTGCAAATATTTTACATACATGTACATATTATCAACTGGTAAAGCTAAACACATTCACCATTTTAAATATTACTTTTTCTTTTCTTTTCCCCCCCCATATATTTTAGAATCTATTTGTGGTAAAGAAAAAAGTGAAAAAGCCCTTCTAGAAATCACTCTTTGAATAAATAGACGTATATCCCAAAGCATTGTCTGTAATGATATTGTCACCTAAGCTTGACTTAGTTATTATTCAGGCAGCAAAGTATAATTCCCACAACCTTTAAGTCTACAATACTCTGAACACCTCTGTGAGTTTGGAATAAGAGAGTTAATAGCTTTTATACACATCCAGTCTCCCACTCCAGGCCCTCCCTGCTTATAATGCAAGATGTCCTCTACTTGCGACCACAATTGAGTTCAAAATTTCCTTTGCTAAGCGAGGCAGCTGTTGCATCTCATTTTGCGATCTTTTTGCCGCCGTTAAGCGAATCCCTACAGGTTAAGTGAATCATGCAGTTGTTAAGTGAATCTGGCTTCCCCCTATTGACTTTGCTTGTCGGAAGCTGGATGCAAAGGTTGCAAATTGTGATACACAAGACCCCAGGACAATACAACTGTCATAAAGACATGCCAGTTGCCAAGTGCCCAAATTTCGATCACGTGACCATGATCGTGTGAAAAATATCACACGTTGCTTTTTTCAGTGCTATTGTGACTTCAAATAGTCACCAAATGAATGGTTGTAAATCTAGGATTTTACCTTTATCGCCACTCAGTATAGTGAATTTACAAACAGATCAGTTTCTGAGCATTTTTTTTTTTTTTTTAGATGGTAAGTTAAATTTGCTATAGTGGATAATACAAATTACTATCAGCCTGTTCTTCGCTAGGATACTGTGAGAAAATCTACTTCTTCTCTGTTGATTTACCACAAATATTGTACGCATCTGATAGAATCCCATATCGAAGACAAAAAAAACGTATATACACTTTTTTCCCCTCTAAAAATTCAAAAGCAATTGCTTCGACAATGAACTAGCGAAAACTGCACCTCTATTCTTTAGTGATGGGAGCAGAACAAATTAAGCAAGCTCTTCAAACCAGTTTCAAAAGTGACACTGAAAATATATACAACGGGGACTTGCTGATTAATGTTTAAATATGCTGCAAAAAATATTGTAAATGTAAAACATTTAAAGCTAACCAACACTCTCTCTCCAAATAATTATAAAATTATAATACTGTGAACATCTGTTCATATAATACAGCCTGGAAGAAGAAAAGGAGTTTGATTCCTCAGCAGTTGTT
>QLTV01001127.1:300094-315702 GCA_003457575.1 Thermophis baileyi
ATGCTCAGCGTCATATCCAGAGGTTGGCATTGGGAAATAGACGTATGAGTGCTGCCAGCATTGCTGCCGAGGTTGAAGGGGTGGGGGGTCAGCCTGTAAGCGCTCAGACCATACGCCGCATGCTGCATCAAATTGGTCTGCAGGGCTGTTGTCCCAGAAGGAAGCCTCTTCTAAAGATGATGCACAAGAAAGCCCGCAAACGGTTTGCTGCAGAAAAAGCACTTAGGACATGGATTTCTGGAACTATGTCCTGTGGTCCGATGAGACCAAGATAAACTTATTTGGTTCAGAAGGTGTCAAGCGTGTGTGGCGGCAACCAGGTGAGGAGTACAAAGACAAGTGTGTCTTGCCTACAGTCAAGCATGGTGGTGGGAATGTCATGGTCTGGGGCTGCACGAGTGCTGCCAGCACTGGGGAACTACAGTTCATGAGGGAACCATGAATGCCAACATGTACTGTGACATACTGAAGCAGAGCATGGTCTCCCTTTGGAGACTGGGCCGCAGGGCAGTGTTCCAACATGATAACGACCCCAAACACACCTCCAAAACGACCACTGCCTTGCTAAACAAGGTGAGGGTAAAGGTGATGGACTGGCCAAGCATGTCTCCAGAGCTAAACCCTAAACTAAACCCTAAACCTAATATTGAGCATCTGTGGGACATCCTGAAACGGAAGGTGGAGGTGCGCAAGGTCTCTAACATCCACCAGCTCTGTGACGTCGTCATGGAGGAGTAGAAGTGGACTCCAGTGGCAACCTGTGGAGCTCTGGTGAACTCTATGCCCAAGAGGGTTAAGGCAGTGCTGGAAAATAATGATGGCCACACAAAATATTGACACTTTGAGCCCCATTTGGACATTATCACTTAGGGGTGTACTCACTTTTGTTGCCAGCAGTTTAGACATTAATGGCTGTGTGTACAGTACATTTACACTGTTATACAAGCTGTATACATCTTTTTTTATAATTAGCTGTGATAATCTAAAATGTTCCAGAAATGTTCCATCTTTATACTGGCTGTATTGGCTGGGTTGGGAATAGGAAATAGGAAAAACTGAAAGTAGAAATATTCAGAATTGCTGGTAACTTACTATATTCTGCTATGGAATCCATTCACTGAAATAAATTCATATTGGGTTTTCCTCCTTTCATTTTGCAACAATTATTTATTAAACATCAGAGTAGCTGACATAAAAATAGTCAGGAATTCATACTAAATTCTGTAATTGGCCTATGCAAAAATAAGTTTCCTTGCTAAATAATTAGCAAACTGGGAGCTAGACTCAGCTATTAATGTCACTCCATGAAACATGTTCTCCTCTTCTCCACTAGCCTTGTTAAACAGTGTTACAGACATTAACTATAATTATTTCTGATCCTTCTTCCAGTATCCACACCTGCCATTTAGACAGACTTCAGTACCTGGGTTAAGAGGAATTTCTGCTAGATCTTCAATTGCAATTCACAGCATGTCAATGAAATGCTTAACAACTGAAAGCAAAGGGACATCAAAAGTATCCCTTTCAGCTGTTGACCAAGGTGCACAGTGAATGATAAAGGTTGCTCATTTAAATACCAGGCGTATCAGAATTATAGATCATTAAATAAAAATTTGGGAATTTCACAGAAAGAGCACCAACTCAAATCTGCAAAAGCACCCAAACCAAGTTCATAGAAACTTCACAGGCAATTAATACGAACTGAAACGTTTTACCAACCTATTTAAAAAGAGCTTTAATCTGGAAAAGGTTGTAAAGAAGGAAGTTATATGTGTGCTTTTAAGACAGGTTAGTTTAACTACTGAATTTTTATGAAAAATTGGTTTTTCTGTTAATGCACACTTTAATTTAAAAGCAGGATATTCTGACTATTATACCGAATTACTTAAAGACAAGCGTACCAGGAGAAACGAAGGGGAGAGTTCAGGGGTGGGTTCTGGATCCTTTTGCTGCCGGTTCGCTCAGGGTCGTGCTATGCAGCAATAAAAAAATAGCTTCTGCGCATGCGCAGAAGCAAAAATTCATTTCTGTGCATGCGCAGAAGCAAAATCCAAGATGGCGGCGCCCACGGAGACACCGAAAGAACCGGTTCTGTGACATCATTGCCGGTTTACTAACGGTTCTAAAGAACCGGTTAGAACCGGTAGGAACCCACCTCTGGGTGAGTTGCTTCCAAAAAGACATCCCTTAGCTCAGGGGTCTCCACACTCAGTAACTTTAAGACTTGTGGACTTCAACTCCCAGAATTCCACAAGTCTTAATGTTACCAAGTTTGGAAAGTCCTGCCTTAGCTTATACACACACAGATCCACTCCTGCATTCATAAGTCCTGCTGCAAGGTGACTATGTATTGAAGGAATTAAACACAAATTAATCAGCAACAAGACACATCCAATAAAAATAAATACAAAATCCAATTGTCCCTAGTGATACTATATCTTTAACCTACGTAGGGTAAAATAATTCTTACCCTGTGGGATTGTTGGGAGAAAAAAGCATAGGATTATCATCATTTTCTAAATGCTTACTTACATATGTACATTATTTTCAGGGAAAGCAATATTATGCGGAACGAAATAGAAATAGAGAAATTAAAGTCAGCAGGAAAGAAAAAGGAAGGAATTGTACAACTAGTTTAATATCAATATTAATTATCTCTCTTCATATCTTTCCAAATACTTCAGGTGGGGGAAAAAACACAATTTAAAAGATTTTGGAGTCAGATTAAACTACAAAAATTAGATTATAGCTTTATCATATCTTCCTTTCAAATCACGATTAGTTGTGCTTTACATTAGAATCTAACAACTTCAATCACATCGCAATAACATTCAAGTACTATACATCTCATTGATTCATTTCAAACTTTTTTTTTTTCTGACAGTGTGCTTAGGAAGCTCAACATCCTGAAAGTGCTCTCTCTTAGGACTATGCACAGTTCGAAAATTATTTTGAAGAAATGCACTATTTCTCAGCTCTTGATTAAAGTAGACTGACTTTGCAGCCTTCACCCTTGAACTTAAAAAAAATGGTGCTGCTCCTTTAAGGAATCCTCTCCTTAAGGCAATATTTCTCAACCTTAGAAGCTTGAAGATGTGTGGACTTCAACTCCCAGAATTCCCCAGCCAACATGGTTACGGCTAAGGAAGCTCTTAAAGCAGTGGCACATCTTTTTCAAACTCATGAGAAGCTTGAAAAAAGTTGGGGTATTTTTTAGTAGTAGTAGCACACCACCGTCCCACCCGAGTCCCGAAGCACTTCTTCTACATCATTTTTGAAGCCTACACAGCCTTTACTCTCTCCCAAGTGCTAATCATGTGCTTTTTATTATTAATCTATGAGGGAGAGGTTAAAGGAAATCTCTCCCTTATCCACTCCTCAAGGGTTCAAATGGAGCCCATATGAGGTAGTACGCTGCATAACTGAGATCAATGTGAATTCTAAGAGATCATTTATCTTAATATAAGAAAGCCTGCTTTCAAATATGATTCCCAGGAGACACTATTTCCTGAACGATAACTAGAAGCCCAAAGTTCACCCTCCAGGTTGATTTTCTGAGGCAAGTACATATAGAATGAAGTTGCTACATGCAAATCACAGATTGAGTTCAAACGCTGAGAGCCACTATAGCTTTGTAATTGCGGGCTTTTTAACATTTGCACTTAACTCATGTTAGAATTGCTGTGTATTTTGCACGTTTTCTATCAAGAAAATATTTCAAAGGAAGGAGAAATACAAAGTTGGGTCGCAAAGGTTTGCCTATCATTTATTTTACAACATAGAATACTTATATATGTGCGTGAGCATTTTGCTCCATATAAACCCCATTGTTAAGTAATTGTATGTAAGTCATGTAAAAAACAACAACCTTTCTTTTGTAGAATAAAAGAATATTGGTTTAGCATGTCCCAAAACTGCTTTGCAAAAGGCAACTGGACTTTCTTGATTTTTCTTTGAAAAAGTTTCATTTCTCATTCATTCTTCAGAACTGAAGAAGCTTCTTGGATGAGAAGCAAGTCATTTTCAAAGAAAAACCAAGCAAATCTAGTTGCCTTTGGAAAAACACTTTTGAGGTAACCATGACCTGGATGATTGAGAATCTCCATAGACATTGGGTCAATATATTATTTGTTGGGAAACAAAATTTGCATCTTAATAAGCAATATAACATTGTTGAATATTCTTTAGAAGACATGAAGTTCTGAATGTCCTTGCAAAAAAGGATATTTGAATTAAAGAGTGGTGGACAATTCTATTCAAAGGCAACAGGAATGTCACCATGAGCTTAAGACTTTGGACATCCCCCAAAGACTCAGAAGTTGTAAGAGTTGAAAAGTAGATTCAATGTTCTTTCTGTCACATGCTTAAGGTTTGATTATATTTTCAAATAACATTTCAAAACCATGCACACGAGAAACTGAATATAAACCATTAGCTTCTCTAAAAACTAACTTTTATGTGATTGCCCCAGATCTGCAAAATCTCTCAGCTCTGGTGTTGGGCATATGGTAAAAACCAAAGATAATCAAATTACACAATAGTATAAACCAGGATAGATTTTCTGTATGCCTATATCTTTCCCATCTACAAAAGCAAAACAACAGTGAATTAGTTAATTTCATACCAAACTCAGAAAGACAGGCCCCGGATGTGGGGATATGTGTTTTAATTCTACCTTTAATTCTACCTTTAATCTACATTAATAGCTCCATTTTCACTGGCAGAAGGTTGCAGGAGGCCGTGGCAGCCAAAAACAGAGCTTGGGAGCCTGTTTTTCTGGCAGAGCGCTCAGGCCACCACAGGTGCCCCTGACAGGAGTGATGTCGAGCTGGCCACGCCCACCCTGGCCACACCCACCCCAGCCTCCTGAGGTCAAACACAACCCTGATGCGGCCCTCAATGAAATCGAGTTTGACACCCCTGTATTAGAGCAAGCATGTGTCGTATTAGAGCAATAGCAATAGCACTTAGACTTATATACCGCTTCATAGTGCTTTACAGCCCTCTCTAAGCGGTTTACAGAGTTAGCATATTGCCCCCAACAATCTGGGTCCTCATTTTACCCACCTCAGAAGGATGGAAGGCTGAGTCAACCTTGAGCCGGTGAGATTTGAACCGCCGAACTGCAGCTAGCAGGCAGCTGAAGTAGCCTGCAGTGCTGCACTCTAACCACTGCGCCACCTCGGCTCCCTATTCTATCTACAAGGTGACCCTAAAGAAAGGGCCAATTTTTGGACTACTTTTAGGGAGAGGGATTAAGCATTTGGCCAATCTTGTCTGACCTTAGAAGCTAAGAGTACTTGGATGGGAAAAACCCCCAAGGAATAAATAGAAGCTATAAATTAGCCTCAAGAAAATAAAAAAAACGGCAATTTACAGACATGATCATCTAAAATTTTCTTGACAACAGAAATTGTGTTTGACTCAAAGTGGACTTTAGTTAAAGAATAAAAAGGATAGTTCAAAGTTTGTATTCACTTCTTTCCCCACACAAAAAAATGTATGTTGGAGAAAGGAACAGCATTGCTATCAATCAGTATCTGGGCCACCAGATTTCAAAATCTGACTGATTGTTATCTGGAAAAGATGCAAGAGAGATGCTGAATGGCTGTCCATGCTTATGTTACATTTGTTGTGGCATTTTACACACTTAATGCTTAGCAAAAGGAATTGTACAATTAAATGAAATGTAGAAACCCTGAACACATCTTCATATAAAACTTTTGATCATAATTTTCCCATCTAATATTACTGAGTATTTAAAAATGTGGAAAATTTCAACTAATTATCTTTTTCCAGTTAGACAGTGGATGTTTGACCTGTAGTTTTAACTGCCCACAGTACTGGCTTATGATTGTTCCATGCATACCACTCCAGCAATGAAAGATAAATGTTCTGAATAACTAGTAACATATAATAAAACCGTTATTATATATTAGCTTAATTATTAGTTTGATATTGCAAAGCTTAAATCAGCAGTACAATTCTATGCATCTTTACTTAGAAAGTAATTCCAACTGAATAAAGCTAACTCCCACGCAAAAAGTATAAGATACAGCATAAGATGTAAGAGCCAGTTTGGTCTACTGGTTAAAGCGCAAGGCTAGAAATCAGAGAACTGTGAGTTCTAGACCTGCCTTAGCCATGAAAGTTGGCTGGGTGATTGGGCCAGTCACTCTCTTTCAGCCCAAAATGTCAGGCTCAGTTGACAAGCTGGTCAATCAATTCTTGTCGATCAGTGGATCGACATTCGATTGATCTGAAAAAAGCACACTTGCAGGAAAGTGCCAAGAAGAAATGGGAAATTCCAGCATAAAGATAGTACTTCTTCAAGAAAGTTTTTAAAGTAAGATATAAACACATATTTCCCAGCTTTGCAGAAACATTACTCTTCGCACAACTTTAACGTCACGTTCTGTTATTCTATAAAATGCCTGACCATGCATGGTAAGTGTGGTGCATATTAATCAATCTGCTTCCCATTTTTATGGTTTTGGGACACGTAATGCAGTGACATTAACTGCAAGATGTGTATGGCTTGATGAGGAGTTATAAGTGGTCAATTCAAATATCTTTTCATCACATAATCTGCTGTAATTATGCTACAACCCATGCCACTGATGTAACCTCAAAATACATAAAGACGTAGTTAGTCTATTCAGCATTTCTTCAATGCACTAGTCTTTCAATGAAGATTAATGGTTTTAATTATGATTTGTTAATTTAAAATGTCAAGCCAGACTTTTCTTTGCACAAAGCCTGATTCGACTGTAACTCTTAAGATATGGTTAGTTTTAACCATAGTTTATTGAGTACACCTTGTTCCCACATCATCTTAAGCCATAAATCATGGTTTACAGTTGGCTTTACACATCACATAAGACAAACAAACTACTTTATGGCTTAGTGTAATGTATGAACAACATATATTTAATTTTCTTTAATCATGATTTGGTGCAAAGTCTGAACTGATTCATAATATTCAGATCTCTGTATTAAATCCTAATATAAAGGGAAAAGAGATATCACAAGACATTGTTTAAGATTAAGCTGATAATTACTAAAGCACTTATAATTTTAGAAATGTAGCACCACTTTCCAAAGGTAACAGAACTGAGAAGTTATGCTTTTCAAACCACAGCTAGAATCTATACATCCAGTACATGCCTTTACTACTCTTTCCAGTTCTGTATTAATGTATAAAAATACCAATATTATTCTATATAAACAAGCCACCAATTGTCTCTTCAATTCAGAATCCTCTGCTTAAATTCTACAGGATGCATGCTTCATTTTTAAAAATCATAGGCAAGCATTGATTTAGTATCATGAAGATAAATCAAAATCGAGTATAGTACATTTTCCTGTAAAAACATACCCTGCAAACAGTATATAATGTTCTTATTGTTCAATAAAAAAAATTTAACAGGAAAGATTTAGCTTTTTAAATAGATCATTTGAAATGTTTAGATACTCTGGATATTGTTTGGTTCACAAACAAAAAATTATAGTTTTTATATACACATCAGTGTAAATAGTGCGAGAATTTAGAAGCAGTAAGCTAGTCTAACTTTAAATTTCACTACACATCTATTTGGCAATGTGGAGGTATATCTAAAAACACACATGTATGATTCATAGAAAATTACCAAGAGATCAACTTCATTATGAAAATGCTGTACCATCCCCAATAGTATTATGATGTACGATAACAATCTTGGAAATAACAGCATTAGGTTAATATTGATGACTTTTTGGCTAAGACATTAATTGAATAAAAAGAAAATATGGAATGCTTCTGTACATTAATTTTATTGACATAACATAAACGTTAAGGACAATGTCTCTAAAACGATATGGACTCTTTTGTTCTTTTTCCAACATAAAGTGCTAAGAAACATGGCAGAAAAGCTGGCGTCTTTTCAAATTTGTTTTAGGAAGTAGTGTCAACCCCAATAGGAATGGGACAAATACAGCTTTACAGACCATTGGTGGATTCCAGTTTGGCAGTGCTTTCCTGCTGATCCTCCAAACTGATTTGTGAATCGTTGCAGCAATCTGGTGTTTCACCTTTAACAGCTAAATAGATGATTTTCAACCACTTCTGTTTCAGCTCTTCGTTATCTGCTGCAAAACTGTGCACAGATTTAGACTGAGTCAATTTGAAACTATGCGGGAGGTCTGCACTTCTTGGGGTGTCATCTACTGTGTAGCCCAAAAGTGGGATAGTAGCTGAGGCTTTGACATCCTATGAAAACAGAAATGAAGTCACTTTAAAAAGGCAACATTTGAGAGGAGTCCCCAAAAAGAAGCGTCTTAATTGATTACAGAGGTTGGGCTACAGAGGATGTTAGGAGGTTTCCAACAGGAGAAAACCAGTGACAGAGGAAGGAAAAGCTCTTATTCCTATCAAGATTAAATTTTATAGATCTATTCTGACCCAGCTCCCAAACACAACAAACCCTCTGTAGTTAAATCAATGATTCCTTTATTAGGAGCGCCAGCAGCCCCAGCAAAAAGTCTCACTCTCTCTCACAGCAGGCTAACAAGTCCATCCGGCAGGGAGATGAATAGTTGTCTGCCACACCTATTCATCTCTGCCCCCTGCCTTTTATCCCCAGAGCTAGGGTGGGGCTTCACTAGCAGCGGTGGCTCTTCCATCCCAAGGATCGGCCCATAGATTTCCACTGCTCTCCTCTCCTCTGCCTTCTGCGCATCCGTGTGTCAGGCACTGGACCCAGCTGTTCCTCCTCTTCCTCATCAGCCACCTCCAGGCCTGGGGGCTGTTGACTCTCCACCTGAGGGCTGACGGACGACCCAGGCTCCGCCTCTGTCTCAATCTCTGACATCTCCATTCCCTCTTCCCCCTCGGAGCTCTCAGGTTGCCTTGATGCTGGCCCTGACTCCCACGCCACCTCCTCATCTGATTCGGCTGCTGGAGGGGCCCGCGGCCGACAGGCCACAACAAGATCAAACATGCAACCACAGAAAAAGAAAAATGCAAAACTGGAGAAAATTGCCTCCTAGGCCACCAGGGGATCGGATCTATTCCCTCCTTGCCCTTTAATTAATTTAATTTAATTAATTGTATTTCTATGCCGCCCAACTCCCGAAGGACTCTGCCGCCCAACTCCTGAAATATTTCACCACCTATGGCTACCACATTGAAGTGCAAAAATCCAGATGACTCACAAGTTAGCAGATAAGAAGTCCCCCCAAAAATTTAAGCTACTGTTGCCATTGGAGGTTCTATGGATTGTTAAAACCCAAATCTGGTACAGATAGTCCTCAACCCAATGACCACAATTCAGCCCAAATTTATCTTGCTAAGTGAGACAGGTGTTCAGTGAGTTTTGCCCCATTTCACCACCTTTCTTGTCACAGTTGTTAAGTGAATCAATGCGGTTGTTAAGTTTGTAATATGGTTGTTAAGTGAATTTGGTTTCCCAATTGACGATTTCCTTGTCAGAAGGTCGCAAAAGGGGAATCACATGATCCCAGGATACTACAACTGTCATAAATATGAACCAATTGCCAGCTGCAATGGTTGTAAGTATGGAAAATGGTCATAAGTCACTTTTTTTCAGCAAAGTTGTAACTTTGAACAGTCACTAAATGAATGGCTGTAAGTCAAGGACTAATTGTATCAAATATCACCCTCTGTAAACAGAAGGTGAGGAGAGATACACAGTGGTCATAGCCAGTTTTGATTGTTATTGTGTAAGCTCTTCTTTTACATACAGTGGGGGGAGAATACAATTCAGAAAGAGTAGGAATTACAGTTGCAAAATCGTAAATGAAAGGTAAGCATGATATCATGTTACTCTAAGGAGAGAAAGGGACTTTGCTATGGTCTGGCTTCCATTCGTTTTTACATACCTGTGGAGCGCCATACATATATAAAACAAGGGCTTCATGTTTAGGTACCACACACCAAGCCTTTTGCCATGTTTTAGATTTTTCCAAATACTGCAGAAAACTACATATCACACTATTTCCCGACACTTCTGCTGATTCAATCTGTAGAGATAAAAGGAAGGTGGTTGAAGAATTCTAAAAGATCATTATAATTGTTCATAATTTCTCAGGCAATAATTGGTAAGGAATAAAATCATAGTAAATTAAGTAACAAAAATGAAAGAGAACGATCTTACACCCAACTGCTGGCCTGGTATTTTACTATTCATCAAAGAAGCATGACATGGAAGCAATGTAATCTTGCGGAAATAGAATGAAATGGAAGAATTGCTGACCTTTTACAAAATATTTAATAATCAATCAGTTCCAGGGAACATTTTCTTCATTTAACTCAAAGTGCCATTTAGAAGAAGTCAAAAAGGGAACTCATAAAGTAGCTTATAACAAAAGGCTTTTTCTTCCCTCTGGCTTCTTCCGACGTGCTTTTTGAAAGTAGCTATGTCTACTACCACATGTGGTGGACGTGCCCAAAGGCAAAAGCATACTGGACAAAAATACATACTTGGATAGAAAAAATGATAAAGGAACATATAGATCTAAAACCAGAAATATTTCTCTTGGGTACCATACAGTGGTGGGTTGCTACCGGTTTGCCCCGGATCGGGCGAACCGGTAGCAGCGGCGGCGGGAGTGTTGTGGCTTGCCCCCATCCCGTGCAGCTGCTAATGGATCCGGACGAACAGGAACAGACCATAGGGTGGCAAGAGCGGTCTGTAGCTCCGGCACCGGAGTCCGAGACCTAAGAGGAAGCAGGGCCAGAGGACGATGCTCAATCAGGGCCTTCAGCACCACCTCAGCAGGAGTTCAGTGACTCCAGTGAAGAGGAGGAGCCTCTGATTGATGCCAGAGCACGCAGGGCAGCTAGCCGGCAAGAGTGGCTGTGTAGAAGGAGGTCTCCTCGAAGGTAAACTTGCAGGCAGAGGGGCCACGCCCTAAGACTATATAAGGTTGGATCACACCGCACACTCTTGCTGGAGACAATTGTTTGTATTCACCTTGGCTGCTGTTTGAACTTTGTTCCTATCAGTTGGATTGACTCCAGTCCGGGCTCTTGGCCAACTCCAGCAAGTAATTGTATTTGATGGACTTAATGACCTACTTGTGTCTTTCATATTTGGAATCCCGGCCAAAGTGTTCTGTGCTTGAAAACAAACACTTTGGCAAAGAATTAGTATTCACTTTAATACTAAGCAGTTATTAGTATTAAAGCCTTTTTTGTTTTGAAAAAATAGTGTGTGTGTGTCGCTTTCTGGGGGTTTGCCGTGCTGGGTCACAACAGGGAGGCTCCGCCCACCCACCATCAAAAACGCTCTGCGCATGCACATAAGGTTCTGTGCATGCACAGAAGCGTTGCGCGCCCATGCGGTCCCGTTCCCGAACCGGTAGCAAAGGTAAGTGAAACCCACCACTGGTACCATACCGGAAAAATATAATAAAGGGACTATGTATCTAATACTACATGTTTTAATAGCGGCTAGAATTGTATTTACATAACATTGGAAAAGTGTGGAGATCCCTACAGAAGAGAAGATAATTAAAAAAAAATACTAGAATGTGCAGAAATGGATAGATTAACACTTGAAATTAAAGAGAAGGAAGACATGGAATATTTTGAAATATGGGATTTGTTTTATCAATGGTTAACTAATAGAATCAGAAGTTAGAATGTTTAAAATTATAAGAGAAGGATTAACTTTACTATGAGGGCTTATTATGATATGTTTATTATTAATATTAATTAGTATCAATAATCAAGAATTAATATTATGACGAGAAAACAGTTATATGACTACTACTAATGAATTTTATGATGATGATTATTGCTGAAACTAACTGTAACCAGACAACACACTGATTATATATACATTGAAACTGTTGCTCTTTCTATATATAGCAAAAGAAAAAAGAAAGTAGCTATGTCAAGTTTGAACAAAATAAACAAACTTACATGAGTAGGTTTGCCTCTAAACAGCAGTTGGTGTGGGTTTGTTGCATCAAAACAATCATTGGATATAATAAAGAAGCAATAATGGGCTTTTAAAAATAGCTGATAGAACAAGCAACATTGGCAACTCCAATTAAATTGTTAAAACTTAAACTTAAAAGCTTATTTGCAATATTGGAAGGATGGATTTGTTTTAATAAAGTCTGCCCATCTCTGCTAAATTTTGTCACTTTTCTTTCTCCCCTTCCTCTTCTATCTTTAGCAGCCAAAACTATGTCCACTGAAAATCCAAGAAATACTGTCATTTTCAATACATGACCAATAGTCAGAAATGCTGCGATTTAGCTAGTCCAAATTACATAGGTCGATTTCATGGATACCATCAGAAGCAGAATATTTTAAAATGGTTTATTGGCACACAATGAATGAGTTATGTGCAGTTTTCTGCATGCAAACATAAATTTAGCCTTTGGCTAGTTAGTTCTCATCAGTGCCTTCCTCATTGCATGCAATTTTAAATGAAAATGAGAAATATCAATGTCATTTTAACAGAGTTGGAAGGAACCTTGGAGGTTTTCTACCACAACCCCCTGCTCGACCAGGAGACTCTATACCATTCCAGACAAATGGATGTCCAGTCTCTTCTTAAAAGCCTTCACTGATGTAGCATCCAAAACTTTTGAAGGCAAGCTGATCAATTGTTCTCAGTGTTAGGCAATTTCTCCTTAGTTCTAGGTTGCTTCTCTGCTTGATTAGTTTCCATCCATTGCTTCTTGTCTTGCTTTCTGGTGCTTTGAAAAACAGTTTGATTCCCTCTTCTTTGTGGCAGCTTCTCAAATATTGGAACACTGTCATCATGTCACCCCCTAGTCCTTCTTTTCACTAGACTAGACATACCCAGTTTCTATGTTCTATATTGCCTATGTTCCCAGTTCTTTGTATGTTTTGGCCTCCAGCCCACTATCCATCTTTGTTGGTCTTCTCTGCACTCTTTCCAGAGTCTCCATTTTATCATATGGTGATCAAAACTGGATGCAGTATTAGAATATGTGTGATCTTACTTTTAATTTAATAAATCATTTTATTAAAATATTTTAAGTTAATAACATTGGGACAGGCAATGTAAAAAAAAAGCAATGTAAAATAAGCAATAAACAAGACCCAATACACTTTAATTCTTTAAATTTCATACCTCCAAGATTCCTCTTTTTTTCTTTTCTTCACTATCAGTGCACCCTGTTATAATGTGGTAGCAATCTTTACAGACTTTGTTCAGCTTACTGCCATCATACTCAAGTTGAGCTTTGTAATCAGAACATTTCCAGCAAACCACCTTAAGAAAAATAAGGAAAAACTCAGTTACTTTGGAACATCAGTTTGCTTCCAAACATCATTTCCAAACACCATTTGCCATGGTGAGATTTTTAATAAAGCATTAATTTATTTTACAATGATAGTAAACAAACATGAAATCCATCCAATGTGCTAAAACAGGACTCTTCAGGCATTTAGTACCATCACTCAAAGAATAACAAAATAACAGAGTTGGAAGGAAACTTGGAGGTCTTCTAGTCCAATCCCCTGCTTAGGCAGGAAATCCTATACCAGTGATGGTGAACCTTTTTTTGCTCGGGTGCCAAAAGGGCACGCGCGTGTGTGTGCCCACACCCATAATGCAATGCCCTCCCCCCACGCATGTGTGCACACACACCCCCGCGCTGCCCCCCCCCGCGCATGCGCACAGGGATCACTGAAGCTTCTGGAGCCTGTGGATGGCAAAAAACGGATTCCAGCTGATTTTCGGCCTTCGGGAGAGCGGGGGGAGGGGAGGTCGTTTCACCTTCCCCAGGCTTCAGGAAAGCCTCCGGAGCCTGTGGATGGCGAAAAACGGACCCAACTGGAAGTTCGGAAATGAACTTCCAGTTGGGCCGTTGGGCTATTTTTCACCCTGAAGCCCGGGGACGACATAGTGCGCATCGCATGCCCTCAGATATGGCTCCGTGCCATAGGTTCGCCATCACGGCTCTATACCATTTCAGACAAATGGTTATCCAATCTCTTCTTAAAAATGTGGAGCATTCACAACTTCTGAAGGCAAGTTGTTCCACTGATTAATTGTTCTAAGTGTCAGGAAATTTCTTCTTAGTTCTATGTTGTGTCTCTCCTTGATTACTTTCCATCCATTGCTTCTTGTCCTGCCCTCAAGTGCTTTGGAGAATAGCTTGACTCCCTATTCTTTGTGGCAGCCCCTGAGATATCAGAATACTGCTATCATGCCTCCCCTAGTCCTTCTTTTCATTAAACTAAACATACCCAAATCCAGCAACCGTTCTTTATCTTTTAGTCTCCAGTCCCCTAATCATCTTTGTTGCTCTTCTCTGCACTCTTTCTAGAGTCTCAACATCTTTTTCACATTGTGGAGACCAAAACTGAATGCAGTATTCCAAGTGTGGCCTTACCAAGGCATTATAAAGTGGTATGAACACTTCACGTGATCTTGATTCTATCCCTCTGTTTATGCAGCCTAGAACTGTGTTGGCTTTTTTGGCAGCTGCTGCACACTGCTGGCTCATATTTAAATGATTGTCCACTAGGACTCCAAGATCCCTCTCAGTTACTACTATTGAGCGAGGTACCACATATACTGTACCTGTGCATTTTGTTTTTCTTGCCTAAATGTAGAACCTTACTTTTTTCACCATTGAATTTCATTTTGTTAGATATCATGAACATCGGTATCATGGTTAATCCAGGAATCCAAAAGTTTGTTTATGAGCATAAGAACATGTGCACAAAAATATGAATATGTAACTTAACATCTATGAATTACACAATTAAACATATCCGAAATAAAATTCTTTCAACTAGAGATTAAAATTGGTACCCTGAAAAATATCTCCAAAGATAACCTGAATCTAGCTGAATGATTGCAGATTATCATTAAAGGATAATGATTAGAGATTCCAAAAGAGCAGGGGTGTCAAACTCGCATCGTCATGGCGGCATAACGTGACATATTGGGACTTTTTTCCCCTTCGCTAAACCGGGCGTGGGCGTGGCCAGCGAGTGATGAATCCGGCCCGCGGGCCGTGAGTTTGACAGCCCTGCAATAGAGGATCAAATAGCCTATGGCGGCTCAGAATAGATATTTTATAAAGGACACCAGCAATGCAATAAAATGAAATGTAAAATGAATTTAACATTCCAGTTGCTAAAAGGAACCATTTACAGTAATTTTTCCTGCATTGGCCATAAGGGGGCGCAGATTTGGTTCACAAATTCTGACTTTCTGCCATGGCAAGTGTCAGCTGAAACAAAACAGCATTTCAAAGCAATCACCAGATGGAGTTTCTGAACAAGTTTTTGGCAGCTTCAGCAACTGTTAACCAGCAGATGTGGCTTTGTGCTTACATGCCCACAAGCTCGGCAATGATGTCTCCTCCTTGTTAGTGCATTAAATGGCTCTTTGCATTTCATACACATAGTCACTTCATTGTCCCGGATCCATCTTGGGGCTCTCTTCCCGAGCTCAGCAGTCTCCGAGGAAGAAAAAATAAATAAATTGTGGAACATTATTAGAAGAAAAGGTAATTAACACACTCTCTCTCTCTCTCTCTCTCTCCCTCTCTCTCTCTCTCTCTCTCTCTCTCGCACTTTCTGTTTCTCTCTCTCTTTCAGTGTGTCT
>QLTV01001127.1:316228-338009 GCA_003457575.1 Thermophis baileyi
CTCTCTCTCTCTCTCTCTCTCTCTCCCTCTCTCTCTCTCTCTCCCCCCCCTCTCCTCCTCTCCAGTGGAATGACAGGCTAATCTTTAAACTAAATAACAGGTGTGGATGCTACCATAAACAACAGCTGCATATTTTTTAGGATTGAAAGATACTCAAGATTAGTTTGATGCTTTGCATTTTCCCTTGCTAGCAATAACCAAATCCAGTGATGTAGGAAAAGGCAGGGAATGCCAAAGATTAAAATAGCCATACACAAATAAATTCTGCTAGCAATTTCAGGAAAAGAAAAGAGAAATAGATACTTGGATCCTAACTTTCACGGCAGCTGGGCTTCAATCTCATAACTACAGTAGACTTTAAACCAGGGAAAGATATTCAAATGAGCACAGCACTCTTTATATGTGCAAGAAGGGGGATGAAGAGAATTTCTGCAAAGATCAGAACAAACGGATTAACCAAAAAGATAGCTATGTTGTATGATAATTAGAAATAAAGTCTAAATTTAAATGTTTTTTAGGTTTTGTTTGTTGACTGAATAAAGAATAGACTGTGATTATAGTATGTATCTCTCTGGCATTTCTTTATGTCTCCCTCTGGAATTCTTTCAATTTTTCCTAAAGAAATGCTCTCTTTTCCAAATATTACCATATGTATTATCCTTTGATTCAGTGTTTTTTTAAAAAATAATGTGCAATAGAAAAAGGAGTGAGAAATGTTGAGCAGGAAGTTACACAGAGTTTTTAAAAGACAAAACTCTTGTTAACTCTTATCATGACTGAACAGTAATTGGAACAAAAGATTTATAACTTATTTGTGCCTGTTAACAGCAGGCTGTCACACAATACATGCTTGTCTGATCTCAGAGTCTTGACTTTTATCTCATATAATAAAATCATGTGCAAACTGAGAAATTGTGTATATGATCATTTTGAATTGCTTCTGATAATAGCTACGATTTAAAAATCCTTGTAGCAGCCATTCCCTCCAACATCCATTTATATTCAGAGGCATTTCAAAGATTATAGCCTATTTTTTCCTCTAGTTGGTGTCTTTCTTTAACTGGTCTTTCTTTAAGTGATAACTCTCCCGCTTTGAGCAAAAGAAATGTTCTTTGCTCAAAATAACTATTTTAATTAAGTTGGGGGATAATTCTGTACCATAAAAACTAGGCAGGGGAAAAATAAATACAATTCAAAACAAAGACTTTGTAATATGAATTCATGCAAATATGAGCATCTTAGAGTAATCTATTTCAGAGCACACTGGTTCATAGAGGCAACCAAGAGAATAGACAGCTCGAGAAGAAAGAAAGTGAGTTGGTAAAGCCCTGGATAACAAAATCCAATCGTTTGATCATGCATAATAGGATCCCTATAAAATACTGTTTTTTCTTAGAAGTAATACTTTGGAAGATGTAATAAATCTTCAAGTTAGTCTGAAGTTGGGGCAGCCTCATAAATTGATATGATATATAAATAAATACCTTTGCCATGTAGATGACAGATACCACTTTGCCCTGCTGAATTTGACTCACACTACTATCAGAATAACAGAGTTGGAAGGGAACTTGGAGGTCTTCTAGTCCAACCCCCTGCTTAGGCAGGAAACCCTACACCACTTCAGACAAATGGTTATCCAATCTCCTGTTAAAAACTTCCAGTGTTGGAGCATTCACAACTTCTGAAGGCAAGCTGTTCCACTGATTAATTGTTCTAACTGTCAGGGAATTTCTCCTTAGTTCTAAGTTGCTTCTCTCCTTGATTAGTTTCCACCCATTGCTTCTTGTCCTACCCTCAGGTGTTTTGGAGAATAGCTTCACTCCCCTTTGTGGCAGCCTCTGAGATATCGGAACACTGCTATCATGTCACCCTTAGTCCTTCTTTTCATCAGACTAGACATATCCAGTTCCAGCAACCGTTCTTTATATGTTTTAGCCTCCAGTCCCCTAATCATCTTTGTTGCTCTTCTCTGTACTCTTTCTAGAGTCTCCACATCTTTTTCACATTGTGGAGACCAAAACTGAATGCAGTATTCCAAGGGTGGCCTTACCAAGGCATTATAAAGTGGCATTAACACTTCATGTGATCTTGATTCTATCCCTCTGTTTATGCAGCCTAGAATTGTGTTGGCTTTTTTGGCAGCTGCTGCACACTGCTGGCTCATATTTAAATGGCTGTCCACTAGGACTCCAAGATCCCTCTCACAGTTATCTTTTCTCTCTCCTATTATGCCTGCTTCCATCCACCCCCTTCTTCTATTTTTTTTGGCAAATCCGACCATCTCCCGGATAGACATCACTGCACAGGTCTATCCATATTGATACATTACAGTACAGTGAATAAAAACAGGCCCATATGAGCGTTTACATGACTGAAAGGGCATTCTAATGGCAAACTAATACATTTCATGACTTATTTTCAGAATGTTTCTGATATGGATTTTTGAATTAGTCTGAACAGATAGGAGTATACACAACCCAAAAGTTACACTCAACTTACAGAAACCTCAATAGGCATGTCATCGTATTCTTTTGCAATTGCATTTCTGAATGTTTCATTTCTTTGCTGAAAAGCATCTATAGTACTCTGAAGAGCCTGGAATCAATGAAATGGAGAAAGAAGGTCAAATTTAACATAACAAAAGAATAAATGATTGAATGTCAGACCAAAATGAACACTAGAGATAGATGCATGCTTGATTCCAGTAACTAACTTTTTAAATCAACAAACACTGAAAGTTTAATTTCAAAAGAATCGTGACAACAGCTGCAGAGGAATAGCCATGCTGCCTAGTTGCATATAAAGCATCAATCTTAGCACATTTATTGCATATTTGGATATGAAAAGCCAGGTTTATTTACCTTTATCCATTCTTCTTTGTCTTGTTCAGAGCTAAAGAACACAGTTGGAGATAATGGTTAAAAGCATGTTCAGAAACTGTTTAATAAGCTATAAAGCCATTTTACATGGCAAGCCATACAAATGTTGAAGCATATAAAAAGACACCAATTGAAAACATCAAAAATGTCTCATTGCAGGAAAAAAAGAAAAAGAATTGGGATCCTGGATTCAAAAGCTGATGCCTTTCAACTGTGAATTAAACCTTTGTTGAAATATGACGTCTGAAATGAGGTCAGAATAATATTTGACATGTGTGTATACCAGAATAATGTCTCTAATGCACTCTGCATGTGTGAATGCAAATTCCATTTACACTTCACAAATTGTTCTGGTCAATTCAGGGCTGGATTTCTCCCCTCTCTGATCTTCCCTTAAACCGTCCAGAAATAAAGTCCAGAATTAAAGCTGTAGCTATTGGATCTGAATTGTACTGAGAAGTGAACATTGTCACCACGTACAGTATATAACATTTTCCTGCCAAATTGAACTCCACAACTAAACCTAACCTCATGAATTTGTACACTGCCTAAGTGTGCATTGTTCAAATCGTTTCTAAAAGCAGATCTGGAAAAGAAGTTCCATAGAAGTTTTCATCAACAGGTCATTTACATAAAAGCCACTTAGCAGTTTCTTTTCCATTCCTGTCCCCTCTCTAAGTTATATGCAAGCTTGGGCTCAAGCGATTGCTTCCATATTATCTAAGTCTTCTGTAGTGAAACATTAACAGTTCCACTGCAGGTGACTTAATATAATATAGCACTCCCTGGAAAGTAGTGCTCGGATGCTTTCAGTTTGCAGAATGAAAGGATTTTTTACTAGGGCTGTGCAGATTTGAAAGCAAAAAGATGTTTGGAATATGCAAGGATCCAAATAGTTGCACATAGTAGCTGCTTTATAGAGTTGCACCCTGCTACTTCCAAATAATAGTTTTGCCGTCAAATATTCATATAATCAAAGGGATACCTATGTTTATAGGAATGCCTACGGGACGTCATATTTTCCAGAACATCAAAGAAGGAAACCAAGGCTGTGACTTGCCTTTACTTTCATTGTCATGGAATCAGAGTAACTACTAAACTGACCAATGGTTCCGTTCCATGATTCCAGACTGTGTATCAGTGGTGGGATTCAACCGGTTCGCACCACTTCGGCCGAACTGGTTGTTAAATTGCTGGCTGGCCCCTCCCCTCCCCTCCCAGGAGTCCCCACACGCCCTGTTTTGGCTCCCAGGTAAGTGCAGGGAGGCCTACTAGGACCAAAATGGGGCGCCGGGGTGTGTGTGTGTGGTGCGGCCCCCCGCAGCCCGTTTTTGCTCCCAGGAGGCTGCAGGGAGGCCTACTAGGCCCAAAATGCGCCCCCCCCCGCAGCCCATTTTTGCTCACAGGGGGGTGCAGGAGGCAGAGTGCTGCCTGTCACACCCCCTGGCCACGCCTACCATGGCCACGCTCACTCAGCCGGTCATTAGGGCAGAGAACCGGTTGTTAAATTATTTGAATCCCACCACTGTGTAGCTTGTATGATAAAAAATAAGTCTTATCATCTGTGTCAACTGGTAGAACATGGGAGGTTTAGTAAGGTAATACTCTGGGCAATTTAAGACTCAGAAGTACAGACAGAGACTGTATAAATTGATCTAATCAAACATTAAGCTCTGTTTCTCACAGGGTTGCAGTAATGGCTCTATGAGATCACCAGAAAGCAATCATCTCTATGACAAAATGCACCTTATAACCACGAGCATCAATTTGCACTCTAGTGGAATCAAACAAAGACAAATTCTTCTGGTAAAGAAAATCCTTAGGGCAAACTAATACAATTTTTATGGGGATGAAGAAGATTACTGTTTATCAGTATAAGGCGTGTACTCAGTAACATAAGAAGGAAGATGTAGCTGGCGTTACAAACATTTATCTAGCATTTTTATTTATGCTCATTAGAAAGCAGAAGAGATTATGTACTACGGGAAGGACCCTAAAGAAACTCTTCACATCATAGAGAAAAGCATCCTGCAATCCACTAATTATAAATAAACAAACAAACATGACTATTAACTATTATTCCATGGTATTTAATACAAATAGAATTCAATTAACAGCATTAACTACATCTAGTATATTTCTTCAATCTACCAGAAGGACTTATTTGGTTTCAATAGTGGAATGTTCCAAGTCATTTTTCTAATTTTAATACAGGTTATTCAGGGATCTCTAGATTCTCAAGCAAGAAACTTGGATCACTTCTGTTCAACATTTCCATTGAAATTGGACATTCATCTAACTGTACAGGAATGTCTCAACTTATGACTGCAATCGAGCCCCAAATTTCTGTTGTTAAGCAAGACAGTTGTTAAATGGGTTTTCCCCCATTTTACGACTATTTTAAGTGAATCCCTGCAGTTATTAAGTGAATAATACAGCCATTAAGAAAATTTAGCTTCCCCCTTTGACTTTGCTTGAATGGGAAGGTTACAAATGGTGATCACATGATCCCAAGTGCCCGAATTTTGATCATGTGACCATGGGGATGCTGCAACTGTTGTAAGTGTGAAAAACAGTCATACATCACTTTCTTCAGTGCTGTTGTAACTTCGAATGGTCATTAAACAAATGGTTTTAAGTCGAAGACTAACTATATCTAACTGTGACCTGGTGAGATTAGGGGAAAGGTTAAACATCAACAAAACATCAGCTGGGGAATGCTACCAGCATGCTGGCTGAGGAATTCTGGGAGTTGAAGTCCACACTTTTTAAAGTTGCCAAGTTTGAAAATGATAGCTTAAAACCCATCATGTCCTTTCAATCAAGCATTTTGAATTTCACTAAGAAGAATGAAAAGAACCAGTGCTTTCCAAATGCAAATCAGATATATGCCAGTTTTCAATATCTCTCTTCCAGAACTCTAAACTTTTACTTTAGTGTGACTATACTTCAAGCAACGGTCTTAAACTCACTTCTTACCTGGCCTGCAACTCTAAAGTTCGTTCTTTCCCAGACACTTGAAAAGTGTGTGGGTATTCTTCATTGTGGGTTTCTACAATCTTCATACCATCAATGCCAACTTTTGTCCGCACTGTAAACTTAGATCCCACTAAGCTAAATTTTGGTACACAGTACAGCAACATGTTATTGAACTGAGGGAAAAAAACAATACACCAAAAGACATTAGTGTCCATAACTGTAATTAGTGGGTTATATTAAACAAAAACATTCAATTTCAAATGTGAAAGTTGTGTCTTAGCGAAAGAAAAATAACAAAGATATTAAATAATAAGTGGTTAGCACAACTACCTTTGCTACAATCCTCC
Organism: Thermophis baileyi; assembly: GCA_003457575.1. Lineage (NCBI taxonomy): Eukaryota > Metazoa > Chordata > Lepidosauria > Squamata > Dipsadidae > Thermophis > Thermophis baileyi. The sequence continues at coordinate 322,434 of QLTV01001127.1, forward strand.
CAGGATATTCACTTAGTTATAGTTCATTTTCAACATACAGTATAGTACAACCTGAGAGAAATGTTACATTTGCCAGTGTGTAAAATAGGAGTTTGGGAAACTAATTACACATTTCATAAAGGATTAAACCATTAAAGTAATGAAGCCATTTTTATTTTGTTTAATGTTTACTTTTTTTAAAAAAGTTCTTTGGTTTTGAAAGTACAGAAAGACGTTTCTTGCCTAGAAGCTGATTTTGAGTGTAGAGTGTGTGAAATATTTTCTGAGAACAGTTTTAAGTACAGAAAAAGATTGTTCTAAGGATTTTAGCCACATCTATGTTATATGAACTTTTTCTAGAAATTGACTGACTTTGAGTTGAATCCCATTTTAAATATAAACACGACTTTTAGGAAGAAGGTTGGAATACAAATATAAAAAAATAATAATTTCCTCTTCACCAAAGACAGAAAAAAATTAAAAAATTATTTTGAAACTAACAGAGGGTAGAGCCGAGGTGGCGCAGTGGTTAGAGTGCAGTACTGCAGGCTACTTCAGCTGACTGCTAGCTGCAGTTCAGCGGTTCAAATCTCACCGGCTCAAGGTTGACTCAGCCTTCCATCCTTCCGAGGTGGGTAAAATGAGGACCCAGATTGTTGGGGGCAATATGCTAACTCTGTAAACCGCTTAGAGAGGGCTGTAAAGCACTATGAAGCGGTATATAAGTCTAAGTGCTATTGCTATTGCTATTTAAGTGTTTTCAGTGGGCACATATCAGGTGTGGGTCCAGACATGAAAGTCCAATTAAATTGATTTATTGCTACACGTGCCTATGCACAGGAATCTTCTCAACTAACAGTTAGCATTTGCTTGGAGTTAAATAAGGATCCATGGAATTCAAGGGGGGAGGTTGGACTTAGTCTGCTTGTGGCTATATAGGTTGATCCCCCTTTTAACTCTGCCCCGAGATTCTGCCATTCTTCCTCCTATGGGACAAGACGTACTACTTAAACATACCATTCATTACTTCTCCATTCAAAGGTAGGAGACACAGGATTAAGAGAAGCTAGCCTGGTGGACAATTGCAAGGGGATCCTTTTACTAATCTAGGATTTATGTATTTGAATGTATTAGCATCTCTGACCCCCACACAAACACTCCACACTGCTTTCTTGTAAACTTCCACTTGCAAACCAGGAAGTCTCCTTTCTCAGTTATACTTAAGTGTCCTTTATCATTTAACCATGTTTCAGCCTTTCATTGCATCAACATTAGTCCTAGTTAGGATCAACCATGGTTCCTGGTCCTGTCTGAAGTGTAAGGGTATGTTCATGTTTAGCATTACTTCACAAGTTATGTTAAGATCAATTAGGAACATTGTACTCAAAAAAGAACTACTTGGAAATCTTTCTTTGTAGGAAAAACCACAGCACTGAAATAGCACTTCCCCTTCACCTGCAGAAACATAGAAATCTAGGTTATAGACATTTAAAATGGTACCAAGTCAGAATAAAATACTTACTAAGAAGAGATATCTTTCTTGAGCTGATGTGTTGCGAGCAGCAAGCTTAAGTATTTGCCCTTCTTTTATCAGTTCATTTGAAGGATTGACAATATCATCTTCTTCTCCTAACATTTCATACACCTCTAGTAACTTCTTCAAATTTTCCTTTTTCATCAAAATAAAACAAATGACAACATTGATTCAAGCTGCTTGCAACTGTTTTATGAAAAGCGTATACATAAGAATCTAGTCATTTAAAGTTCAATATTAAATTGCGTCAGATAAGGTTCAACGGAATTCAAGAGGGACTGAATTTGGATTGTTTGTGGCAACGTAAGGACTCTAAACTGATAACATGTTTAATTCCACCACCACCCCAGCTCTGCCTGCTCTTTTTCTACACCAACAGCCTCAGGGGTTATGATGAGGATGAAACAAGGAGGAGACAATTCATTTATTTATATAGATTGACTTATATAGAATCTTTATTTATACAGATTTATATAGATTGATTCAGAAATTCACAAACATACTCTATAAATGTAACACATAAAAAAGATTTTTCATCGTGTATATTGTGTAGCTACTCTGTTCACTTATAGCAGTTATATAATTTTCTCCTGAAACCAAGGCCAAAGAACATCATGTTTCCTCAAGATTAGAAAAGCCAAAATATTGGTCACCTACAAAAACAAGAAAAGTGCTCGAAGAATTGCGTAACGAAGCAGTTTCATTGGGGGCAATCCATGACAAAATCAGGAGCAAGCATACTTGCCAAAACAAATGGCAATTGCAATAATTGCCCTTTTGAAGAGTGTAGGGACTTTTGGGAAAACAAATGTAATATTTTAATACAAATAGTATTTCTGAGTTAGGCATCCATAAAATTGATAATTGTCCATACGATTTAAATACAGGTGGTCCTTGACTTACAACCATTTGTTTAGTGACTATTTGAAGTTACAATGGCACTGAAAAAAGAGACTCATCTCTGTTTTTCACATGTACGACTATTGCGGCATCCCCATGGTCACGTGATAAAAATTTGGACACTTGGCAAATGTCTTTATGACAGTTGCAGTGTCCTGGGGTCAATGGGAAAGCCAGATTCACTTAACAACTATGGCAAGAAAGGTCATAAAATGGGGCAAAACTCACTTAACAACTGTCTTGCTTAGCAATGAAATTTTGGGCTCAGCTATGGTTGTAAGTTGAAAACCACCTATAATAATAACTAAAATGCATATTCTGCAAACAGAAAATGGCAAATAAGTTACTCACCATTTTCCGGATGGCACTGTTAGAGTGACTTGCAGCTGTGGATATAATTTCCAAGGACTCTAGGGAAGAAATGGTAAATAAAAAAGATTAATTCTCATTCCCTAATATGTAAATTAATATTTTAAAAGCTAACTTGTGTATATCCTGTAATTAAAAAAAAAATAGCTGCCAAACTAAATTAAATAGCCACATACTGTATAGCATAGCAAGTTTCCTCAGAATTAGCTTTTTATATAAGTACATAATATAAAATCAGAGCAACAGAGACTTCTTGCAGCCAACATAGGTATGTTAAACTTGAATATTAAATGGTCATAATGCATCTTTTACTGAAATGAAGCATAAAACAAGCCCTTGGCAGAATAATTTTTCTGCTCTGTAAAATGCAAATCCAGCTATTAATTCAACTTGTCACTGCCAGCTCAGTCACTTCAAACTGACATATGTATGAAAATGACTGCTATGCTTGTCTTTTTGACACTGAATGAAATCTGCGGAGGTCAATTAAAGGCAAGGATATGACCAGCCCTGCCACTATGCTGAAGGAAAACTAATCTTGAACTCCTTATTCAAATTTCATAAAAACAGAGTCTATTAATTTAATTGAGGAAATAGACTTTTAGAAAAATAATCATAACATATATCTTTCTGTGGTTTGAGTTAACAAACCAATCCCTTATTTAAATGTTTGCACAAAACTATTGTGAACATTCATGAAATGAATGAAAACATTTGGGAAAAAAATGGAAAACCTTTTTTGAAAAACACAGTTTAAAAAGAATACCTTTAAAATTACAGCTAGTTAATGACAACAGCAATACTCATCACAATTTAAAACTTAATACAGCGTATCAGTATGCAAGAACATGCATACTGATATGCTGATGTACTTATTTTCTCTTGCATTTCAGCACACAACTGATATGCAAGAGAAAATAAGATTTCCCCCCCCCCCCCAAATCCGGACAACCCAAAGGAAAATAGCGAGCTGTAAAATAGTTCCTCTTTTGCTTCATGCACAATGCACACAAATATTACTTTCAGCATCTTTCCAATCTAGAGAATCTGCAGGTAATTTTCTCAAATAATCCTTCAACAGCATCTCATATCTTGGGATTCGTTGTACAGGTTCTAGCATGTGATGTTGCAAAGTCAGATTTCCACAAACTTTCTGTTTCTAGAAAAAGAAAAAGAAAGAAAGGAAACTGTTGATATACATCTTCTACACAACAGGTAGTCCTCAACTTTCATCATTTTGATTCTGTGGAATTTTACATCTCCTAGTTTTTATTAGCCACATATGACCTACACTTTAGATATTTCATGGGTAGAGTATTGGACACTTATATGCACTTCCAAATTGTTTCCAGAAGGCACTATACCATGTAACAAAATGAAATGCTATTGACGTGTGTGTGTGTGTGTGTAATGAAATCAATATCTCTCTCACTCACTCACACATACCACATACACACACGTATTACCTGAATATCTTGAATAATGGATTTGAAACAAGGGGATCTCTCAGTCCAAGTTTTCACCAGCTCCATTGCATTGTCAAAATTCTTCACATACTCTCCATACATCTTGAGAAAAGGAGCCAGTTTCTGCAGAATATCACTAATTCTGGGGTTGGTGTCCCTAAATAGGAGAAAAAAAGCAATGACACATGTTAAAAGTCAAGTAGTAATACTTACCATGGGCCTTTTAGTACTGTAAATTCTTTATCATTGGGTTAATTTGCCTGCCTTAATGCCTATTTATGCGTGACAATCATAATCTAGCTGAAGGATTTTCAGACTCAAACTCATATTCTCAAATGTGATGATTACAATTTATTACAGGTGCTTTTAGTGAAAGCCTACCACGAAAAGCACTCATCTTTTCAATTAATTAGACTCCCACAGTAGAACGCTAGACTCTAATTGTTCAGGAGCCAACGCCTATATTTTATCCTCCATACTGATCATTCGTAAGGGAGACATTAGTTGTAACTAATATTCTACAACAGGAAAGATTACACAAGGACAATCTGTACAGTCATCCCACCTCTGTGTTTTTCTACTCAATGGAGTGTCCATTAACATATTGGGATCAGTGGACTGACCAGGACTGAAGTATATGATCTAGTTTTGAACTGAGAGAAATTTGGATGACCAAGGGGAGAAATAAAAAACAAAAATAGGTGTGTTCAATTTAATATATCTTTAATTTTTTTAAAAAATAACAAAAACCTTGCTGCTGAAAATAATCAACTTTTTTGCTATTGAGAACTTTGACAGTTGAATTTAGAGGGGTATATATGAATTATGGGCCCACAGGTTTCCCATCCCACATATTAAGAAGGTTTGGGAACACAAACTGCCATGTATCCCTTTCTTCCTAAAATATGATGTGGGGAAAATTAGTGCATGATTGTAATTAACAATTACACCCAAACTCAGAAAAATATGATTCTGATCAATGTTTTTTATATGAAGCAACCTGGGCTTATGAATTAAGATTCAATTACACAATTAGATTTAACATCTGTCTTAATTCCAGACCCAGCTTTAAGCTAGTCAAAAAGCAGAAATAAGTTTCTGAATTTCTTCTACAATACAAAATGAGAGAGGAGAGTTAAGATTTTGATGGTTCTGAAAAGGCATTGAGATAATAGCAGATATTTTGCAATCAGAAATCATTTTCTTTCCTATCCTAAAATCAGTATTAAATATTGCAATTTTTTTAAATAATATTCCCTGGAACTATTATCTTTTCTCCTTTCTTCTGATGTTCAGAAAACAAAAAAGATAAATAAGTAGAGAAACAAAAGAAAGAGCAGCTATTAAATAAATTAAGATGCACATAACTCCATGTCATAATAGCTACTCATTAAAATCAAGACTTCCCTTTTTTTAAAAAAAAGGTTCACTGCAGCACAATGCTGAAAACAGGTGTTTTTTTTTTAAAGAAAGAAAATTCAACTCACAGTTTGACCAAGTATATTTCTCTTAACATATTTAAACAAACATCCAGTTCATGATGTAGAAGTTGATCTTTTTTATTCTACAAATACAGAATGATCTCACCTGCTCCAATATTGTAATCCATATATTTTGGATATCTGCACATATGGGAGGACAAGTTTTAAGACAAAGGGATATTATATTTCCAGGGTTTTTTCACAAAAGAATTTCAATCACACAAGGTTAGGGCTGTCAAACTCCCGACCTGCGGGTCGGATGCATCACATGATGGCCACGCCCAGTTTAGCGAAGGAAAAAAAATCCCGATACGTCACATGACACCACCGTGATGACGTGAGTTTGACAGCCCTGCACAAGGTTAAATGCTTCTTTGGGGGGGGGAGAAATCCCATAATCTCCTATGGGGGGATGGTGTCCATGCTATTTTTCAAACTGTCCTTCAACAATTTGCAACCATGCTTACCATTCCTGCATTCTTTTCTCAAGCTCAGGTAGCAAGAACTGACTATGGAACTGATTTATGGATGAAATATTGGAAAATATTTTATTAACGACTTCAGCTGGAAATGATCCCCGGTTAGCTTCATCCATTAGTTTGCAATAAAAGACCTGCAAAGAATGGAAGATAGAGTCACGCATAAATGCATTCCTGCTCCCCTCACGTTAGCACAAGATAAAAAGTCTCTGGTGTTTATTGGTATATCAGGTAATCCATAATAATGTTTTAACAATCCCCTGTTGTTATAACCTCTCTTTGTTTTAATGAGGCAATATAGAGCTACCTATTCTTGCCCTTCAAAACGGTTTCTTTGCAAAAAACAAGGCTGTGCAATGCAAAGGCATAAATGGATTTCAGAAGTAATGGGGGCACCCATGTTGCACTCCTGTGCATTTGCTTAAAGTACCTGCATCCCCTCACAGAAAAAGTTGCTGACGGATACTACATTCACATCTCCAAAGAACCTTTTTACGCTGTGAATCCAAAGCAACACACTGTGAAATGACCTTCAAACGTGTCAGTCTTTATTCTAGGAAAGCTGTGCAATCTTCTGAGCCAGCAGATTTTTGATGTATGTGCTGCTTCCCCCCCCCCCACTTCCTTCAAAAGTCGTCTTCCCTCACATTTGCTGCTCATTTAAGTCAAAATATTCACTCCCATGTTACACTGATGAGCCATCACATCGAACCTTTTTTGTATTCCATTTTTACTGAACACAGAAAAAAATTGATATGACAACCTTTACTTACTCGTTATTTCTTTATTTGATTTATATAACTGCCCATCTCACTTTTACATGGCCCTCGGACATTTCAAACAGTTCTGAATGGCTAAAATGGTTTAGGTTTTAGGGGTTGGACTTCCAACTCTGTTATTCTGTATTCTGAATGTATAAGGATATACTGGCTGCCACATTGTGATGAAATATATGCCTTAGGATTCCTTATCGCAGGAGTGTCAATCCTGATCGCATCGCAGGCTGTGTCATGACGTATCAGGCCGTATCATGACATATCGGGATTTTTTTTGCCTTTCCGGAGCTGGGGTGGGCGTGGCCTGCACGGTTCCGGGCATGGCCTGTTTAGGCCATATCTGGCCTGCGGGCCGCCAGGCCTGCCTTATCACTTCCCTTCATCAGACCACCACAAGGCTTGACTGTAGTTAGTCTTGCTATCAGCTTGCTAAAAGAAGTTAATCTAACTACAAAACAAGAGTAACATGCTTTATCTAGATTTGGAGGCTACATAATTAAAATCTTAGCAACAATACAAACGGGGTTTGTCTTCTTTTAGGAGTTTTTTGGGGTAATTTGTAACTTTAGGGTTCCCTTATAGTTTTTCATTCAACATTAATTCTGCTTAACTTTTCAAGAACATAGTCTATTAGAGACTGACACTTGCTGTGACCAACCTATAATGGAAGATCAAGTTTTTTAATGATATAAATGAATTCCACTTCTCAAATAGTTTTTTTTAAAAAAAAATAACACTAACCAATTAAAATCCCAAACACACTTGAATCCAAACATATTTTTCTGCCGGGGAAGAAGTTATTTTTGTAGTTGTCTAACTTAGGAGAAACTTGGTGGAATGGAATATGCAACCTCAAGACTCATTCTTATGTAAACCAGAGTTAACTTTCAGGTCAAAATACAGCCTTAACCTCAATCTTTACAAAAACCTTAAGAGTGTATTTTTCTACCAATATTACTAATGAGTACAAAGTTATAAATTTAGGTCCTGATCAGTGTACATTTGAGAACCTCATGGCCGTGCGTCGGAATGCACTAATGTTGCTAGTTTCTGGCAACATGTTTAATTTGTACACATATTTTAATCTTGTATATGATATGTTAAATTTTATGTCAAATAGTATGCCTTATTTTAATTGTGATGCTTCCGACAGAAATAAACAAACATTTTAGGTCTAATAAACCAACAGATTTGCAATTAGGAAATTGATTTCAGTGATGTAAAATTTCCTTTTTAGTAGTCCATTTAGACTCCTGGTGATTTTATGGGCACATCTATCTGGTTTTCCTAGAATCAATACAGAAGTGATTTGCTACTGCTGCCTTCTGGGATTTTTTTTTTTAAAAAAACTTCCCTGTCTAGCCTGTAGCTGAAGGATTTGCTAGTAGTTTTCCATCCAAGTATAGCCAGGTCCACCCAAGATTAAGTTTTTAACATGAGCCAACGTCAACTGGGTGTTGCCACACAGCTGCTCAATATTATGTTTTGGAATTTTGGAAAATGTAATATAAAATTTATAGCTTTTTTTAAAGGGCAAAATGTAGCAACACAGAGTAACTTGCTCACATGCCTCAATATTTTTTAATTGGCTTGCTTACACATTCTCTATAAAAGACAAAATATAGGGCTTAGTTTAGGGAATTTTTTAAAAAAAAAATCATAAGCAAGATTAAGGGGTCCATGTCACCTCCTTTACTCTTCAACAATTTCAAAGAGGTAAAAACAGGTATGTTAGGGCTAACTCACAGAATCTCTCAAATCTAGCACCTCTAAAGGGTGCAGCTTGAAAATGACTTCATTAAACTATAGTTTGCTTAAAACAAGCAACGAAGCGATTGAAGAGAAAGACAGGTGAGTAAGAGTAGCTGGAGTAAATCAAAAAAGGTGTCAGAAATTTGAAATGAGAATATCAGTCAAAGGTAAAAAGTTTTGGACAGGACTTGGAGAATGAAGGATTAGGCAAAAGACAAAAACTTTTAATGGGAAATGCAGGAATCTGAGAAAATGACAGATGAGGTACATGGGATAAGATTGATGAGCATCCCGAAACAAGGATAGAAAGATGGACTGCTAACTACAAAACAAAGAAGCAAAAATGGAATTCGGCCTGAAGCATAGGGACAAAGTGGAATCCTGCATTATCCATGAGATGTTAATGAAAAAATAAGGCAGGTTCAATATTGCAAATGAACGACAGGCACCTAATCTGAACTTGCCAGCCAAATACTCAATTTAAAAGTTTCTAATATGGTACTCTTTTAATTATCAATAGCAATAGCACTTTGACTTATATACCGCTCCATAATGCTTCGCAGCATTCTCTAAGTGGTTTACAAATGTCACTATATTGCCCCCCAAAATCTGGGTCCTCATTTTACTGACCTCAGAACGATGGAAGGCTGAGTCAATACTGAGCCGGTCAGGATCGAACTCCCTGGCTGTAGGCAAAGTTAGCCTGAAATACTGCATTTTAATCACTGCGCCAACAGGGCTCTTAATTAAGTACCTGCTTGCTTTTATAATCATATTATTTTGTTATTAATTTGTTCTGTTTCTTTGGCTGCCCACTCCCAGGCTTGTACATCACTTCATAGCAAAGCAGCTCCTTACTAAGCTGAAAGGAATTGCATGCATTAGTGCAGCCAACAGCTACAGTAAGAAGACAGTAGTCAAAATAAACCACTAGAAATGTTAAAGGTAATAAGAGATGTCTAATTTCTATTCCAACACTGGCAACTCTGCAGTGCTTCTTATATTTCAAGTCAGAGAGAAAAATCCAAATCAACATAAAAGGAAGCTGGCTAAGTGGGGGGAAAAATGATTATCTTCAAAACTCAATTTATGTTCTAATGACCCAAGAAAGGGGGAAAATAATTATGCAAAGAATGAAGGTGAGAAGGCAATCCAAAAGACAGACTCCCATGATGAAAAATGTTCAGATACAGTATTGGGTTACTGAGCAAAGTTATACTGTAAACAAAAAGAACAGGCTAGTGAATCAGGAGAGCAAAATCAACGCTCGTAGGCTGTGTGACATTTAAATTTTTTGGACTGTGGAATTTAAATGGAACTTTATTCTGATGGGATATGAGTAATTCCTAATTATTTTGTAGTTAGTCATCATTTCAACTGGGAGATGAACGTGAATTTTCCCTTTCTATAGTTGCAAAATTAAATGGGTCTCATGGTTATTAGGAGTGACCAACTAGCCATAGAGTGGTGTTTGCCAAAGGGAGAAAATGGACCCCATTGCTGAGAGGGGGAAAATGGGACAGTGGAGGAAGTATTCTTGATTATGGTTAGATAACAATAATCACTTAGATCAGTGGTTCTCAACCTTTCTAATGGCGTGACCCCCCCATGACCCCCCCGCCGCCCTGCCCCCCCCCCCCCCCGGCCCCCCCCCCCGCCCCCCCCCCCCCCGGGCGGGGGCGGCCACCCCCCCCCCCCCCCCCCCCCCCCCCCCCCCCCCCCGCCCCGCGTGCGGGTGGGCGAAGTCTCCCGCTTCTGTAGCTACCGGCTATCCGGCGACCCGCAGGCACGGCCGAACTGGGAGCATTTCACCCCTGCAAGTGACGGTGGCACCAAGATAGCACTTAGCAATAGCACTTAGACTTATATACCGCTTTACAGTGCTTTACAGCACTCTCTAAGCGGTTCACAGAGTCAGCATATTGCCCCCAACAAGATGGCAGGCTAACATGCGCAGCGACCCCTGTGAAATGGTTGTTCGACCCCCAAAGGGGTCGCGACCCACAGGTTGAGAACCGCTGACTTAGATAATTCTTCTCTTTCCGATAGAGAAAGAATGGCGCAGGAAGATGTAATCTAAAACATTAATTCCCCATCTATGGTCCACGAGGATAGGTGCGTGTATAAATTTACAAATATACATGAGCCACATCTTGGGAAATCATTATATATTGTCCAATATTTTGGCAGTAATTTCAGTATCTCACGATTTGGCCATTTCATCAGATTCCACTAAAAATGAATTATTATTTAAATTAGGAGACCTGCAAATTCCATTGGCGGGGCAGGTTTGACATAATGCCTGCAGTTCTATATTACTGACTTTGGAGTTGAGTGCTGATCTTCAAAAGCTACTGATAATAACGTAATAATCCAGGATTATTACATTAAAGGAAAGGAAAACACTGGTAGAAGATAATACATTTATGAAGATGAGGTAGAAGAATGAAATGATTGTGGAATGCATAGCGTATTTCAAAGAGTGATATGTAGATGTTTGGGGATTGTTTGAGAAAATAAACATAATATGCTTTAGTTTTAATCCAAGCTAATTTCAAAGCAGATTTAAATAAAAAGCTTTCCTGTACATGACTTATTTCATACATAACTCTAAGACCAGGTTTTTCACCGTATTATGGATTAGCATTGCATGTGACTCAAGCAAAATAATTTCTTCTTATTCAGAATTAAAACATTTCTTCACACACACACAAAAATAAGGAGGTGGAAAAAACGCTTACCTGATCCAAGAGAGCAAGTCTACTCACATAAGCTCTTTCAGTGTGCAAAAGCTCATTTGCAATTTTGTAACATTTCTCTTCATTTGTTTCCTGGAAATACAAGCAATTTTATATTTAGAAGAAAGCTTTAAAAATGTAATTCCTACAATTTTTTTTTTTTTTTTTTTTTTTATTTTTTTTTTTTTTTTTCAATTCTTTGTTTTTTTCAGAACTGAACTTAACTGAGCACAGAAAACTATATGAAAAATCAGAATGGCACTTATAGTGATAAATAAAATGACAAAAGGAGCTATTAAAAAAAAAAGTAAGCATAAATGCTTTTTAATGTGGCCTAGGGGTTTTGGTACTGTCCATGGGGTTTTCATGGCAAAGAATGAACTTTGAACTATGCAGGAGAAGACTCCTGCGAGTCCCTTGGACTGCAAGGCGATCAAACCGGTCAGTCCTAGAGATCATCAACCGTGATTGCTCTTTAGAAGGCCAGATCCTGAAGATGAAACTCAAATACTTTGGCCACCTAATGAGAAGGAAGGACTCACTGGAGAAGAACCTAATGCTGGGAATGATTGAGGGCAAAAGAAGAAGGGGACGACAGAGAATGAGGTGGCTGGATGAAGTCACTGAAGCAGTCGGCGTGAGCTTAAATGGACTCCGGGGGATGGTAGAGGACAGGAAGGCCTGGAGGAACACTGTCCATGGGGTTGCGAGGGGTTGGACATGACTTCGCGACTAACAACAGCAAAGGGGTTTTGGGGGGCTAGTATTAACATTGGAAGTGCTAACTAATGGTATCAATTTATTCAACAAAAACTTACTATTTTGCTTGCTTGTTTTTTCCATTTCAGATAAACTTACCAGAGGTATTTCTATCAACTGTGACCACTTATCTGTGTTTAATCCTAATATTGTAGCTTAAGTAACATCTGACATCACTGCATGAAAGCTTTATCCATTTCTTATTTTCCAGATGCTTTTGACTGTTGCAACTTTTTCTTAAATATATAACTTCAAATTGTAATATGTGAAGTGACATCTTTGGGACTTGTCAATAAGATCTTATATGTACAGTATAAGGATATGATCATATCTGGAGCCACCATCTTTTGACAGCATCTGAGCCAACTTTGCAGTCACTGGCCAACAGTAATTTATATATAAACAACACATTACACATAGTCTTCAATTTACAACTTACAACCACGGAATTTCCAGCAAGGCAGTTGTTAAGTGAGTTGTGTCCAATTTTACAAGCTTTTTAAATGGTTGTTAAGCAAATCATCGAAGTTGTTAAATGAATCACATGGTCATTAAGCAAATCCAGCTTCCTCCATTGACTTTGCTTGTCAGAAGCTGGCTGGGAATGTGTAATAAAAGGTTGCTTTGGAGCAGGAGACTTATATAATAGGAAATAAGTGAACAAACAGCTCGTGTATCCATTATTCTATTATACCTTATTTTCCATCTAAAAGTCTTTACACAAATTATGCCACCAAAGAAAATCTTTGTTACAAATGCAATCAAATTCCCTTAAACATCTTTGTCTAGGCCAGTACACATTTTGTGTTATAATGCAATTACATGAAGCAAATAGTTCACTCTAAAGCTGGTATTGGTCATATTGGACACGACATGCAGGCCGAAGTACACTATTATACGCTCATATTCTTTCCAAAGCAGAACTTCACCCAGTACAAATTGAAAACTTTATTTGAACTGCATGCAAATAGGAATGTACTCAAGAATGCTGTCTAGGATTAAAAACTGGGACCCAACTCAAATTCTAAATTCCACGAAGGCAAACCATATCAGATTGCTTCTAAATTACAGTTGAAATCAGGATGGAATAAATGCATTCATGAATCCTTTGCTTTGTTTGTTGTATTGCAGAATGGACTATTTTTATGAGGTTGAGTATTTTTTTTCAATTTTCTGACTTCTTCTTACATGTCTTTTCTATTTTATAGCTACCTTGATGAGGCTATTTTTCCAAGTTGTGTTCATTCCCATGTGAAGCGCTTATTTCTAGCCTAAATATACCTGCCATTATGGCAGAACCATGGAATGAATTGTCAAAAAACATCTCTCATAGGACATGGTACAGGTAGTCCTTGACATGATCACAATTGAACCCAAAATTTATGTTGTTAAATGAGACATTTATTAAGTGAGTTTTGTCCTATTTGATGAGTTTTCTTCCACATTTGTTAAGTAAACCACTGCCGTTGTGAAGTTATAACAAGGTTGTTAAGTGAATCTGGCTTCCCCATTGACTTTGCTTGACAAAAGTTCACAAAAGGTGATCACATGAGCCCGGGACACTGCAACCGTCATAAATATGAAGCAGTTGTCAAGCATCTGAATGTAAATCATGTGACCACAGGAATGCTGCAATGGTCATAAGTGTGAAAAATGGTCATAAGTCACTTTTTTCAGTGCCATTGTAACTTCAAATGAGCACTAAGAAGGACTACCTGTATTAGTTGCCATCAAAGGATATATGCTGTAACATTAATTCAGGGATTCAGATGGTGAGATCAGACTAAGCTGATACCTTTCATCACCTTCTCTAGATATCCACCACTAGTTTCTTATATATCATTGTATGAGCACCCAGTAATTGCTTTTTCCTGGATATTATTATCAAATAATAATTCATTTATTTGGTCCACCTTCCTGTGTTAGTTTGAACTTAGCATTAGGCACCAATACTAATACCTTCAGAAAAGCAAAAGAACCGTTCTGGCCATTTAAAGAAATCAGGAGAGGTGTTTTTAAATTGAGCAAGAATGCCCACTCCAATTGAGAAGGGGACTTCATAACAAACTCCCCCAGCAGCAGTGAAATCTACTTACCTTCCCTACCGGTTTGGAAGCGCACGCGCGTGCCCATCGCGCATGCTTTTTCATCCTCTGTGCATGCACAGAACGCTTTGTGCATGCACAGAGGGTTAAAAACAAGAAAATGGCGACATCCGGGCGGGTGGGCAGAGCCTCGCACTGCCGCCACCAGTTCTCCAAACCACCGGCGGCCGCTGCTACCGGTACGCTCGGACCGGGCCGAACCGGTAGCATTTCACCCCTGTCCCCCAGGATTACTCCTTAACAGCTGCTTTCATATCTAGATTAATGGTGATACCAAAGGTATCATTCCTCCCAGTTTCACAGGAAGGGCACTTCAGAGCGCTTCCCCTGTTGAACAGGAAGTGTACTCCTACACAGACAGAGAAACAAATGGGCAATTTCACACAGCTATCACCTGTCCCCAAACCCTCAGAGCCATTCTCACAAAAACCCACAATTTTATTGACTGCAGCCACTGTGGAGCCAGAGATGACATTTGTTCCCTCCAGCTCACCTAAAACAGAAGACAATAATTGCCTCTGGCTAACAAGTACTGCATCCTGGATTTGACTTGCTTGTGTGTCTATCCACAAGGAAAGGAAAGAAAAGGAGATCAACAGAGAGGCGGGCACTGGGGAGAGCCTCAGTCAATGGGATGCTGCCTGCTTCAAAGTGGGAGGAGTTCAGTATTTTGAAAAATTTTAAATTGGTGTCCCATGAAGATGTCATTACAGAGGTACGGTAATGATCCACGAGCAGCCCCCCAGTCTGGAAAGGCCCTAATACCTAGACTTACATCATGAAATACAGGTAGCCCTCACTTACTGACTGCAACTGGGAATGATAACTTTTGCTAAGCAGCACAGTCATTAAGTGAAATGTCATGTGACTGCACCGACTTATAATAGTTCCAGATGCAGTCATTAAGGAAATCACCATGGTTTGTTAAACGCAACATCCAGTGACCATAACTTCCAATCTCCTGCTGGTTTTCCCGCTGAGTTTTTCTTGTCAGAAGCGGACTGTGAAATGTCACAAATTTTATTTTATTTTATTTATTTATAAAATTTATTGGCTGCCCATCTTACCTCAGGATAACTCCTATACTCATAAAAAATAAAACTGTATAAAAATAAATAATAAAATAAAAAAATAAAAAAATAACAAGAAAAAGACCGGCACCGACCGAACCTGATCCGTGACATCATCATGACATCACCAGCGGGTCGCTACCAGTTCGGGTGAGCCAGTCCGAACCG
>QLTV01001127.1:348185-376719 GCA_003457575.1 Thermophis baileyi
TGTGTGCCTGTGTGTAATATGTATGTACACATATGGCATATATACATAGGATTAAATAGTATATTTTGGATGTTCAGTAGTAGTAAATAGACAGGGAAATTGTATCTCGTTGAGGTCTTTGAGGCGAGGAGAGGCCAGACACCCTAACACTAACCCTTGACGTGAGTGACGTCAAGTTCGCCACGCCCACCCAGGCACATGACCACCCAGTCACATGACCACCCAGCAACCCCCCACCCAGTCACATGACCGCAAAGCCACTCCCACCCAGTCACATGACTGCCAAACCACTCCCACCCAGTCACATGACCATGAAGCCATGCCCACTGTCACATGACCATCATGCCACGCCCACAAAATAAGCCATGCCCACAGAACCGGTAGTAAAAAAAATTTAGAACCCACCCCTGCTCAGGTGCATATGCTCTCTTCATTCTACCAATAATCCACCCAAAAGATCATAAACTCAAGTTATTTTCATTATTATCCAGAAATCAATAAGATTGTTACCGGATATGAATTTAACCAACTTATTCTGACCATCCCAACTTCTCTTTCTAGAAATGACACTGTAATCACACTGAAAACACTTAGATTTTTCTCAGATGTCTGAAGTGTCAGTAATTTTCTCTTATCTGAAAGCATTGCATATTAAAGCAGCATATCATCAATGGGGAAGCCCCGTATATAATCAGATGTTAGTTTTCTTGTGTCAAATGTTCAAAAATATAAAATGTAACACAGAATCCTTGTTTAATGACTGCCTCATTTGGCAACCATTTGCAGTTACAACAGGGATGAAAAAAAGGTAACTTTATGGCCAATCCTCACATTAATGACCTTTACAGGTCTATAAAGCAAAGGAAAGCTGAAAAAAAGATTATAAGCACAGTCGTGGTCTCAACTAATGACCACTTTGCTTAACAACCAAGCTGCTGGTCCTAATTGTGATTGCTAAACTAGGACTACCTATGTGGGCTATTCAAAAGCAATTCATCCAATTTCAAAGCTCTTTAGGCCCAGTTTCAACTTTCTCCCTACGTCAGGGGTGTCAAACTGTCGGCCTGCGGGCCGGATGCATCATGCGCAGGCCACGCCCACCCCAGCTCCACGAAGGGAAAAACATCGCGAAACGTCATATGACAGCAACATGACGCCACGATTTTGACACCTGTGCCCTACATGATTTCATACAACCTGGCTAGAAAGGCAGGGAGATGTGATGTCTTCCAACATAGAATAAAGAACAGGGAAATTACATCTACTACATTATTTTTTATTATTTAGTGTATGGCCTGCCAGCAGTTGCTACTACATCTACTACTAGATACTACTACATCTATCACAGATATAGGCTTATGCAAGAAGAATATACATATTTAAAGACTGGCCTGGTGGTGTGGATTATTTGATTCTTTCTCCATCTAGAAACACAATCTACGTCTAATGCCACACTAAGTATCAATTACAGAATATGTGAGCAAGCTTTTAAACTGCCAACATTAGGGAACAATTGCAGGTTAAATATGCTTTATCAATCCAGCATTTAATGAGAATGGAGATGCTCCAAATCGATTTATGAGATTTCTCAAATGTGGTGAAGGGCTGTAGATGTCAGGGCTACCAGCGAAATGGATCTCCAAAAGCTACAGTTTCCATATAGTTAGGCAGATTACAACTATAGAAAAGGAGCTAGTAAAGGCAGTGCTGGTAGCTACTGCTGCTACCCCGATGCCACCAACAAAGATTAAGAACTTTAATTCAGCTGTGGGCCATTGCTGCAGTACTTGATCATTCTAACACATGAAGTTGTCTCAAACAAAATTATCTACAAGCCAACAAATCTGCTCCACACAATCAGAAATGCATAGAGATTTATAAATCAATTATTCCAGGATGTAAAGTACTGCACACAACAGAGTAAAATCAATTGTAACAACAAAATCACAGCAGCATTTCAACTGATCCTCTTCTCTAATAAACTCAGAGAAGAAAAAGCAAGGAAATTGTCAGGCGCGAACAACCAGACTCAACACATACAGAGTTCAAGCTAACTACTTTATAGCAATAGCAATAGCATTTAGACTTATATACCGCTTCATAGTGCTTTACAGCCCTCTCTAAGCGGTTTACAGAGTTAGCATGTTGCCCCCAACAATCTGGGTCCTCATTTTACCCACCTCAGAAGGATGGAAGGCTGAGTCAACCTTGAGCCGGTGAGATTTGAACCGCTGAACTGCAGCTAGCAGTCAACTGAAGTAGCCTGCAGTGCTGCACTCTAACCACTGCGCCACCTCGGCTCATGAGAACATGTATTATGTTCTGCCTATTAATACAGAAATGTCCTCAGACTGGCAGCCGTATCTTGGGAACAAATAGATAATTTGTCTATATGCCTGTTTGGGGGGGGGAGGGGAGAGAGGGGATCGGTCCTAGCCCTTTCATGATGGCGCAGTGACTCCAGGCTAACTTCATGCTTGTGCGCTCCTCCCTGCCAGGTGATTCTAGGATAACTTGCTGCAACTCACTATGGCCAACTCACCGCTGAACAACTCACCGTTGACAAGACTTATACTAATATCAAGAAGTATTCGGCATGGCTAGTCTAGTGAAGAGAAGGACCAGGGGAGACATGATAGCAGTGTTCCAATGTTTGAGGGATTGCCACAGAGAGGAGAGGGGGGTCAAGGTAGTTTTCAAATCACCTAAAGGCCAGACAAGGAATAATGGATGGAAACTGATCAAGGAGAAATTCAACCTAGAAATGAGAAATTTTCTGACAGTGAGAACAATCAACCAGTGGAACAGCTTGCCTTCAGAAGTTGTGGGAGCTTCATCACTGGAAGCTTTCAAGAAGAGACTGGACTGCCATCTGTCAGAAACGGTGTAGGGTCTCCTGCTTGGGCAGGGGGTTGGACTAGAAGACCTACAAGGTCCCTTCCAACTCTGTTAATCTGTTAAATGGTGGAATAGAATCATTAAAGAAAGGATATCAAAGGAGGGGCAAAATGAAATGTGAAAGACAAAAATTAAAACATTTTTAATTATTTTAAATAATTAAATCAAATCGTTGAATTGTCCCGCAGCAAGTTGGCCATGGTAACTTGGCTGTGTCGCGTTTACCGCGGCAAGTTGGCAACACAGCAAGTTGTCCCATTTTGCTGCCAGGTTGGGTGCTTCCCAACAGAAATGATGGGGTCATAACTGGAAGGGCAATTTTCACAATTACCTTATTTTTATTGGAAGTGCCATAACAAATGACTATACAGGGAGTCCTTTACTTACGACTGGTTGCTTAGTGGTCATGTGACTGTAATATACCATGTTTTTCCCCCCAGAAACTGATGTTTATTTCCAGTGTCTGGCAAAAAAATGCCCCATAGCAAACAATGGTCTTCGCTTAACACCACAGAAATTGTTAAAATTGGGTGTAATCACGTAATGACTCGCTTTATGATCATCAAGATTTACAAATGAAATTGTGAACTCAATTACAAATGAAACTGTGGACTCAATTACAGCCACAAGTTGAAGACTACCCTCGACTTTCTCAATTTTCCTCTAGAACAGACTGGGAGATCTAGACCAGGGGTCCCAAAACCCACGTCCGTGGATCGGCACCGGGTCGCAGCATGCCAGAAACCAGGCCACGCAACCAAGCGAAGCCCCATCCACGGGATGCAGGCAGCATGCAAAACCACGCCCCCTCCGTTCCGCGGAAAAAACTCTCTCCACGGAACCGGTCCCTGGTGCCCTAAAGGTTGGTGGTCACTGATCTAGATCAACGAACAACAGACAATGGTTGAAAAATTGAATATACAACTCACAGAGATGATAAATCTTCCGAAGGGAAGGGGAGAAACTGAGACCAATTTGCAAGGCAAAAGGAAAGCACTGAAGAGGAAGAAGCAGCTTAAATGAATTAACGATCGTATTTAAAATCATAAGGCAAATATCAGATAGCTGCCTCTTTCCATAAGAAACGCCAGAAGTACCAGGCTGAATAAGTGGAAAAAGTAGTACATGTTTAAAGATTTGCTTCCTTGCCAAGAAACACGCAGCCCTGCAACCAGATTGCTGTGCCAGAAAGTATAATGATGGTGAAAGGAAAGAAAACTGCCAGTTTGGGAGGACCAGTGTTTCTCAAATAACACTGAACAAGTACCACCTACTCTAAGTGGAGCCCAGCTGTGATGTTCCCTGCTCCTAATGTGTCTTCCTGGTTAGAGAGTATGATTTAGAATAAAGTGACAGAACTCCAATAATTAATTATGAGGAAAAACACAGCTCACACGTGTTCCTACTGATGTCTCACTGCATACTAAACTGCACCAGCATTTTGTTTGGAAATAACCGGGGACAATAAAGGACAATAAAGGAATAGTATCAGTTGGCTCTGTGCAAAACAACCATTAGTGTCATTGTTCCACAAAGACTCCTTCTGCTCTAAAATAGATTTCATCCTCATTGGTCAAGCAATATTATTTCCTGTATTTCCTGTACTTTACAGTGCAGGTAGTCCTCGACTTACAACAGTTCAGTTAGGGACCGTCCAAAGTTACGACGACACTGAAAAAAGTGACTTATGACCGGTTTCACACTTATGACCACTGCAGCGTCCCCATGGTCATGTGATCAAAATTCAGCCGCTTAGCAACTGGTTCATATTTATGACGGTTGCAGTGTTCTGGGGTCATGCGATCACCTTTTGCGACCTTTTGACCAACAAAGTTAGTGGGGAAGCCAGATTCACTTTAATAACTGTGTTACTAACTTAACAACTGCAATAATTCACTTAACAACAGTGGCAAGAAAAGTTGTAAAATGGGGCAAAACTCACTTAACAAATATTTCACTTAGCAACATAAATTTTGGGCTCAATTGTGGTCCTAAGTCGAGGACTATCTGTAATCGCTACATACATGCAATGTGAAAGTGCATCTTGTTCTAGAATTTTGGTTAAATAAATTTTTTTCAGCACAGACTAAATGCACCAGGACTGTTCCCAGCAAGTTTCTTAGATATGATATTCAGCCAGTTATAGGCTATGCCAACACAGTAATCATTCATTATATATACATTTAAGTTGAACACAAAGGCCTTGAAACTAAGTTGAGCCATACTGAAAAACATTTCCCATCTCCCCACCCCACTCTTCTGTGTTACCCAAAATGTCACTCCAGATGATTAGGGACTGCCTGAATTAAAGCAATTTTGCAGAAAGCAAGGAAGCACCAAATAGCATTGTTGAAAACCAGGTCAGAGACTACTGCTGGCTGCCAGCATACAAATCAGAAGCAGCAAAAACAGACTTTGAATATTTTCCACTTCATTAAAGACAGACATCTTTCAAGACAGATCTCTGAATGCACAATCATTCTGTACACCAGGGAAAGTGTTCTGTTAATAATCGTGATAAAAAGGGCATTGAAATAATATCTGAAGGACAGTGAGGTAGATTCACTGAAGCTAGTATACCAGGAAGGTTTACTGTATAGTGTAGAGACTAAACTGGCCTACGAGAAAGGCCAAATGAAAAATAGAAAAGAGACATGGCAAGGCAAAGTATTATATGGCCAGTACATTTTTTTAAAAAAATAGCAGCAAAGCAGGTAACAAGACTTGGCCATGGCTAAGAAAAAGGAAAGTTGAAGAAAGATATAGGCTAATTCTGGCTGCACAAGACCAAACATTAAGAACAAATGCATATAAAGCCAGAATTGAGAAGACAGTAAACAGACAGTAAATGTCTCCTCTGCAAAGAAACTGAACAAAATGTGCACTACCTGGTTAGCTGCTGCAACAGACTGACTACAAACAACAGCATGAGAAAATAGCAACAATGGTGCATTGGGTTATTTGTAAGATTATTTGCCTGCAAGCAAGAACTGATGGGATCACAAAATAGACAAATAGAAAATGAAGAAGCTAAGTTGCTCTGGGACTTTTAGCAATCAAACAAACAAGTACTTGCCACATAACACCCCAGACTTAACAACTGTGGATAAGAAAGACAAAAGAAGTCTGGATAGTGCACACTGCAGTTCCTGGAGACAGAAGAGAAAGAACTGGAGAATATCACAAAATATTAAGACCTGCAAATGGAAGTAGAAAGACTGTGGCAAAACAAAGCAAAAATAGTATCAATAGTAATAGGGGCTTTGGGTAAAATCCCAAACCATTTGGAGTACCACGTGAACACCATCCATCGGCATTAACAAAATCACCATCAATCAATTCCAAAAGGCAGCTTTACTTGGAACAACTTACATCCAGGGACAATACCTTTAACACCATCAAAGAACAACATCTGCCTATCTCAGGTCATGGGAAGGACTCAATAGGTGGATAAAAATATGAAATCCAGACTAAACATCTGGATAACTATGTGACCAACCATAGTTATATTTTTTACTACAATGCAGTTATACAGTGTACATCTGTATTGCTATTCTATCAAATTTAATCTCAATTGAAACAACTTCACACATTTGTTTCCATTTCCAGAAAATATATAGCTACTTTGTAAGTTATCTGAAATGCATAAATCACTGTCTTGTAATCCATAAGAGAAACAAAAGGGGTTTCTCCTAAAGATACTTAGAACCATAGTTATTCAAACTATCATTTTAATATGTTTTATTTACAAGCTATAGTAAATGGTAAAGGCAATTACCTTGTAGTCTATCTAGATAAATTCTGAATCTAGTCTGAAAAAACAGATTCTGAAATCATTTGTCGTAACACCTCCACTTAATCTTGAAATTCATGTGCTTAATTAATTATTCAAAGCATCATATTGTAATAAGAACATAAATCATAAACCTGTTGAATCATATTAATAATACTTCTAGCCTATTCTATCTCTATCCTATTGGATCCCATGTAAGCAACCTAAATTCTGCGATTATACCACAGTAGGAAAAGATCTAAGCGCTTTTTCAATATCATACATAGTTTTATTATATTATTTTATCCATTCTTTTAATAACTGCAGCCAACTAAAATGAACAGCACAGGAATGGTCATCAACAGATCAATGCCCTACAGTTTGTAATAAAGACAATTCATCTTCAAAGCTTCAAGAAGGGATAAAGCAAAATATCCCAATAAATGATAACAGAAGCAAACATCATTCTGAATTAAATTCAAGAACCAAGGTTTCTCCCTACATAGCATAAATGTAAAGATTTGGGGTTAAGTGTTCAAAATTATTCAGCCAGTGAAGTTCTCTCTCTAATTCTCCATTAATCACTGCCTTGTATTGGAATGAAACAAGTTCAGAAGAAATCATCTGTGCGCTGACTATCACACCACTCTACAGGTCATTGTTTTAGACCAAGAACATTTCCAGAGATGCTCTATTGCAGGGGTGGCAAACTGGTGGTGTCATGGCGGTGTCACGTGATGTATCACGACTTTTTTCCCCTTTGCTAAACCGGGCTGGGCGTGGCCAGCGCGTGACGCAACCAGCCCGCAGGCCAGTTTGACACCCCTGCTCTATTGGGACCATGTGATATTACCCTGTTTCCCCCCAAATAAAACATCCCCTGATAAGAAGCCCAATCGGGCTTTTGAGTGCATGGCAATAAGGCCAAGCGCTTATTTCAAGGTTCAAAAACAAAACAAAAAAAAAGACAGGGAAACTTATTTTATCTTATTTTCAGGGAAACACGGGTATGACAGCTACGATAGCAAGTTAAGAGGCAGATGAGATTGCTCAGTGTAATATTGTACCTTCATGACATCAAGAGAAACTTGAAAGAATGAATTCATCCCCATGTAGGACTATGGCACTAATAGCAGTCCTTAGCAGAGAATGGTTGGAATGAATTCACCCACTGGATGAATCAGACAGGAGTCATTAGACGGTCTATGCCACAGATAGTATTTTGAACTCAGATGCCTTCTATTTATTGCACTACAATAAACACATAATTATATACCACCTTATTGTAAGACTGACCCTCATATTAAAGATCAACTAATGTGCAATATCAACATAAACAAAATTAATAGAAATATAATTTGCAAAACATTGGAAAAATATAGTCATTTTTTTCTGCATTAGCTATATCCCCACCTCCACTGTTATGTTCACATATGGGCACAAGACGTGGGAAGGATTTAGAGAAAAGAATTGAAACAGATTCAGAAAAGAGCAGTGAAGATCACAGAGTTAGAAACTAAGTTCCATGATATTAGCTCTGTTCTTCAAAATTACTTAGACATTCAACAAAGCAAAGCTAAATAATTATCTTTATTTCCACTTAAAATAGGTTATTACACTGTGCCACAATAAGAGTTTAGCCTCTTCTATAACTACTGCAGTTCAAACCCAGTGCTTGCTCTGGATATTATATTATTTAATTAACAAAATTTACTTAATAAAACAAAGCCACCTCTGACTTTTGCAAGTAACAGGAGACAAGGAGAACTTCAAGGGCTAGCTGAACAATATAGAGTCCATGTTTGAATAGAATATAACCTCTCTGCAGACTTGACCAGCAAATAATATTTTCTAGTAATCAAGATGCATAACGAACTTAATGAGCTATATGATGAAGACTCAAAACTAAGGAAGGATCTTCAGTCCATCTAAAGATACATGGAAATGTTAGGCTCAACTAAAACAATGATATGCCAAAACACCAGGAGAAAATCAAAGTATGATTGAGGAATAAATATACTACAAATCAAGACAAGAAAACCTAGACACACTTTCCAAATTGTCCTCTAAACTATAAAAATGTTCCATGACAAGACTGATGAAAACCAGCTGTTTAGAATCCAATACTTTTATGTTATAAAATAAGAGATGAAAAGGAACACTGTGAGAAGTGTGTGAAGTATGTAAGGATATCTGGGAGAGTTTCTCCATTCTATAGTTTCTGTTCTATTTGCTGCTACTTCTCTTGCTAATTTCTCCACCATGGAGAAATTTTGGAATCAAGGGAATTACATCTTTTGATAACCAACTGATCACTAATTTAAACAACCCCTCTGCTTACATGACCTGGAAAAACTGTGCTGATCAATGCTGTGTCCTTTTAATTAGTTGTGCTGGAACTGAGGAATATATTAACCGAACAACAGTATTCAAACTTTAATTCAATAAACGGATGCCACTGTGGTGACCGTGCCCACTGGGAACACAATTTTTTGTTCTCACACTAAACAGCAATAATGCAAAAACACCTGATCCACTAAGACCAACGAGTAAAGACAAAGTCTTCTTTGACCTGAGGTCAACTCCAGATGATTGTACTGCATTGACATAACCATGTATTTTTCTGGGCAATAACATGGAAGTGGTTTCTTCTTCTGAGAAGTTCTTTCAACTTCCCTGTCTAGCCTACATCCCTGGGATTTCCTGTTGGTCTCTCATCCAAATACTATGTCTTCCTCTGCTTAGCTTTTCAGGTCAGCCAGCAATATGAAAATGAGAACAGCTACCACAGGTAGAAATGTTTCAGGATTAACTCATACACATGAGTTCTACTGGTAGTTGTGAACAATACCATGAGGTCGTACTGTATGTTATTGCAATGCATTCTACATGGGGCTATCTTTGAAGAATATCCGGAAGATGCAGCAGGTGCTGAATGTGGCAGTATTAGGGCTCATCTTTGGTTGCATATATAATACTTCTGCTACATGAGCTGCATTGGGTGCCAGTTTACTTCCAGGTCCAATTCAAGGTGTTGGTTACTACTTTTAAAGCCCCATATGGCATGGGACAGGTTACTTGAGGAACTGACTTGTTTTAATTACATCAACTAATCCCACCTGATCAGGCAGGGAGGGTATGTTGCAGACCCTGTCAATCAAAGCATTTTGATTGTTGGGATCTGAGAAGAGAGCCTTCTCAGCTGTTTCTCCCACCCTATGGAATATTTTGTCCCTGGTGGTGAGGTGGGCCCCCACTCAGCTGACCTTATGGAAGAGGATCAGGACCTGGCTCTGCCAACTGGCATGGGAATGTAAAAGTGGCATGCAACCCTAAGGCTAGTTGATGACTTGAGGGCGCTCCCTCTGCCTTTTTAACTTTTGATTCCCGTTTTAACTTCGTTTTTATCTATGTCTCTTTTAAAGGCTGTGTGGCTTTTAATTGTAAACTGGCCATTTAGGTGAGATGGGTGGTGTATCAATTTGATAAATGAATAAAATAAAGATAATGAAAAGATTCGTGTTAGAGGAAGCTGAGGAGGATTTCCCCCAAATCCTCCCAATAAATTCCTGTAAGAGAGGCACTTTGGCAGCTGCTCAAAATGCTGGCAAGTGCTCTATTCCAGGGGTTCCCAACCTCTGGGTGTTTGCAACAGGGCCGTGGAAGTGGCGGGCAAGCACACGCATCCCCACTTGTGCAAGCAGCAGGAGAGCACGTGCATGCATGCTCCATCTGTGTGAATGACGGGCACGTGTGCACGCAGCTCATGCAGATAGAGTTGTGCACGTGTACACTGGCTGCTCGCACTGAACCATCCCCTCTCCCCCACCCCTGCCGGTCCACAAAGCTGGAAAGATTGGGGAACTCTGCTCTATTCCAATCACACCCATTCCATCCTATGCCTTCCAATGCACACACCCCAACACAACACAAAGGGAGAGTGAAACCCAGACAGATGTAACATGAAAATATACACAGAAAATATACAGACATCTCTTTGGGCCTCTTCTGGTTAAAAGGGGTAGAAACAATTCCAGAAACTTGGCATGCGATCTTTATGCCGCTTCTCTTTAAGCAGGAAAAGGCCCAATTAACAGAGCCACGCATCTAGGAAACACATTTTTCCCCCAACTCAATATTTCTACCTCAATTTCTTCTAAAGAACTGTGGAAGCCGATTTGCAGTATAGAATTGCTTCAGTCAGAAAAAGAATTATTGAGCTGCTAAATAAAATAATCTTTTAATACTAAAATGACATTATTTATTTATTATCCCATTTTTATTATTTTTATAAATAATTCAAGGTGGCAAACACTCACAATACTTCTTCCTTCTATTTTCCCCACAACAACCCTGTGAAGTGGAGTTGGACTAAAGAAAGTGACTGGGCCAAGGTCCGTGATGGCGAACCTATGGCACGCGCACGCTCCAGTTTCGGCACTCGGTGCCGAAAAGGTTAACCATCACTGGCCAAGATCATCCAGCTGGCTTTCATGCCTAAGGAGGGACTAGAACTCACAGACTCCTGGCTTTTAGCCTGGTACCTTAACCACTAGACCAAACTATATTCATTTCTCATATTTTCAATCTAGTCTGCTCATAATGCCACAATTCCTGGCTAAAGCTTCATTCATTCAAGCAAGCCAGCAGTTTTATTGGTGCAACATGTATTGTATCATTAATTCAAGGAGCCGACACAGGATCCTGAAATCAAAGTCAGGTATACATTTGAGATGCTACTTACCTTGTGGCTTGTAGTTTGAAGCTGGCCACGGAGAATACTTAACTGGATCGTTTCCATTTACTCCTTGAACCACTTCATTGCAGATGCTTGGCTTGTACAGCCGAATTGTACTGTTTAAAGAGCAGGTTGGAGCGACTAAGATCTTTGGACACCTACTGCCACCTGTAAATAGAAAAAGCCGATGTAAACATGGTTGAGTATAAAGACCATCTTCCTGATACATTGCACAAACCAAATGTGCAACTGGGTAAGTGTGTTTTCTATTCAGGGATGTCCATAGCAAAGTGTTTATCATCATCATCATCCAGTGCAATTCTCTCTTGTCTAAACATTCAGCAAAGAGCAAAAATACAGAACTACCAGCAGAAGTAAGTTTATCCATTTATGAAATTATGACACTAATACAACATTACTACAGTTAACAGTTATGTTATGCCTCCAAATCCCAGTAATCAATATTATTTTGATACAATGTCAAAAAAAACCAGTCTTCATTTTGTCCTAAATATCTAAATGCATAACTAAAAGTCACCAATTCCAATTTTAATTGCTTATATCCTAAACTATTCACTTCCTTCTGTTTCGGCTCCAAAGCCACACATAACAACTTGCAAAGGTTTCAGACAGCAAGCCAAGGAACCATTACCTCAGTTCAGCCAAGGGAATATTGTATATTTGGCTGGGTTAACATTATTTAAGGAGGAGGACTTAATTTTTTTAAGAAGTCCGAATGACTGCCAGTTATTAAGGAAAAAACAAAACACAAATACAGCTGTGAAAGCAGAGATGAGACTTGCCATGTGACGCTCTGGGACTACAGCTGCAGAATTTGGCTAATGAGAGTCACAAAAGGCCAGGGCAGTGTGTACCTCATATTTCCTAGCAGCGACATCACAAAAAAATGTGTCATGTCAATGACTATGAGTTAATATAAAAACTGAATAGGCAGCAGGCAGATTATGAAATGTTAGTCATATTGAAATTGGAACCTCAAAATGTAAGAAAGTTATCCACAAAGGAAATATTACCCTGACTAAACCATGTTTAAACTGATAATAGTGACAGGCATGTAGAAAGAAAGGAAAGGAAAGGAAAGGGGAGGAAGGGAAGGGGAGGGGAGGGGTTTATTTTAAATCCCAACCTATAGAGTAGGTAGAAGTAGAAATAGATATTTTCCTATTCTGCATCACAATTTCTACTGTAACGCACAATTTTTCTCTTTGAACACTACTGTGATTTTGTTTCAATTTAGTATTTTGATAGATATTACCTGATAGACCATTTGCCAGAAAAAAAGCTATACCAGTCTAGCAGATTTATCTTAAGGGGATAATTAACAAAAAATGCTTTAAGCACATTTTTGTATCCTCCTTGTTTTCCCTAATATGAGTTTGGTGGTGGAATTTTACTCTGTTAAAATTAGGGGGAAAGGAAGGATACTAAATGTTCTGGAAATGAGTAGAAAGGAGACATATTGTGCCTTCTGAGTTCCACTATCTTCAAGGAATAATAATTAAGCTTTGCAGTACTTTATGGGGAAAACCTTGAGACAGCAGTATTGTATCCCAGTATCATTCATGATGAACTTAAGATAATTAACTTATAGGTAATATTGTGGGCATTTTAAACTTCCGGTATTTGTCAGAGCTGTTGCATCCTGTTTCTAAAAATATTAGCTTCCTAGTTCCAGTGTGTGTCTTTACTGTAAAATTTTTCTATGTTTACTTAATAGTATGCAAAGTCTTGCCAAGAAAGCTAGATATGCTCTTCAAATGTATAGATGTGTTAAAGGGAAATTCAACAGAATTTTAAAATTCTCTGAATTTTTTGAACAGGAGAATGATGACATTTATAATGAGAAATGCATTGCTAGAGCTTAAAAGAAAAGTTCAGCAGATCATCTACAATATTCCATTCTGTGACAATCTTCACCAACTTCATTTTATAGTTTAGCCTCAGGCTTATAAAGTGCAGAGGAAAGAGCAGCCTTTCTCCTCCTGTATATTCACACAAATTTTTTTTCTTTTTTTATGAGGAACAGCACTTCCTATTCCTAATCTCTTTGGAATTCTTTAGGAAGGGTCCAATAGTCTCTAATCAAAGCCAGAAAAGATTCCAGCTCTGCCTTGTGAAGTCATTAAACATTCTTTTCTCCTGTTAATCCCTTTAAGATGGGAATAAAAATTATGGTAACTAAATAGTAATGTTATATTATTTAGAAAAACATCCACTCATCTCAAACAATCTTACCCAAGCTGGAACTAATACTGCAAGAGTAGAATTCTGACAAACATAAATTAACTATATTTTAACCAGTGGTGAAATCCAAATTTTTTTACTACCAGTTCTGTGGGCATGGCTTAGTGGGCATGGTGTGGCTTGGTGGGTGTGGCAGGGGAAGGATACTACAAAATCTCCATTCCCACCCCACTCCAGGGAAAGGATACTGCAAAATCTCCATTCCCACCCCACTCCAGGGGAAGGATACTACAAAATCTCCATTCCCACCCCACTCCAGGGGAAGGATACTGCAAAATCCCCATTCCTTCCCCACTCCTGGGGGAAGGATATTGCAAAATCTCCATTCCCACCCCACTCTGGGGCCAGCCAGAGGTGGTATTTGCCGGTTCTCCGAACTACTCAAAATTTCCGCTACCGGTTCTCTGAACTACTCAAAATTTCCACTACCGGTTCTCCAGAACCTGTCAGAACCTGCTGGATTTCACCCCTGATTTTAACCAATTCTCCAGGAATTCATGCAACTCTTGATTGCTTTATGTATGTGACGCTAAGTCAACTTTAATCCCCAAATTAATTTACAAATTATTCTGGCCATCATTTTGTATTCTCTCCCCTTTTCCTTGTTATTCCCCGACTTCTTGTCAGAGCAACGTTATGTTTCAGGACTTTTCAGTTTTCTATTCCTGCGATAGCTGAGGAAATATTTGCCATTACTTGTATTTCTACCGTAGAACGATTTTACAGAATTAAGAAATATTAACATAAAGCTACTGGATTCTTTTATGCAGGAGATTATGACCTTTATTGTTCCTCCAGTATTATGGGTTATTTGTCTTGTCCTTGTCGTAACTGGTTCTTTGGGTAGTTTAGGATGCAAGGATTAAAGTCCAGAGAGATTAGTATGGATCCTTTGCCAACAATTGACTTCTTCATTGTGCACCAAACTTCAAGTTATTATCATCTCTGTTATCATATCAAGAGCTCTACTGCTCAAAACATCCAATGCTCTTGTTTAGCTTCTTTTTAATAATACCAATATTTTAATGGCACTGTTTTAATATTTATGGTTTTATTGTACACTGTCCAGAGTCACATTTTGTAAGATGGATGGCCATATGATTTATAAATAAAAATCTGCTAAAGAAACTATTTCGGATATTTATTCCCTTGCCTTCACCCATCATTTTATTGTATACCCATCGTCTTAGGAGGAGGGCTGTAGTATAAAGCTGAAGATGCTAATTTCCACTTCATGCCAAAATTGTCCAGATTGTTGACTGTGTCTACGGCACTGTTTCTCCTCCTGATTCTTTAATTCCTTTTTTGTCATCTTCACTGAAAACTCAATTCTTAAATTAAATCTATCTGTGTCTGTACCAGGAGTGTCCAACTTGGCAATTTTAAGACCTGTGTCAGGGTTCCAAATAGCATCCGAACTTAAATCAGAGTCCGAGGCAAAGTATTCCTCAAAGTTCCAATTTATTAACAAAGCCATGTTGGCACATCTGGGAGAAACCCGAATCTGAAGCCCCCCGGGTTTCTCCACCCAGTTGAAAGTTCAAGCCCTTGTCCCCACACCCCCAAGTCCATCATGTTAACCAATCTTCAACTGCCAACTTGGCAGCATCCACCCATATCCTCCCGTGCAGGTGCAGGAGTGCGAAGACAAAGAATGACCTTGACTATCTAGAAGGAATTTGTTATGGCTACATACAAACAGCCCTCATGCAATTCCCCCTCCCAAATTCCCACAACAAAGAATACATATTAAAATAGTATAAAGTGTGGCAGGCCAAAGACCCCAACTAAAATGGCTTCGGCCTGACAACCTGTGGATTTCAAGTCTCAAGTTCCACAGCCAGCCATACTAGCTAGAGAATTCTGGGAGTTGAGATCCATAAGTCTTAAAGTTGCCAGGATTGAACACCCTGATCTATGCATTCCATTGCCCATATGCACTGTTTCTATAGTTCCTACTTCCTTTTTTCCTACTTTATTTGACCCAGGAATTTTTAAATAAGCCTTTGTTGGTCTGCTGCTGAAGAAGCCTTCCCTGCATCTATTAGTAAATTTTAATCACTAGGCAATATCTCCCAATTCCTATCCAAAATCCTTAAGAAAGGTGGCTTCTCAAAACTGGCTATTCATTAACGAACCATGATCTTACTGTCCTATTTTAGGCAGGATTCTAGGTCATGTTTTGAGTAGAGAAGGAAATTCTGGTGGCCAAGAACCAGTGGCCTTTTTCACTGTTTGTACTGTTATACTTGTCTACAGCATTTGCTACTCTTCATTAGCAGGTGATGAAGCAAAAATCCCATTGGATCACCAGTAGTGCTTTATGTTAGTTTCAGTCATTTCTACTTTCAGTAGACGTATCCCAAGCTTTTTTTCTTGGTCTTATTCTATTTTGCTTATATATCCTTCCTCTTGTATGTCTAAACCCACAATTTGGCTTTAAAATGTGTATCTATGCTGATAATACCCAAGTTTATGGCTTTGCTTATTTATTTGACTAAAAATGAGGATGCGTATTCCTTCCTATCTTAGCCATTCTGTCATGGATTACTGCATTTTAGTTAAAACTGATTATGGATAAGACCAAGATCCTGGTATTTCAACAAGTCTGCCCCTTCTATTCCTTTCCTCATTTTTCCTCCCCTCCCCTATTTCAGTGGTATGTGGAGGTCCAGTGTCAGAGGGATTCATTTTGATTTCGTTTGGTTGGTT
Organism: Thermophis baileyi; assembly: GCA_003457575.1. Lineage (NCBI taxonomy): Eukaryota > Metazoa > Chordata > Lepidosauria > Squamata > Dipsadidae > Thermophis > Thermophis baileyi. Next base: position 364,571 of record QLTV01001127.1, read on the forward strand.
GGTTTTAATAACTTCTTGAAAAAAGACTTTGTAAAACTGAGTTTTAAGAAAGTTTGGAAGAAACAGTGCTGCTTTAACAGACAGCTATGTTCAGACGGAATGGGACAAATTGCCACAGTGAACTTGCTGTGGCCAACTTGCCATGGCCAACTTGCCACAGCCAACCTGTCATGGCCAACTCCTCATGGCTAACTCACTGTGGGACAACTTGCTACAGCCAACTTTCCGTAGGACAACAGTTGTAGTGTTGCCCCATGGCTACAAGATTGCCATTTGCAACTTTCCCTGCCTACTTCCCACAAACAAAGTCAATGGGAAATTTAGCAGGAAAGTCTGCAAGTTGCTCTGGTCCCTCTGAACTTCTTGCACTCACATCCCACCCCGCTACATCATCTTTCCAGCCTTTCTTTATGGACACCCAGCTATACCATCCACCTCCTGTACTTGCACACACAAGTTTTCCTTCCTTGTATGTATTGGGCAAAGCTGAGATGGGTTGGACCCTTACTCATAACTTTTCTGAATAACAAAATTCAACTGAAGGGAAAGTCCACTATATGACAGGTTTTAAATATCATTAGAGCAAATGATAAGTGGATTTCCTGAAAGATTGGATATTCACTTCATAAGTATCTCATGGCTCAGGATGTTCCATTTTAGAAAAGAAGTGGCTTTTGTTGGCATCCACATGGAGAAGAGGGAAGAAACAGAAGTCCACTAACCCAATTCTACACTCTGGTTATATCCTGACACTCCACCATATCACTTCTACTCTGCATTACATTTCAGAGCTTGGACATACTCAGCACATACAGAAATTATATATATTCTATAATGGCCACATTGGGTATCCCTGTGCCTGCTCCAATCAAGGCACACTTTAACTGTTCACAAAACAAACGTAACTTTGTCAATGAAGAAACTATTTTTTGGATTTGCACATTTACACTGAATTACACATTTACAAACACATTTGGAAAGCCAGTCTGGTGTAATGGTTAAGGCACCAGGCTAGAAATCAGGAGAGTTCTAGTCCCACCTTAGGCACAAAGCCAGCTGAATGACCTTGAGCCAATAACTCTCTTTCAGCCCTAAAAAGAAGACAATGGCAAACCACTTCTGAAAAACCCTGCCAAGAAAACTGCAAGGATTAGCCCAAGCAGTCACCAGGAGACAAGACTGACTCAAAGACACATTTGGGTGCTATTTAGAACGGTAAATTGTTTAGAATTAAAAGAAACTGACTGAAAATTAAACACTGCAAGGAAAATAATTATTATTGGCTTGGATTGAGTATCACCACAATGTATAGTCCAGATGTTCAGAGCTCAACAGACAACAGTTAAGGTATTCTGTAAGAGTTCACGTTGGCACTGAAAGATAAAGTCACTATTTCTTTGTTATTATATTTACACATATTTGAATATATACTTTGTCTCATCTTGTTACTATAAGCAGCTGTGTATAAGAATAAATAGGATTATCATTGATCTGCTGCCTCCATATCCTAACTCATCTTTGAGTCATCTTTCCACTGAATCTCTAAGCTTGTTACTTCCATCAGTCACAACACTGGACAAATACTTTGCTTCTTTGGGGAAAGGGACTACAGTACCCATCTGAGGCTGACCTGCCAGGATTTGTCTAATCCTGGATGGATTCCATTAGATCAGACATTAATTGCTAAAAACACACGGCACAATTACTTGCAGTCTCTTTGCTACTTAGAGGCAATGAGCTTAAAGAAGTGATTTAAAGCAGAAACCAAAAAGAAAGTCTCTCCAATTACAGCAAGTTCTTAGAAGCAAAAAAACTTGATAAATGTAACAGGGGAGTATGCTATGGCAAACTAAAAGGAAGAGAGAGAATGCAACAGATTTTACTCACAGAGTAAGCCAAGTCTTTTAATTTCTGCACGAAAGCTGGTAAGAGTGGACAAAGAAATATGACACATACTATTCATATCAAGCATTTTCTTAAATGCTGATATCTGCAGTATTCATAAACACCTAATAGCATTAGCTGTTCCTAAATGAGTCACTTTGCATCATCTATGGTGGTTCACCCTAATGCCCACATACTGCACCCATGCCTGCAAAGAGAGACCCAGAGGCACCAATGATACTTCTCTATGCTTCTTTCTCTTAAAAAAATAATAATTACTGGGTATGTATATGAAATCCCATTTTAAAATAAAATATGCTTTGAATCAAAATATGCTTCAGATACATTTCTTGACTTTCATCCTGCAAAGTGAGCTTGTAAAATGGGTGCTTTGAGGTACCTTTAGATTAAAATATAACTGACAGCTATTATAAACCTTGGGTGCTTGAATTCAAATGTGCATTTCAATTCACATCAGTTTACTACACGTATTTAAAGGTGTCGCTTAAATTAAGGACTAGTGTTGTTGTGCAATATATTATTCAGAAGAAAACTTCATCTTCACCATTTGGTTAATGCACAAATAAATGAATCAGTCAGCACTATCTCCAATGATTTATAGCAAGAGGAACTAAGAACAGTACAGTATACTGTAAGTGCAAGGTAGACAATGAGAAAAAAAAATCACTTAAGATTACAGCTAATTCAATCATAAGCAAATTAAAGCAATCGAACAAGAACACCAAAACTAACTCAGTATTTTTTTTTTTAATGAGACCTTAGCCAAAACTTTCTGCTTGCCAAACAAAGCACGAATTTGGAACAAAGAGGGGAGATGACAGCATTCCAAGGGGGATATTTACACATTTTTAAATTACCAGAGAGAGAAAGAGAGAGAGATATATGTTTTAAATTAATTTGAATAATGCCCAAAACTATGAAAAGCATGCAGGCAAAGAGTATTTGAATTCAGAAGACTGTGGTAAATCCTCTAAACAGAAGCAACCAGCACCAGGTTTCCCCTTACCTAGATCAGATGCCATGGCAATCATGGATTTGATACCCACATCGATCTAATGCTGTTGTGTCGACAAAATTCACTTTCGCAATGGCAAGATCATATGATAGGCTTAGATTCTCTCCAGCCCAGCAGACCTAGGAGGAGCTCCACATCCCTGCACTCTGCAAGTTTATAATTCAAAAGCATCATAAGCAAATTGCCTGGCCTCCCCTAAGGGTTCTGCACTGCAGAGAATGCATCACAAAGCACACCAATGAGCTAGAAATTGTGGGAAGGCAGAAAAAGCATCGATTTTGTTTCGGTTAAAATAGCTGAAAGGGAAAACTAGTTGTTTAAGCTTTCAAACCACTGAAGGAAAATGCAAGGGGAAGATAAAAGGTTTTCAACAGCTATTACATCTGTTTAAATTCTTCAAACTCTGTATTAAGAGAGAAAGCCAAGCAAGGTTACCTAATACAATAGGCATTTTTGTAAACGGTTATAATTTTTTTCCTCCCTCTTCCTAAGCTGGGCGCATTCTTGGTGCCACTTCTATTGAGCTTTCACCGAGAGTATTTAACATACAAATCTTGTTCTATGAGCTTATTTGAGAGGAATAGAAAACTTACGAGCAGAATGGCACCATGAATGGTGGCTATGCACAAATTAGCAAGAAAGCTTAATTACAGTATAAATGGTTGTGAAGACTGAAAAGAAAACTGTTGGCATGTGACAATGGACTGGACTGGACTGGACTAAACATATAGCCATTTCACCACGATAAAATAATTGCAAAACAGCCATATTGCTTGCCTAGAATATAACTTTTGGAGGTTTTTTTTTTTTAATAAGTTTGATGTTTAAATGTTTTTAGTGTTATGAATTATGTACAATTAATGGGGGTATCATGCAGCCTTGGAAGACTGCTGCCTATCTTGAGGGCCCTCCCTTGTAACCCTTCTAAGAATGGAGCTATCTGGGCAGTTTAGCCAAAGTGCCCTGCAGAGCAACCACTGGAGCCATTAGGGAGTGTTTATTTATTTATATCCCATATTTCTTATTTTTACAAATAATGTAAGACAGCGAGCGTATCTAAGACCTCTTTCTCCTCCTCTTTTCCCCACAACACCACCTTGTGAGGTTAGTAGGGCTGAAAGAGAGTGACTGGCCCAAAGTTACCCATCTGGCTTTTGTGGCTAAAGCAGGACTTGAACTCATAATCCCTTGCTTTCTGGCTTGGTGCCTTAACCACTAGACCACACTGGTTCTCTAGCAATATCTACCAAAACCAGAGGCGACTCGTGTGCAAGGCCTTGTCGTGAAGAGCCCGTTAATTCCCAAAGATTTTTTTTTCTGAAAGTGAGCAGTTCTATACCTTCCAATTCACCAATCCTAAACTTTCACCTGATTTTCTGCAACTCAAGACATTTTTCATTAAAAAAAAAATGTATCTACCGGTAATGTCATACATAAGAGGCTTCAGAATAAAAGATGTAACTTAGGTGCAAACCATAATCGCCTCTTTAAGTAGGGAACAACTGTATTCATAAAAGAAACAGTTTTAACGAATAGTTTTGAAGTCTAAGACCTATAAGTAAACATTGTTGGGTGATTCAGCCCCTTGTGATGTCTCTTTATTGGAATATGCAGCAACAAATGTTTTAGAAGGACTCTACACATTGGAAGCAAAGGCTGGAGTTGTGTTCAGAGCTGCGGTGGCGCAGTGGTTAGAATGCAGTATTGCAGACTAATTCTGCTCACTTCCAGGGGTTCGATCCGAGCAGTTCAAGGTTGATTCAGTCTTCCATCTTTCCCAGGTTGGTAAAATGAGGATCCAGATTGTTGAGGCAATATGCTGATTCTGTAAACTGCTTAGAGAGGGCTGTAAAGCCCTATGAAGAGATATGTAAGTCTAAGAGCTGTTGCTATTGCTATCACTTGTACCTCAGGGTAACTAGCAAGGAGAGAAGAGCCATATTATGTATTTCCTGGATGTGCAGTGAGTATTAGTAGGAATAGATCCCAATTTTCCTTGCAAATAATAAGACAAATAAAACTTTAAAATGTGTTTCATTGACATTAGTTTAATGAAATCTGTAATGATTTTAGGTAAGAACCAAATATTGTATTCTTAGTTAAATTAAAATATATATATTTTTCATACTGAAGTCTATCACATGCTGCATTTGCTAATATGTATGCTTCAATCTAGCTGTAGTGCATCATGAAAGGAAAACAAAGGCCAGCTGATAGGTAATCAACTTTTTTTGATCCTGTACCTCACAGCCTGCTTCTGTATTATATTCTGTTTCCTGGACACATAATAAGGGCAAACACCTGGAGGAAGCCCTAGGATACAGTGGAGTAAAGGTGCGTTTGAGGTAATCAGGCCTCAGAATGGAAGAGGCACAGCCCAATATATCTGCTGTGCTTCAAAACTGTTTAATCCACATGAAGACTCTTAAAAACAAAACCCAGCCCAGTGGCTGGCATTTCTAAATAATTCTATATCAAGAGCATGGTAAATATAAAAGACTTAACATATTTTTCGGACTATAAGACGCACCGGTGTATAAGACGCACCAAGATTTCGAAGAGGTAAGTAAGAAAAAAAAGTTTTTGTCCTCCCCCAGCCCCCAGGAGTACTCTGCAGACCTCCCAAACCCTCTGAGCACCCCATTTATGTGAAAAATGGGCCCATTTTCACCCATTTTTGCAAAAAAATGGGGCATGCAGAGGGTTTGGGAGGCCTGTAGAGTGCTCCTGGGAGCTGGGGGAAGGCAAAAACGCCGTTTTTGTGGAAAATGGCCCATTCTTTGCCCGTTTTTCGCCAAAATGGGGGCGTTTTTGCCTTCCCCAAGCCCACAGGACCACTCTGCAGGCCTCCCAAACCCTCTGCGCACCCTGTTTTTGCAAAAAACGGGCCCATTTTTTGCAAAAATGGGACGTGGGGGCGGGGCTTCAGGAGGCCAAAAATGGCTCTATTCGGTGTATAAGTCACACCAACATTTCCACCTTCTTTTAGGGGGGGGGAAGGTGCGTCTTATACTCCGAAAAATATGGTAGGTATTTTGTAGCATACCTAACTAAATTTCTTTTGTTTACTTAAATTCAGAATGTTATTCACACCCCTAAATGTAACATGGATTGAGTATGTTGTCATTTTTATAGGAAAATTCATAGTTTATCCAGAATAGCGTATTTTCAAATTTAGGGGGAAACAGTGACTATAGTATCTGTAAAGATTTCCCCTGTCCTTCAGGAACTTATCAAATTAGCTGTTCGGTAACTACTAAAAGAAAATTACATGAAATATTAAGACATACTTGGCCTTAATGACCACTGCAAAGAAGTCATAAAATTGGTCACTCACAAGATGACCAGCTTTATGGCCTTCATATCCTATGACCTAATTGCCAGGTTCAATTACAGGTAGCCCTCGACTTACAACAGTTCGTTTAGTGACCGTTCAAAGCTACAACAGCACTGAAAAAAGTGACTCGTGGCCGTTTTTCACACTTACGACCGTTGCAGCATCCCCTTGGTCAGAATTCCAGTGGTTGGCATCTGCTTCATATCTATGACGGTTGCAGTGTCCCGAGGTCACATGATCCGCTTTTGCGACCTTCTGACAAGGAAAGTCAATGGGGAATCCAGATTAACTTAACCACCATGTTACTAACTTTAATAAATGCAATGATTCACTTAACAACTGTGGCAAGAAAAGTCGTAAAACGGGACAAACTCTCTTAACAAATGTTTTACTTAGCAACATAAATGTTGGGCTCAATTGGGGTTGTAACTGTACAGTCTTTAATCAAGGACTACTTATAATGGCATCCTATTATATTACATAGCACAGAGAAGTTGGTTATCTGTGACCTCCGTGATAAGGAATAGGATCAAAAAAGGTTGATTCACTTCACCATGCATGAAAGAAAAACAATATCAAAACGTTCAAGGGAGGAGCACCAGTTTACAACACTGTTAATTGAACAGCAATTATAATTTCGAGAAAGTTTAATTACATTTGCATTGCCTCTAACTCTTTGTGTCACTTGCTGCAACCATTGAAATAATTTCTTTGTTAAGAAGGTACAATTTCTTCTACCACATGTGGTTCCCCTTTGTTCTCTAGGCTGTTCGAGAAATCAGCAACCTACATTTTTGTTTTGTTTTGTTTATTCCAAAGACTTCTGAAAGGGAGGATGGAGAAAGGAAAGGGGGAAAGCACGAAAAAGATAAAAGGGAAGGAAGTCCAAGGGACTCTAACAACCAGTTGAATGGAAGGAGGAGAAGGGCTAATCCAAGGTGTCTATTTGGAAGTAGATGGTACACATAAGGTCTTTGATTTACAACAGTTTATTTAGTGACCGTTCAAAGTTAGAATGGGATTGAAAAAGTGACCGTTATGACCGTTTTTTACACTTATGGCCCTTGTGGCATCCCCATGGTCACATGATCAAAATTCAAATGCTTGGCAACAGAATAGAATAGAATAGAATAGAATAGAATAGAATAGAATAGAATAGAATAGAATAGAATAGAATAGAATAGAATAGAATAGAACAGGACTATAGACTAGACTAGACTAGACTAGACTAGACTAGACTAGACTAGACTAGACTAGACTAGACTAACAGAGTTGAAAGGTACCTTGTAGGTCATCTAGTCCAACCTCCTGCTCAAGCAGGAAACCCTATACCATTTCAGACAAATGGTTATCCAATCTCTTCTTAAAAGCTTCCAGTGTTGGAGCATTCACAACTTCTGGAGGCAAGTTGTTCCACTGATTAATTTATGACAGTTGGAGTGCCCGGAGTCATGTGATCATCTGACAAGCAACGTCAATGGGATAACCAGATTCACTTAACAACCGTGTTACTAATTTAACAACTGCAGCAACAGTTATAGCAAGAAAGGTCGCAAAATGGGACAAAACTCACTTAACAAATGTCTCAGCAACATAAATGTTGGGCTCAATTGTGGTCATAGGTCGAGGACTACCTGTACTATGTAATAATTTCCTCTGTTGAGCTGTGTCTTCCTCATCACTTATCAGCCTTTAAGATTGCATAAAAGGAAGAAGAGAAGGAAAAACTGAGGAGGGCTGAAGTAGAACTAATGCCAGAAAGAATGTTGTCTCCTTGATAACTCATGATTTGGATCCTCTAAACTGCTTGGATAGAAGGATTGAGGGATGAGGTCTGAAGAACAGAGAGAAATCCAGAGAGATAAAGCTGTACTCTCTTAAACTGCAAGTTTCTATTCATTCTGGATACAAAGTTTTTGAGCTTTAATCAAGAACATGTGATGGGTGTTATAGCTTAGCTGGTAAACAGATCTCAAGCCAAATTCAGGAGTTATAACGAATAGTTCCACTGTCATGTGGGAACAAGAGGAAGCCAACTTAAATTCATGTCAACTCCTCTTAACAAGTATAAAGAGATCAATAGCATCCTTTTTCACTTATAAAGAAAGAAGCCACCATTGGAATCAAGGTTGTGGTTGTTTTAATTCTCATTCCTAAGGATCAAAACAGTCGAATCAGAATTTTAAGCACAAAAATTTGCTGTGTGGTTAGCAAATGATATGCTGGTGAAGATAATTCTCAGTCTTACAGGTTAGATAAAGTTTAGCACACATGATGTTTGAAAATTTTGATTTGCTAAATGTTTGTTCTTGCTTTTATTTTATAGGGCTTTATAGGCTTTTCCAATTACAACCTTTTAGAGCTGAGGTGGCGCAGTGCTTAGAGTGCAGTACTGCAGGCTACTTCAGCTGACTGCTAGCTGCAGTTCGGCAGTTCAAATCTCACCGGCTCAAGGTTGACTCAGCCTTCCATCCTTCCGAGGTGGGTAAAATGAGGACCCAGATTGTTGGGGGCAATATGCTGACTCTGTAAACCGCTTAGAGAGGGCTGTAAAAGCACTATGAAGCGGTATATAAGTCTAAGTGCTATTGCTATTATAAATTTGTGAAAGTTTAGTTTTAGTTTGTTATTTCTGAATATCAACTAGATATTCATTAGATATTCATGCCTTGATAATCTTTTAAATTTCTCTTTCTATTACAGATCTTATTACTGTTGATAGACATTATTTGTATTGTATTTTTTCGTATTTTTTATTCCATCTTTATGTTTTATAAACAACCCAAGGTGGCACACATACATAATACTCCTTCCTCCCCCTATTTCTCTCACAACAACAAACCTGTGAGGGGAGTTGAGCTGAGAGAAAGTGACTGACCCAAGGTCACCCAGTCAGCTTCCATGCCTAAAACAGGATTAGAACTCACAGTCTCCTGGTTTTTAGGCCAACATCTTAACCACTACACCAAATGGATTCTCAGTTTCATAGTTAGTAACTGGTTTCACTTTTTTAAAGTACTGTTTACTGTATTAACATTTTATCTTGTATTTATCTGGTGATGGTTGGCTGATGTGTGTACAGTAGCCAACATACAATCTTTATTAAAATTATAATGAAGTACACAACAAGCAAAAATATAATCCAGTCTCAAAAAATGAATAAAGACTTGATCAAAAATTGGTAGTAAAGACTTGTACAGAATTTAATAGTAAACAGTTGAAAAAAGAAGCTGGTATACCCACTTTAAAAATGCATCTATCTTTCTATATATTTATTACTTTTATTAAAATGCTATCAACATCATTTCTTGTTACAAAAAAAAAAGGTCAAACTCAGAACAAAGCAAGCAGATACAGTGAGCAGAATGTATGCAGATAACTAGGAGTTTCTGGCAATATTCCCCAAAGTTGGGTCCAATGAGAACAATATATTGTTTAGTTCCACAAGCCATTGGTTTAAAGGAGAAGAAGCTTGCAAGATTTTCAACAGCTCTATTCCAGACTCTAACAAAAAAAGCATTTATAAGAACAGCTAACTGCTGCTTTCAAGGGTCATCTAGAAGGACAGGATTCTATTATCAGAAAAGTTGGGATAAAAGCTTCTGGCCTTAGCAGGAATAAGGAATGCTTCATCTTGATTTTTAATTTTTAAACTTTTAGATTTTGAAGTTTTAGCAACTTCCTAGAGAGAGGAAACTTTGCCCAAATAAAAACCAGTTTCCTACCACCATGTATCTGAAGATGTGCCTTTCTAACACTGAGTAGTTTGCAAATAAAAGCTTCTGTACCATGTTTCATATCATGCATGCGGAGATGCAACTTGGTATGTTTGGTTTTAAGACTTCAGTACAATTTCAAGTCAGTAATAGCTTGTGTTACAGCTTGGAAACAATCCTTTCTTGATTCTAAAGGTAAAGGTTTCCCCTGTCCAGTCACATCTGGAGGTATTCGTGTCCGGAACTGTCTTTGCTGGCTCCCTTGGCTGAGAAAAAGATGAGTACCACCCCATTTCCGGTGTTCAACTCTATTCCTTAGCCGAGGGAGCCAGCATTGTCCAAAGACACTTCCGTGATCATGTGGCCAGCATAACTATACGCTGAGGCGCACGGAATGCTGTTATTGTCCCACCAAAGTGGGACTATATTTATCTCCCATTTATCTACTACATGCTTTCAAACTGTTAGGTTGGCAGGAGCTAGGGCATGTAACGGGAGCTCACCCCATCGGGTGGCGCTTGGGTCTTAAACCCAGGCTGTCAGCCTTTCAGTTGACAAGTTCAGTATCTTTAACTGCTGAGACATTGCGCCCCCTTTTGTTGATTCTATAAGGTGACTATTTCCAGCAATACTATAGATTTGTATAATAGTATTTTCATGTGTATTCAACTTGTTTTCAAAGCCTTTTCTAGCCATGCCTAAACTGGCAATAGTTTTGGTGAGCTGTGCACTATAATATTCCTACTTTCTTTTTGAAAGGTTATATCGCCTGATCAGTGTACCATCTGAGTGAAATTTTGATTTACTTCAATTCCCATCGCTCTACACTTAATTAAAAATTGCACCATCATGCAAAACAGAAACTCAACCATCCAGAACGCTGAATTAGTCAACAGTGTCTCCTCCCCTTTCAGAACAATTCCCAGCAGTAACATTTGCATCAACTTTTATTGGCTGTTGGGGTAATTTGAAATTCCGAATCACTGGAGTCCAGTTGCTTCTCATATGAAACGTGTATAATAGAAGATTTCATCTGCCTAAACAGTTTTGTTTGTGATTGTACAATATTTTGGGGTCATCTATAACTTTGGTTACTTTGCTACACACTGATTTAAAAACAGATTCCTTAAAGGATCTGTATTGTTTTCTTCCCTTCACTGTGTGGAAAAAAATTCTGTGTCTATTTTCCTGTTTTTGTTTTTTGTGAAAAACAAAATTTTATGAAAAGCCTTATTTTAAAATAAGCCTTGAGAAACAATAGCATTTACCACCAGTAAATTCATACTAGAGAAAAGGAACTTGTTCTTCTGATACCAAGTAATTAATGTACATAATTAGAATAAGAAATCACAATGAGACAATTCAACGGACCATAAGGAGTGATTATCCTATATATCAGGGGTATTCAAATTTATAGGGCCAGAACTGCTTTCTCCAAATGAGATGTGAACAGGCCTAAAAATGGCTAAATCTAGGACAAAGCTAAACTCAGTGTAATTTAAATCAAATGAAAGTTAGATAGTTAAACCAACTAAATATAGATTGTTCCTATTTTAATAATTTCTTCCTTCTGGCACATTAAAAAATTGTGTTATTGGTGAGATTTGGCGGATGTTAATGAATATGTTCAAAGCTGTCAGGGGCTCCATACACCTTGGGGTTTTAGTTATGAGCAAAAACATTGAAAGAAAAGAGATTTTAGAGGGGGGGGAAATAAAACACTTGAAGGGGAAATCCCAAAACAGTCCCATGGAGATATGGGACTCAGATATGCCACAGCAGTCTGAATAGGAATGGGAAAGAAAATAAAATAGAACAGAGTTAGAAAGGACCTTGTAGGTCAGCTAGTCCAACCCCCTGCTCAAGCAGGAGACCCTATACCAGTGATGGCGAACCTATGGCACGTGTGCCACAGGTGGCACACGGAGCCATATCAGAGGGCACGCGAGATGTCCCCCTATGTTAGCTCCAGCGCGCATGCGCGCTCTGGCCAGCTGATTTTCGGCCTTGGGGAAGGCCGTTTTGCCCTCCGGAGGCTTCAGGGAAGCTTCCTGAAGCCCCGGAGTGCAAAAAACAGCCCAACGGGAAAACCGGAAGTTCGGAAAAACGCACTTCCGGTTTGCCGTTGGGCCGTTTTTTGCACTCCGGAGGCTTCAGGGAAGCTTCCTGAAGGCCC
>QLTV01001127.1:376763-400673 GCA_003457575.1 Thermophis baileyi
ATTCGCGGGGGGGGGGGTTGCGCATGCGCAGGGGGAAGCGCGGGGGGGTTGTGTGCATGCGTGAGGGGAAGGGAATGGGCGTGGGCACGCGCTACCGCGCGCACCCCCCCTTTTGGCACGCAAACCAAAAAAGGTTCGCCATCACTGCCCTATACCATTTCTAAGAGATGGCAGTCCAGTGTCTTCTTGAAAGCCTCCAGTGATGAAACTCCCACAACTTCTGAGGGCAAGCTCTTCCATTGGTTGATTGTTCTCTGCATGCGTGAGGGGAAGGGAATGGGCGTGGGCACGCGCTACCGCGCGCACCCCCCCTTTTGGCACGCAAACCAAAAAAGGTTCGCCATCACTGCCCTATACCATTTCTAAGAGATGGCAGTCCAGTGTCTTCTTGAAAGCCTCCAGTGATGAAACTCCCACAACTTCTGAGGGCAAGCTCTTCCATTGGTTGATTGTTCTCACTGTCAGAAAATTTCTCCTTATTTCTAGGTTGAATTTCTCCTTGATCAGTTTCCATCCATTATTCCGTTTGGCCTTCAGGAGCTTTGGGAAATAGGTTGACTCCCTCCTCTCTGTGACAGCCCCTCAAATATTGGAACACTGCTGGTCCTTCTCTTCACTAGACTAGCCATGCCCAGTTCCTGTAACCATTCTTCATATGTTTAGCCTCCAGTCCCCTAATCATCTTTGTTGCTCTGCATCTGTGTGTGTGTGTCTCTGTGTGTGTGTGTGTGTACATGTACCTAAGGAGGCTCCTTTATGTAATTTTCATTTTTCTCTCTTGCTGTTGTTTTAACAAAAAGCTAAGCAAGTAACGTACAGTTATACCTTCAAGGTTTTAATTTGCAGAACCTACCCACTTTCCTAACCATTTAGATACCTAACCATGAGGACTTAACTTTTATTTTAGCTGACACTCAATTATGCTTATTTTTTCCCTTTCCACAGTGTTATTTTTTGTACCTAAAAATTGAGACTATTCAGAGGAAGAAAGCACCCTATAAAGCAAACCTTCTATCATTACTGAAACTGGATAATGAAATCTTGAAACCTTATTACCGCTGATTCAATAGCCTCTCCCACCTTCAGGCAACAAAAGGATAAACAGAAAGAAAGACTTACAAATAAAGTAATAAAGCTAAATAAAATTGAGCCTAAGCAAAGAGAGGCAAATCCTAAGTATAGACCTATATTGATTATCCATTCAAACCAGTCTCTTAATTTGTATCTTAGTAATACCTCTTTCAAACATTTCTGTATGATATGGGCTGGAGCCCAATAGGTATGAATACTAACATATGGCGGGAAGTGTTGTTTTGGGGCACCAAAAGTTACTTTTTGATGTTGAACTTATATTTTTTTTTTATGTTTTTACTATTGTTTTTGTGAGCTGCTCAGGATTATTGCATATAAGATGGACGGCCGTGTAAGACTTTTAATTAAATATATAATTAAACTTTGGATCAATTTAGACTCATCTATCATTGCAGAGCAGATAAGAAAGGTCTTTAGTGACAATTCCTATTGCCCTGAATATGCAGCAAAAATTGCTCTGAAGTCTGCTGAGCACAGCAGAAATGAATTACTAGAGAGCGAAGATTTTTTTTTTAAAGCATGCCTCATCAAAATGAGAAAAAAAGATGATCTATGGACATGGACATTTTGGTATTCAATTCAAAACCTAATTGACTGGTCTTGGCAGCATTTTATTTCCAAAGACCCAAAATCTTGGAAAGCTCTGTTTAGTTTAGCACATTATGAGCCCATCCATTTTTTTCCTTTAAAAAGAAACATAGGAGCACAAAACAATTGCTATTTTCTTATCTTCTCCTAACACAATGTATTTATTAAAATTAAACAATTCCTGTTTTGCATCTAAAATAGCCAGTTTTAGTGTGATATGCAAGGTTTTACATTCCTCAATTAGGCCCTGGAACATGTGTGTGTGTGTGTGTGTGTGTGTGTGTGTGTGTGTGTGCATACACTTCATTCACATGCATACATTTATATAGTTACCATACATATTTATAAAATTAAGTCTAATAATCCAACAGCAAAGCAGATTTATACTATCCAATCTAAACAGATACACCAATGCATATATATTTAAATGAACGTAGCTGTTTCGCCTCCCTCTTGTAACCCCCTCTTAAGAGATGGATTTGTGCTATGGCTAAGGATACTTACTCAGAAGCTCTATTAAAATCTTGAAGTGTTTAGGATTTCAATTCTCAATGAAGCGTACAAGATCCATTGAATTTGTCCCACCTTAAAGGATGATGCTTGTTTCAATTTGTAGAGTCACGGAATTCTAGAATGGATGAGTTTAAATGATTTTTATTGGTCATTTAATCTAACACCCTGGTAGCACAGAAATCTACTAGACCACTTTCGAGGCAGATTGCTCCAAGGCTTAACAGCTCTTACCAACAGCTCTTTTAATTTCAACCCAGCAATTATTTATCCTGTGTTTGGTTTCAACCAAAATTAGAACTGTCCCCTCTTATATATTTGTAGATTGCCATTGTATCTCCCCTATTCTTCTCTTTTGGCAAATCAAACACACTTCACAGAGCCTGGCTTCCAATTCCATTATCATATGAACTAGTTCCAGCACTTCAATATCCCAAAGCTGGACATAGAACTGGACATAATACTGTAAGTGCACTAGCACTGAGCTATTACTTCCCATGAGTTGAACATAATGCTTAGATTAATGCAGCCTCCATCTGCACTGTCCTTTTTAGAAGCTGCATCATACTGCTTGGTCCCACTCATCTGGTGGTTCATTAGCACTCCTACATATTTTCCTACCATAAGTAGAACCTTAGAATTGTCACTGTCAGGCGCAAGAAATCAGGAAGCAAAGCGGTTCAAATGACTACAGGCATTCTTGTAGGCACAAAGGGACTCACAACTGATGTTGTGCTTGACCCTCGAGCTCAGCCCAGTCATCTCCTACAGTCACAACTGAATAGTATTGTCTTGTTGGGTATAGCCAACATTCAATCTGTTAAGGCAAATTGAGGTGGTTTTTTTTTTCCTGTCAAGATGTTAATCAGTAACGAGCATGCCATGTGCAGATATGATACATTTTTCATCCAAGTTACGCTATTTATAGATATGGAGAATATCGCTGAAACAACAAGAGTTGTGGGATAACCCACTCAATGGTTCTCTTCTGGACCATTTATAAGCACCCTTCGTGCTTGGTGAGCCGCAGTGGCACACTGGTTAGAATGCAGTATTTCAGGATAATTCTGCCAACTGCCAACAGTTCTATTCTAACCAGCTCAAGGTTGACTCAGCCTTCCATCCTTCCAAAGTGGATAAAATGAAGACCCAGATTGTTGGGGGCAATATGCTGACTCTATAAACCACTTAGAGAGGGCTGGAAAGCACTGTGAAGCAGTATATAAGTCTAAGTGCTATTGCTATTGGTGTGTACAACCAACCTCAAATCCATTCGCCTATATTTTTACTTCTTGTCCAGAAGGATAGCATGACATTCCTTGTCAAAAGCTTTCCTACAATCAAAGTACAATATATCCATAGCAGGCAGTCCTTTGGTCTCCCACACTAGTCATTCTGCCATTAAAAAAGAGAAAGTGACTCACTCTCCTGCAACCATATAATTAACCGAACTGCCTGGTGCAAACATTTCTCATCAGGCTACTCGACTTCAATACCAGAAAAACGAGGTACTGAATTAAATGAACCACCAGCATTATGATATAAAGATAATCACCTCACACTGACACTCAGTGGGATCCCTCCGTTTTTCCAGGCTGGCACTAAGCTGACTGACACATGGACCGCTATTCACTGCAACCCCTACTTGTGCAATCATGGACCCTCTGGAACAGGATGTGATATGGCACGGGGGGGGGCAGCAATAGACAGGGAAGGTTTAACAAAAGCAGAATGCCTTGCCTTACAGGAGGGAATCTTATATGCACGCAAATCCAATGCTGGAAACAACTCACTATTATTTCCTAATATTTAGTAGGGCCGCTTCAGTTTTAGAGGAAAATGGAGGGCAATGTGAGGCATCCACATTTTTTTTTCTTTAAAAAGACAAAGCATTTTGACTTCTTAGGGTTGCCCAGCAATAGCAAAACCTTGTCAGCTGGCTTGCCTTCCCACATGCTGTATTATTACCATTTCTTCATTATTCAGTAGTTGAATGCAAGGGCTTGAAAAAAGGAACGGTTTTTGGATCGTCTACCAGATTTAACCTTGAGGCATGGATGCCTCCCTTAAACTAGAACTCACCGACTTTTTAACAGTATCTTTTATACCAGAACCTTGAAAATGTAACAAAAACGAAATGAAATCTACAGGCCATCGGCTTGAATGCAAAAGAGAACTCTAAGTCATTCCCATCAACATTCCAGAATAATGTGTCAAAGAGAGAAGCAGAAAGACTTTTCTGTTTGAAGGAAACAATTGGGTCAGTTGATTGCCATTCATCTAGACTTCTATACATTGAGTCAAACTTAATTACTCCATACTAGGTTTCCTTTTCAACCACTTATATGGGAATACAACATCTGTGGTGGAGCCCCATGTGACCATTCTGATTCCTGAACAAAAGCAATGGGGTAATGTTTTCTTCTGTTCAGAAAGCAATCGAAGATTCAGTCTGGCATCTATTGTAGCATGGATGCACAATATCTATACAAGTCCTCTTTCCCTCTAGCAATCCCCAGACAGAATTTCCTAAGTCAAGTTGCTTGTGAACTACATAAATACAGATACGGAGCAAGATCAACAAAAAAACAGGGATGCCCATGTAGATACACACACCCCATTTTTTATCCATATTTACTTTTTAAAGATTACTTTTATAAAAAAGGAAGCTGACTTATTGCAAAGGAAAGCACTACACTTTAGTATTGTCTTGCATGTCTGCGTTGTGTGGCTATGCCATAGGTCACATCAATATGAAAACAGGAGTTGGCGGATGATTGCATCTCAGCGCTTTGCTAGATGTGAGCCCATCTGACCACAAAAAGAGACAGTGATAATTTGAGGTAGTAGAGTTTATCTTGGAGATAATCCCATCATTATATATCATGCCAACCATTAGCAGTCAACTGGAGGTCCTATTGCCTTCTTTGGCCTTCTTTGAGAATTCTAAACTTGACTCAAAATTTCAAATGTATTCACCATCATCCCAAAATTTCTAACCATTGGTGTGAAATAAGTTGTAACTAACTGGGATTCCAATAACACAGATATAAACAAGCACTGCTTTTAGCATGAAAATCAGGTCCATTAAACAACATAAGATGATATAAATTTAGCAACGCATCTTCCAGAAATGGTCCATCCAACAATCATGAATGGAGCCTCAATCTCCATTTATTTAAACAACTGGATTCTCGGAGATCTTCTTTTGTTCACACAAACTAGGTAACCCTGAGAAAGCAAAATTTGAACTTTATGAAAAATTTAAATGCCTGAATTCAACTGGGTAGCTAGCACCCAAAATCAGCTTATTTAAAACATATGAACATGTTTATTTCAGTCAATGACCAGATAAAACAAAAGTTATACAGTACACGAAAGCTACAGTAGGAAGTATCTACACAAATAGCATACATTTGAGCATAAGGAAATAGGGGAATAATAATACATACTATCAATAGTAAAAAAGAAGAGGTGAATTTACAAGATGCAATAAGTTAACTATGTGAATATAAATGTGCTACAGATTGGTACTAATCTGAGATAATGAAATATTAATTAGAACAAGGTTCTAGAGTGATGTCAGTTGATGTTTCAATCCCATGTAACAGAAGGTTGGTAGACTAGGTATACAGATTTCTCAGGTTCCAGTTTCTGAAACACTTAACACTGTTCATTTTTTTTGTGTGTGTGTATATATATGGAAATATGCACAAATTAACACTGGGGGGGGGGTGTGCTAATGTCCTTTTGGGATATAATACTTGGAATTTCTTGATCACCAGAGAAGTTTCATATAAGAATGGCAGTTAAGAGAATGGCCAATATGGGTCAAAGTTGCCACTAACTCTAAACAAATATAAATTAAATAAGGATGCTTGAGTAACAGGTCTTCTAATCTGATCCAGTTGGGTAATTCTTACTATTTTGGAGAATAGTCAGTCTCATGGGAAAATGGCATTTAGGTACTGTATTTTGTTTCATCAAGAAAATGGCATGTTGGGGGAATGGTTCGTTGCCTACCCAAGGCAACAGTCTAATTTCAGAGGGAAAGTACACATCTCTTATTTTATTTGATTTAATAGACAATCCTATTCAGAGTTCTTCTGTACAAGATCTCTGGCCCTACAACACGTTTCTGACTTATACCTGTGTTCTAAATGGAAATAACAGGGAAACAATTCTCATGTCTGAAGAATATGATTCAAGAAGCTACTACCACCATTGTATTGCAAAAGAAAATTGCAACTGGACCAAGATCCAGTGTCTCTTTTCTATTTACTTTGGAGAATACAACAGTAATACAATATTTTAATCAATGATAGTACAGTGTGATTTCAGAGAACTACTGCTCCTGACTGATTCTTACCAAATCCATTATCATCACACCTTCCGGGTTTCCAAAGAAATAACATTTAGTTGGATGCATGCTAGGGCTTATTAATCTCTCATAAGCAAATAGAGACTGAATTCTGAGTAAATATACCAGAAAGTGGCAAATACCACTAATACCACTAATTCTAGTTGGGAAATCACAGTGATAGGACTATGCAGAACACATTCTCACAATTTGCTAGTGCCCCACTGGCAGCCGAGATGGAGTGAGGAGAACAATAACTCATGTTACTACTCTTGCCTAAGACTGTAATTCATTACACCCTCCTGAAAGCTCCAGGCCTTCCAATGGCTCCCTATTAACTTTCAAGTTCTTCTAAGTACTTGTTTTGACCTTTAAAGCTCTACATAGCTTGATCTTGAAGTACTTACAGGAATACCTTCAATCTATCTGATGTGGACATCCCAGAAGAAACTTCTTCTGCTCCTCCCCCAAAGGGAGGTGCAGGCTTGTCGACATGCCTTTTCTGTAAATGCATCTAAACTCTGGAAAATCCTTCCTTAAGAAATTTAATCTGTCCTCCTCTATTACCGGTATGTTCCACTAGCTATTAAAAACCTAAATTATTTGGGGGATGTCTTAGGGAATGAGTTGGCACCATCAGACTGATCGATGATGATGCTTTTTATTATTTTTAATATAATTTGTATACTTGTATTTCCACTGATACCCATGTTTCCCCAAAAATAAGACCGGGTATTATATTTTTGCTCCAAAAGACGCATTAGGGCTTATTTTCCAGTTAGGTCTTATTTTCGGGGAAATACGGTACTAAATGTGTCCGTCTGTCTGACAATTTTAACTGGGGGATTATTTTTAGGGTAGGGCTTATATTATGAGCATCCTGAAGAATCATGCTAGGGCTTATTTTCCAGTTGGGTCTTATTTTTGGGAAAACAGGGTACATACAAACCTCACCAGGAGCTTTTTTGATTGCAGCAATGTGCAAATCTAATTTTTTAAAAAGTAATTCCAAAGAGGTCTATCAGCATGGCATGAATTCTTGATGTAGATCAGGCATGTCCAACCCATGGCCCAAGGGCCTCATACGGCCCTGGACAGCTACTAATCCGGCTCCACAACATTGTAAACTTTTAACATTATTATGTGATTTATATACATTAATTATATTATATATTTTATATGTGGCCCAAGACAATTCCTCTTTACTCAATGTAGATCCAGGCAAACCAAATGTTTGGACACTCATGATCTAGACCAGGGGTAGGAAACTATGGCCCTTTTATGACTTGTGTACTTCAACTCCCAGAATTCTGGGAGTTGAAGTTCACAAGTCATAAAGGGGCCATAGTTTCTCACCTGATTTAGACAAACACAAAGCTTTGATAAATGCAACAATAATGCATCACCAACACTGAGCCTGGTGCTTTAGAGTGTTCCTACCCATAACAGATAAAAAGAAATATTCAAGGAAAACAGAGAAAGATGAAGCTGAATAAATATATAAGCAAAAGATAAATGCGCTGTAAGAGCAGTGGCAAGCATATGGGACAGCAAAGGGAGAATGGAATGGCTTTTGGACAACAGGATACCATTGGGAAGCAAAGAGCAAGGCAACTAAACACATAACAGATAGTCCTCTACTTACAACAGTTCATTTAGTAACCGTTCAAAGTTACAACGGCGCTAAAAAAAGTGACTTATGACCAGTTTTCACACTTACAATAATTGTAGCTTCCCCGTGGTCACATGATCAAAATTCAGATGCTTGGCAGCTGACTCATATTTATGATGGTTGCAATGTCCCAAAGTCATGTGATCACCTTTTTGTGACCTTCTGAGAAGCAAAGTCAAGGGGAAGACAGATTCACTTAACAACCATGTTACTAACTTAACAACTGCATTGATTTACTTAACTGTGGCAAAAAAGGACATAAAATTTGCTAAACAACTGTCTCGCTTAGCAACAGAAATGTTGGGCTCAATTGTGGTCGGAAGTCGAAGACTACCTGGATAAAAACAGAAGGATAGCAAAGGCAAGAAGCATTTTAAACTGTACGATCCAATCTGCATTAAAGTTAAAGATCTAATATCTACTCTGATAATACAATTAGAAAAAAAATCAGAAGACCCCATAAGACTCACTGTGTCCTACAGGATAATTCATCATTCAGCACAAACCTACTGCTCACTTATGACTATTTTGCAACACAAGCAATCTTGCATTTCTCCTAGAAGATGCTTGAGCTCTGGCAGAGCCCTCTGGGAAGGGAGTTAAAAGCTGAGGAGCAGACATTGAGAAAACTATTCCATTCATACTTGCTCTATAGAGAGCTCCTAAGGAAAGGTCACCTTTTAACAATCACAGAGAGCAAAAACCCTTCTTAAGAGGACAGTTGCTAATGTAAGCTAGGTTTACATCCCATCACTCTGATTTCACATTAAGATTTACTGCTATTTTTTTAAAACGTTGATGTACTTAATTTTTACCTGATGTGTATCTTTATAGTCCAAGAAATTCATGAGCCATCTGCCCAATTCTGATCTATTAAGATGGGAAATATACAGACAACTGGTAGAATTAACCAACTGATATAGTTTAATTAAAAAGGACTTGAGCTATTTCATCTTTCCACGTAAAATGAAAATGATAGCCTTAGCAAAAGGAATGGAGCACATGAGATGAAAAGGGGAAGGGCAGAAAATTCCCCCCCCCCAAGAAAAATCCATCTTGTATAAATCTCGTAATGCTCGTCTTAAAATAAATGTGTTTATTCACAAATGGTTTTAAAAAGCAAAAGCCCACTTGATCAATCTATGTATGGTTAGAACTTAACCTTGTTTAATCATAAATATGGATCGATCCTACCCATAGAGAAGTTCTATCTTCATCTACAGCAGCATTTATAAAAAAAAATTTTTTTTAAATTAGCAGCATGGAAAAAAACTAAAGACATTGCTTATGCTGCTGTAGCTTTTATCAAAAAAAGAAAAATGCCAAGAAAATCATGTTGCTTTTCCCCCCCACATGCATGCATCTTCTGAAAACTTATCCAAAAGTCAATGCACAATAATCCCTAATGGTCTGGAGTCTGATTTCAGAGAGATGAATCTCCAGTCACCCCTGTTTCCAGCATCATCTGCATTTTGTGCACAATTTTACCAAAACCAAATATCCATTGTCTTCATCACACCCCACAAACAACCAGCTCCTCTAAAACATCAAATACAGCTTTTTAATATGGATGTTGTCATTATTATTCTAGGCAAGCCAACATGTGAATCTGCCATATATATATTCTTTAGATTCTATCTCTGCAGAAAGGGACATTAGGCAAAAAAAAAAAAGACATTTAAAAGATAGCAAATTCAGGTAAGGCTTGCTGAGACTGTCCCTTTAAAACAATACGAAATTAAGCCGCTGGAAAGAAGACAAAAGAGCCTTCCTCTCTCTTGCTGTGTTCTACATAAACACACACATACACACACACACACACACACACACACACACACACACACAACCTCCAGGCTGATCAACATCTATAGAAAGAATGGCTGACAATGAGAGCTCATTGATAAAACATCAATATCATATCAGCCACGCTGCCACCGATAACCCAAACGTTTTTTGCAATTTAGCACTTACCTTTCACCAGCTATATTCACTCCTCTGGGTGGCAAAATTGCGTTTTTGCTTTGTTTTTTTTTTTTTAAATAAATAAATAAATAAAAGACATTTACATGTTTCTCCAGCAAGCTGGTCTAAGCCTCCCATTAACACACTCCATTGCAGATAATTGCAGGCAGCACACACACACCCCTGCTTTTCCCAGTTCCCAACACACCAAGGATAATCACATTCCAGTGGGGAGTGAACAGATGGTGGATTCCATGGTAACCAGCCCTCCAAAGGCTATTGGTAGAAGTGTGTGACTACTGCTTATTTGGTAACAATTCCTCTTTGTGCTTCGGCTGTGCAAATCTTGAAGAACAGAGGACGGGACGACCGCGGAGAAGGTTTTAGCAGGCGTGAGGGCAAGGGGAGCAGGTGATTTGGCACGTTAAACAACACTGCAATTAAACAAAAACCCCAGCTAGGTTCAAGCACATTGCATGTACAATCCACGGAAGACTATGTACTCCAATGTCAAACTCACTTCATTTATTTTACATGTCTTGGCTACCCTGCTTCAAAGGCTTGAAGTGGTTAACCAAGGGTAAGCAGCTACAACAGGACAACAACAATCCGAATTAAAACCAAGCAAACCCAAGCACAGCTTAAAGCGCACTTCCACATTTTTATATGAACTTGTGAACTTGTGCCATGCCTGGTTACCAAGCATGAGATCTCAAGACCGAGTTGGAAGTGCACTTCTTAAACTTGGATTTCCGTAGAAACACATGTGATCCATATGGCCCTAAGTAAATAAAAGATATATTGACCAAACACTACAAAAAAATGAAAGAAGAATCACGTTTATAATATACAGGTAGTCAGCAACTTACAGCAGTTTGTTTAGTTCAAATTTACAACGCTTGAAAAAGTGACTTATGAACCGTTTTTCACCCTTATGACCGTTGCAGCATCCTCAGTGTCACATGATCAAAATTAGGATGCTTAGCAACTGGTTCATATTTATGACGGTTGCAGTGTCCGGAGGTCACATGATCAGTTTTTGCGACCTTCTGACAAGCAAAGTCAATGGGGAAGCCAGATTCACTTAACAACCAGGTTACTAACTTAACTGAAATGATTCACTTAACAACTGTGGCAAGAAAGGTTTGTTAAATAGGGCAAAACTCAGTTAACAAATGTCTCACTTAGCAACATAGATTTAGGGCTCAGTTGTGGGCATAAATTGAGGGCCACCTGTAGCGTGGGTGTGCATTTCTGTATTAGAAAAGGAAAAATGAGAAAGCCCAAGATATAAAACCAAAACTTCCACTGAAGAGAAGCTATGCCCAATGCACAAAGTACTTAGTTTCCAAGGTAATAAGCAAAATTAATTAATTTAAAAAGACAGCTTACATTATGTGGTCATGTTCATTCTTTTAATACAGACTTTCTCATCTTCGTATTCTCCAAAGGCTTATTTCAAATGGTATTTCTATATTCCCTAGCTAAGGAGTTGAAATTATATATGAAAAATACATCTAGAAATATATCTAGATATATATGAAAATATGTCTTAGAGTCCACCATTTTGGGGAAGGTTACTATAGTTTCTGCAGGTATTTCTTATTATGTTTTGAACTTTTTTTTCTGAAGAAGGGTGCAATTTTCTAATTTAAGGATTTATTTTATACAATTGCAGTTGTTATCCCCTCTTACCCCCCCCCCCCCAGGTTTCTACTTGGCAATGTATGATCCTGACCAGTCTTCATAATAATTTGGGGTCTTTTGAAGTTGAGTTGAAACCAAAGCAGAACTGGCAAACTCTTTGCAACACTGCAGCTCTGGGAAACTTCATGTTTTCTTTTCAGCAGGTATTTGTGGTTCCCCACTACCTCTATAACATGAGATAACGTGACATAATATGATTATTATTTCACCTTCTGAGACTTTTATTAAATGCAGTGCCGAAATACTGTATGGAATTGCTGCATAATAATCCACTAATACTGAAAAACTAGAAGTACGTTTAGATATGCTACTAATTAAAAGCAGTTTAGCAAAAAAAAAAAAAAAGAGCAATTTGAGCACTTACGCATATTTAGAAAATGTGAATAAATATAGCCTCTTGCATGGGTTGTACATACAATCAAAGCAATAATTGCTCATTTCGTTAACTAGGGATCCATTAAGAAGTTGCCTAAGACCTTTTTGTAGACTAAGGAAATTCTGACTAGTCATTTTCCACTACCTCTTCTCATCTTTTTCAAGCAATTTTTACTCCATGGCTACCATGGGAATATAAACCACAGTACAATTGAAGCAGTCTCATTTTTGTGAATCTTCTTGTATAGAAACTCTCTTCTTCAGCTCTGAAGAAACAGGGAAGAAACAAAAGTGTGGTTACTGTTGGGTTTGAATGATATACAAAATGCTGTTTTGCAACATTTGTAGAGCAAGGTCTAAGAGGCAAAAAGCCTTGAAGTCACAGTAGGGTGTTGAAGCTAGAAATAATTTCAAACTGTTGCAAAGAAACAAAACACGATTCCTTTACTTCTTGAAAGACAGACTTATGAGAGGTCCAAAAACTTTCAGATTCTTTTCCCCTGTGGGAACCCCAATGCCAGGCCTCGGGTCACCATTAATGTAGATCTCCAGTCATCGGGCAACAGTAGGAAGGGTTTGATGGACTAAGATCCAACAGACTTTTGGAAAGTTCTGCCTTTCGTGAAGCTCATAGTCTTGTCTGATGTACCTAATGTTTATCCTTGAAGCAACTATCTTTCTTAGCAGAGCTGGTCTTCGCTTGTTTGGGGGGTGGGGGCGAGACAGAGGTGGGTTCCTCCCGGTTCAGACCGGTTTGCCCGAACCGGTAACAACCTGCTGGTGACGTCACAGTGACGTCACGGAACCGGTTCGGTCGGCAGCACCATCTTTTTTTTATTTATTTATTTTTGGGGGGGGGGAATTTTTTTAATTTTTTTTTCTTCTGCGCATGCGCAGAAGCCGAGTTTCCAGCACTGCACATGCGTCGCCATCTTGTTTTTGGCTTTTGGGGGGGGGATATTTTTATTTTTCGGCACTGCGCATGCACGCAGGGGCAAAGCGCACGCGCAGCCGCACGGTGCAGCCACGTGGCGCAGGAGGAAGCGAACCGGCAGCGAGGCAAGTTAGAACCCACCCCTGGGGGTAGAGTGTTAAAAACTATTTAAAGCAAGCACTTTCTAAGTAAGTGAAAACAGCTGAACCAGAGATAAACTATCTGCAGTTATAAATCAAGGAAACCAAACCATTAATTAGTTTATTATACTGTCAATGCCCAGGACCTTGATTCAGCCAACCTATGCGCTTTGTCTCCTATAAATACCATGGGTTTCTAGTTGCCAATTTTTTCTACACCTAGCAGGGAAACTTTGGAGATAGAGGGTTTTTCTCCCTCTCACGGTAATTGAGGTTGGGGGTCTTGCTCTGAACCATAAATGGGAATAATTCTTCATACCACACATAGTTCAACGACAGAATACAACACTGTCCAATATATTGCCAGACACACATTTAGACAGTCTTTGAAGACAACCAGGCAATGTTTTGACAATAGGCTGTGTTTTCATGGCTACTAGTCTTGATGGTTGCATTCTACCTGTGGCCACAGGCAATATACTTTAAGTGCTAGCTGCTAGGAAGGAACAATGGAAGAGAGCTCTTGCTTTCACACCCCATTTGTAAGCTTCCTGGATGCATCTGTCTGGGCCCTGTGAGGTAGAACACCAGATTGGAGGGCCTGCTGGCCTGATCAAAGAATGTCTGTTTTATATCCTCATGTAATGCAGGCAGCAGGTCCCTGGTAGTTTTACTTGCAAAAGCAATTGGTTGAACTAGATCCCATTAAACATACTTAAAGCCATCAAAAGATTGAAAGCAAATGATAGTGAGAGTGACCCGAGGAATGTGCCTTCTACCAGTTACCCAATTTGACAGTTGTCAGAACAATTAATATATAGGTTTGTTCATCCATTATATTGTAGACTCTCTTTTTTCATTTTTTTTATTGGTTGTTTCTTGACTTTTTAATCATATTCTGTAAGTTGACTAGTTACTTCCTAATTGAGGCCTAATTGAAAGTGCATGCATACATATATACTTATGACCGTAATTGAATCCAGAATTACAATTGTAAATTGTGGCAGTATTTAGGCCTGCAGTTCTCAACCTGTGGTTCGCGACCCCTTTGGGGGTCGAACGACCCTTTCACAGGAGTCGCCTAAGCGCACGCTAGCCCATCTTGGTGCCATGCCCCCTTTGTCACCTCATCGCGTGCGGGGAGGGGGCAGGGAGGGGGTCGCGGTGGCGGGGAGGGGGTCGCGGCATTAGGAAGGTTGAGAACCACTGCTTTAGAACAAAGCCAGCACATATAATTATTCTTTTTCACAGGAGTCGCCTAAGCGCACGCTAGCCCATCTTGGTGCCATGCCCCCTTTGTCACCTCATCGCGTGCGGGGAGGGGGCAGGGAGGGGGTCGCGGTGGCGGGGAGGGGGTCGCGGCATTAGGAAGGTTGAGAACCACTGCTTTAGGTGTTTTACCATTTAACAGCAGCTGACTTTATGACCTTTTTTTGCAGCAGTTGTTAAGCGAACAGGGCACTTGTTAAACAAATACATTATACCCAATGGTTGTTTTTTGCTGGAAACCAAAAGTATGTTGGAAACCAGCAAAAAATGCCAAATATCATGGTCACATGACCACACGATGCTACAAATGACTATTAATACAAGCTGTTGCCAACACATGAACGAAATGTGTTCATGCAACCGCGGGGGAGTGCCTGCAGCAGTCAGAACTTGAAAATTGGGTCATACGTACCCTTTTTTGAGGATCCGTCATAATATCAAACGGTTGCTAAGTGAGCAGTCATTAAACGAGGACTACCTGTATTCACATATATTTAGGTTTTTTGTTTTGCTACTTATGCCATGTCTTTTTATTCTGGAAATGCTCCTGTTCCTTTCACATTCTAAGTCTAATTCCACAAATTCTTCTTAGCCATCAAATACCTCGCTAGTGATTTCTGCTGGATCACGGGTGTCAAACTTGCGGCATCACGTTGCCGTCACGTGACATTTCGCAACGTTTTTCCCATTTGTGGAGATGGGGTGGGTGTGGCCTGCACATGACGCATCCGGCCCATGGGCCGTCAGTTTGACACCCCTGCACTGGATAGATCAGCAGTGCAAAACCTACCTGAAAAGCTCAGAACAGTGTCCAAAAAATGTGAAGATTACTACAGAAAACCAGCTACCATCCTTCTGGGGTCAGTAAAATGAGGACCCAGATTGTTGAGGGCAATATGCTGATTTGTAAACCACTTAGAGAGGGCTGTAAAGCACTGTGAAGCGCTATATACAGTAAGTCTAAGTGCTATTGCTATTGCTATTCTTCCCAAGTTAGACAGCAGCACTTTAAAATAATATTCAGTTCCCTTTGAGATTATGTTTGCTACAGACTTAAAAAGTGATCTGCTTTTATTTTCATGACATCCACGCCATACTTACTTTAAATAATGTTTTTGTTTACAACCCTTATAGATATAAATTAATTAAATGATACTTCAAGTAAAAACAATATGTCAATGGTTTCCTACTAGAATTATGTTAGAGTTTGAACTCTGAAATAAATCTGGTATCTATAGATTATATTCAAGCAAGTTTTAGCAGCTACACACAGTTGTCTTCAGCTTTAATTAGAAATACTGCTCTAAAAATAGAACAGTTTCATATGTACAGCACTGTTCTTCACGCGCATGCTGACAGCCTCAGAGAAATAAATGCTCATTCTTCATAACATGAGGTGGAGGGAAAACTACCATGAATTGTGCTGCTTGTTTTACAGCAGTTAACAACATGGAGATTTGATGAAGTATAATTTTGTTGCTTCAGTCCTGCGAGTCCCTGGCTGGACATGCATGGGCAGATGACAGGAAGCAACTGGCAGAGCAAGATCAAAGCCACCACTGGCCCCATCAGTGACATCCTTCTGAAGAACAAGAAGCGTCTTGCCTGCAACAAAGTTGCATACAATATATATCTGATTGGGCATAAATGCTGGCAATTCAATCTGGTACATAGTAAACAATGTTCATTTCATACTTTATAAGCAGCATTCTTCAGTCAGTCAGTCTGTCGTTATCTATCATCCATCATCTATTTATCATCCACATCTATCTACAGCAGCGGTTCTCAACCTGTGGGTCGCGACCCCTTTGGGGGTCGAACGACCATTTCACAGGGGTCGCCGCGCGCGGTAGCCCGCCATCTTGGTGCCACTGTCACTGCAGGGGTGAAATGCTCCTGGTTCCGCCGTGCCTGCGGGTTGCCAGACAGCCGGTAACGACGGAAGCGGGAGACTTTGCCCACCCGTCCGGACACTGCCATTTGGGTTCTTTTCCCCCCTGTGCATGGGCAGAATGCTTGTCCAGCGACCCGCAGGCAAGCCCGAACTGGGAGCATTTCGCCCCTGGTGCCACGCCCCCTTGTCACCTCATCCCGCGTGGGGAGGGGGTCGTGGCAGCGGGGGGGGGGGTCACGGCATTAGAAAGGTTGAGAACCACTGATCTACAGTATCTATCTCTGTCATCTACATTGTCTGTCTGTCTGTCTATCATCCATCTATCTATCTATCTATCTATCTATCTATCTATCTATCAATTATCTATCCATCTATCCATCTATCCATCTATCCATCCATCCATCCATCTATCTATCTATCCAGCTGCCTACCTCACAAGCAAATGACTCTGGGTGTTGTACAAGACTAAAACAATATTATTCTATCTATTAAGGATTCTCTGTCATGCCCAGTGTTCATCAGTTCAGTCAACCAACTGTGGTTTATATAGACAGTCTAAGATGTTTATTTAGAGGTCATGCATTACTGAGTTTAGATGCTAGGTTCTCTTCTACATGTGTTAATAATCTGTGTTTGGAATTATCCAGAATTTTCATTTGTATAAAACCTGCTGCCAAGTTTCTCAATACTGCATTTTGATACCTTTGTTATTTATTTATATAGTGATAAATAGCAGCTATCCTTGTAATGCTCTCCTTTTCACTCTTTGGGGTTGTTCAGGTCTCCAGATGAACTGATTTATGGATTTCACATAAACTCATATCCTTATCTTAATACATAAGCAATCAAACTATTATGCATTGAAGAGATTCTACATCAATCACTTTACATTTTAGTCAGCCTTAAATATTTATGGAACAATGCGGTCTAGTTGTTCGTGGTTTTGTGTTTGTTTGTGTGTGTTTGTGTGCATGCGTATGTGTGTGTATGTTTATAAATCCCTTCTCACCCCTATGGGTGTTATGTGTCTTCCTCCATCTCAGAAGCCTGGGAATTTGAGGGTTCTGTGCAGTATCTTAGCTATTCCTAGCACTGCACTCTTCCAGAGAGAGACCTCTGATATTGTTTCTGGGATCTGTTGGAGCCCTTCTCCCAGTTTAAGAGTCACAACCTGAGTGCTCCTACCCAGAGGTGAAATGCTAACAGTTTGGACCGGTTCACCCGAACCGGTAGTAAAAAAATGCTATCAGTTTGGGCGAAATGGTATATCTGATGATCAGCTGTGGGACGATCAGCTGTGCCACACGATCTAGATTAGCTAGAAAGCAGGATTTCCTGCTTCTAGCTAATCTAAATCGCGCGGCACAGCTGATCCCCCCCCTCGCTGTTCTACTTACCTTTGCAGACTCTGATGGCTTCAAAATGCTCCTTTTTCAGTGCTGCATGGTAGTGCCTGCAGTGCACGTGTGTGCAGCGCGCATGTGTGCGTAAAGCACGCGCAAAGCGAACCGGTAGCAGACTTCAGAGGATTTCACCCCTGCTCCTACCACCATTTTGGCCTTTACTTTCCGTATCCTCTCTAGTTTCTACTTCAGCTTTTAGTACTTAGTACTTCTCCAGTACTTCTCATACTCCTCCTGCCTGATGCTGCTTCACTTAGCACCACTATATCACCACCACTGTCTTCTGCTCCTTGTCTACTACCACAATATCTGGCTGACTGGCCAATGTCTACCTGTCAGTCTACCTCCACAATCTTCCCTCCTGGATTTAGAAGAATCTAGTCCAGTGATGGCTAATCTTTTTGGCGCAGAGTGCCGAAAGCGCACGCGCACACACCCATAATGCAATGCGTGTGCAACACCCCCGTGTGTGCCCTGCCCCCCGCACATGCGCCCCCATGTGCTCTACCCCTGGACACACCCCCCACATCCACACATGCATGCACGACCACCGCACATGTGCGTGTGACCCCATGTGCATCCCACCCCCACACATGTACGCATGAGCACTGCACATGCACGAGTGACCCCCCACACGCTCTGCCCCTGCACATGCACGCGTGTCTCCCACATGTGCCCCAACCCCCCGCGTATGCATGACAGAGACCCAAAAATCAGCTGGCCGGCGGGAGGTGTGTGCACGGCGGAGCTGAGCTGGGGCGATGGCTCGCGTGCCCGCAGAGAGGGCTCTGCGTGCCACCTGTGGCACGCGTGCCATAGGTTCACCATCACGGATCTAGTCCATACATTGTGCAGATGTTCCTGCATACAATGCCAGGTACTTGGTTGTGCCGTTCAGTGTACACAGCTCCTGCCTGCATCTTGTGCCCTGAAACTATTTGTTGGATTACCTCTGAAATGTCTCGTCATAGGCTACACCTTGGATCCTGCCTAACTAGCATAGTAGTCCCCTGCTTCTATGTATCTGGTGCTTAGTGTCTTTTCTTGTCAGAAAGTTAAGTCTCATATCTGGTTATCTGCACTGCAGTGTCTCTGCCAGAGGAGCCTCCCAAGTACCAATAGTTATTCATCTCCCTTGGCTGATTCCAAACCAAAATTCAGATGAACACATTTCTGAGAGAGAAATACCTCCCTCTGTAGCCAACCAGATTTCAGTTCAGTCAATAACAAAATTGCATTGTGGTTGGTGCATATTGGTGACCATAACTCTGTGCTTTAACTAGTTTGCTCATGCAATAAATTATTTGGATTTTGCGGGCAGGAGGAGAGAAAGAGAGCAAACAGTGAAATTCAATGTTCCTGGCATATGGAATCGGTTCCAATCACTAAGACGATTGTTTCTTCTTGGTTTTAGAATCCCTTTTCTTAGATTTGCATCATATTGTCAACCCGAAACAAATTCTGCTTTGGAGTTTAATAGCAAAAGCCAGGTCAATTCAGTCTAAAGAGGAAGTTGTTCCCACACAGAAAGGGGAAGGGAAAAGGAACCCAGCAGGCTTACCGATTACAGCAAAAATGAAACTGCACCAAAGCCACCCACCAGAACACCATGGTGGTGAGGGGGGGGCGGGATGCACAAAACATCTACATGCTAAATATTAACCAATTAATGTCTGGCACATTGTTGTACACTACAGTTAACGCTTCTCGGTAGGCATTTCTCTTAGAGACAATCTTGTAGAAAAATGGGGGGGGATTGGAGTGGGACATAGCAAAATATTAATAAATAATGAACTCATTTCTAAATCATGAAGTGAAACAAAAGTGCTAGCTAATTTCAGACTTAAGTATACTGATCTACTCAGTCAAGTGCCCTTATATGTTGACCTGACTGCCATCCCACCATTGGAGTAAAAAATATACAAGTAGTCCTGGACTTATGACCTCAGTTGAGCCCAACATTTCCACTGCTAAGCAAGGCAGTCGTTAAGCAAGTTTTGCCCCATTTTATGACCTTTTTTGCCACAGTTATTAAGTGAATCATTGCAGCTGTTAAATGAATCATGCGGTCATTAAGCAAATCTGGCTTTCCTAATTGACTTTGATTCTAATAAGCCGGCTGGGAAGGTTACATATGGTGATCACATGACCCCGGGACAGGGCAACTGTCATAAATACATGTTAGTGGCCGAATTTTGATCATGTGACCATGGGGATACTACAACATTGTAAATATGAAAATCTCAGTGCTGCTGTAACTTCGAATGGTCACTAAGTGAATCATAGTAAGTTGAGGATTTGTTGTATTTCATTAGCAGTATACTTACACGGTATTTTCTGGACATTGTGAACTCAAATTAAACAAATGTTCACAAGCACAACTATAAGGCTTTATTCCTCGCCAATAAGGTTTTGTTTGCCAAGAAATCGATGCAGCTGTAAAGCTGGAATATTTATGCCGCTGTGACTGATCTGTAGGAGTGAGCTACCCAATTCACAGTGAAAGAGAGTATTTTGAAAGGACTAATACATGCCTAAAGCAATATGTGTCTCTGTGTATAATCAATGCACTCAGACTGCACACTTTTGATGGAAGTATGTCACCCAGCAACCCTTTCTTTTTACCTAATCTATTGTCTTGGAAGGCCTACACGCTCAAGGCTACCTTCAAGCCTGGTTATAGATGGCATATTAGGATTATCTCTAAGGGGCATTTGAAAGAGAAGCAAAGGGACACATTAAAAGTACACAGAGTGAGACTAATAGTTTAGATGAGATCAAACAGTTGCATCATTAATATATGGAATTGGTTGCCATTAGATGTGGGGATAACCTTCAAAGGGCACTGTGAATGCCTACTGTACACAGTAACAATGGAGGTGGGCCATTGTTCTCTTGTCACTGTTGGGAAGTTTCTGAATACAGCTGTTTGGTCACTAGGATACATAGACTGCTTGAATAGATGAGTGATCTAAAAGGATTATTTTTTAATGTTCTTACTGAGTCTGCATATACAGTATAAGCCAGTGATGGCGAACCTTTTTTTCCTCGCGTGCCCATACCCATAATTCAATCCCCCCCACGCACCCCACCCCCTGCGCATGCATGCACGACCCCCCGTGCTGCCCCACCCCCGCACATGCGTGCATGACCCCCCCTGGTGCCCCATTTCCTGACTTCTGGTGGGCCAGGTAGGCCCGTTTTTCGCCCTCCCCAGGCTTCAGAGGCTTCCCTGGAGCCTGGGGAGGGCGAAAATTGCCTCCCCCTGCCCCCCCCGAGGCCGAAAACGCCCTCCCAGAGCCTCCATGCAAGCCAAAAATCAGCTGGCTGGTGTGCACATGTGTGCTGGAGGTGAGCTAGGGCAACAGCTCACCTGCCGGCAGATATGGCTCCACGTGCCACCTGTGGCTCGCGTGCCATAGGTTCGACATCACCGGTATAAGCTCAGTCAGGATCAGCATGCTTTGGGTCCTATCAACTAAATAACGTCATCTTATAGGACTCAAAAGATGAGTCTTCTCTATGCTGTAACTATCCTCAGGAGCAGCATTCTCCCAAGGTCTCTATGATTCTGGCCTTGCTGCCTTCAGGAAGGTCTCAAAAATCTGGATCTCCAGGCAGGCACTGGGCCAGGACAATTTGTGAACTCACTGGAATATGATATGATTGAAGTTTCTATCTTTGATGCTTGCAATGGTTTTCTTTTTGGTTTAGTCTTGTTATTATGATGCATTTAAACCTCTTTGCATGCTACCATAGAACCCAAATAAATAAAGAAATTGTCCAAAGTTTAATAAAACGTTCTAAATCTGCTTCTAGACAAGGTTCTTATGGGGCTATCATCCTGCTTGCTACAAGGACTTTTCTGGATAGATCGAGATGGTTATACATTGCTTTTTCCCAACACTTCTGTCATTTTCAATTAACCACGCAATGAGAGCTAAGAACATTAGAGAGTCTATCCATCTGGAAGCACCCAACAGTGAAAAATATTGTTATAACAGAATTAGAGCATCATTTAGAACTGAAATGATCTTTACCCAGGGGTTTTAAGAATGATGACAAGTGCCCTCCTCTCAGCATTCAGATTTCTTGTGATAGATAGCCATCATGTTACAATTAAGTATGATTTCTTATGAGCCATTAGTAGAGGTTTCTGGTACAGAAACTCTTACAACAAGAATAATTATTGCTAAACACGACCTGGACATTTCAAAACTGTTTACGAAATGTTGCAATAAGCCTATAGTTTTTGTCAAGTATGTAAAAGTTTAAATATGTACATGGAGACGCCAGCAAATCAGGAGAAGGTTCATCTTTTAAATTTTAAAAAAGAAAAACAGAACTTTTTGGCTTTATAAACTGCTACATTTATCAAATGCTTTTATATTAATTGCAATTGCTCCACTTTCAGAAAAGTGTTATGTGGATTAGATGGTGATCCAATGATCAAATTAATTATTGCTACTGTATTTTTATGAAATTTTAGCAGATCATCTGAATGGCTCTAATGTCCCATAAGATAATTCATAAAGCAATACAATGAATGAATATTCATTTCCCCCCAAGGTAAATCCCAATTAGACCTTAGGAAGACATAAATTTTAAATCATCAACTTTTTTGACCACTAATATGTACTGAATATATGGATTCTGCAGAACATCAATCCAACAGCAAGAAGTGTAACTCATATCACCAATTTCCACCTCCCACCTCCAGAACCTCAGTTTTTGTCCCAGACTTCTCCTTTTCCCCTTTAGGGGTTAATCTGTAGTTATAAACCGCTGAAATAACAACAGCAAACTTTCCAAAACAATAATGTTCCAATGTGAACCTTAGAAATCTTAATCCTGCTTTTCTGCATATTTCTACACAAAAATGACATGGCAAACTAAGGATAGGAAAATGCAGCCTGTAAAAACTTTTAATTATAAATCTGCATGAAATTATTCCTCCAGAAATGCAAATAACTGCATTTAAAAAACTGTGCATTGTTCCCAGGATATGTTGTGCCTTTTGTTGACGTCTTCTGTGCACAGTACTACCATGTCCTTAACTATCCAATTTCAAAGTAACAACCAAAAGAACAATAACTCAAAACAAAGACAGTTACAGTTATCCAAATTATTAACAGGCTAGATTTACTTACAAGTATACCTGAACATATTTCAACTTCATGCACATCTAGAAAGGTATCCACTGCATTTCTAAGCTGTTAATCCTTTTCTTCACATAGTTCAATGTAGCTTTTTTCTTTGCATGAGAATCGCTTGCTGCAGTTTCAAAAAAGGAAGTGCTGACTTTCATCATTGTTACCATGTGTGATTTGCATCAGGAAACATGCAAGAATTTAAAAAGTATCAGCTGTTTTAGAAAAAGGAGAATGCTAGATATTTATTCAGAAAGAATAAATGCTATGGTGATTGTAAGGCACAATTCAGACAAATATTTCTAAGTCTGATTTTAGAATTGATTCAAACATATATTTCACTTTTTGCTGAAAATCAAGGGTTCCATCTATTTAAATTCTGCTTATATTCTATCTAGATTGCACCTGTATTTCCTTAACCATAACTAGAGATGTAAAATTTCCGGAAATTTTGAAGCTCGGAAAAAAACCCGGTTTTTTTCCGTTTTTTGGGGGGGGGGGACGGAAATTTTTGGAAAAATTGAAAAAAATGCTACATTAGCACTTTTTTGTCTTTTTAAGATTGAAAGTCATTCTGTTACTTTAGGAACATAAAATATGACTATGGACAATTTGACTTGGCATAAAATTATCACAACTAGCATATTAAAAATATAGTGTAGCCAAACAATTATCACAAACAGAATTTACTTTTTTATAATATTTATTTGTAACAAAGGGAGCAACAATCTCTTGAACTGCTTACTAGTTTATGTGGAACAGCCAAAAAGCCTCCACAAAACAATTTTCAAAACCAAAAGTAACAATTTTTCATTTTTCCTCTCCACAGTATTAAATAAAAATAAAAATAAAAA
>QLTV01001127.1:403506-468207 GCA_003457575.1 Thermophis baileyi
TGATAAAATTATAAAAAAGGGAAAAGAACTATCATGAAACTCCTGGAAGTTGAATTAATAGTTGGATATGAATGCATAAAATGAAATATTGCCTAGACAAATTGGTTGATTTGGTGTGCCATTTGACTTATTTGGGTAGAGGGCTCATTTGTTATAGTATAAATGATGCCTCTGAAGTCTATTAAGAATAGCCTCATACTAGTCTATTCAAAAGATTTCAATGTGCACTCATCAGAAGATTCATGTTTCAATATATACAACAACTCATCTTTCTCAGTGTTTCATTTCTCATCTTTTCTCATCTTCTCATCTTTCCTACTATTCTTCTCTTATTGGTTTCTCATGATTTATCAATTGTTGTTTGTAACTTATGATTAATGATTGTAACTATGATTTATGATCTATGACAGTGGTGGAATTCAATTTTTTTTACTACCGGTTCTGTGGGCGTGGCTTGGTGGGCATGGTGTGGCTTGGTGGGTGTGGCGTGGCAGGGGAAGGATACCGCAAAATCTCCATTCCCTCCCCACTCCAGGGGAAGGGTACTGCAAAATCCCCATTCCCTCCCCACTCCTGGGGGAATGATATTGCAAAATCTCCATTCCCACTCCACTCTGGGGCCAGCCAGAGGTGGTATTTGCAGGTTCTCCGAACTACTCAAAATTTCCATTACCAGTTCTCCAGAACCTGTCAGAACCTGCTGAATAGCACCCCTGATCTATGATCTATTACTTGCTGTTTATATGTACACTGTGAGCTTATGCACCGGGTACAAATTCCTTGTGTGTCCAATCACACTTGGCCAATAAAGAATTCTATTCTATTCTACATATATTTAAAAAAGATATGCCATCTACTGTTTCATGTAGAGTAAGTAAATACATCTACCAACAATGCTGCTCTGGATTCTACATAAGGAAAATAAATCAAACTGCAGAAAAGAATTAATGAACACAAATCAAGGACAAAATAATATCAAAGCATTTCATCCTCCCAGGGTATTCAGTTGCAGACCACAAAGTATCTATTTTGAAACAAATAACAGATACTGTGCAATATGTACAGACAGAAGAAGAGTTAAAATGAAGCCACAGAGAGCAAGGAAAAGTTAAGATTAAAGGAGAAGAGAAACAGAGAGTGATTTGGATGAACATAAAGATACGCTCAGGAAGCAAGACAATAACAATGAAACACCTCCAGCAGAGTGAATGGAATTAAAAATGAAAATGAAGAAATTATCTGGGATAATAGCAATTAAATGAAGCAGTGCTGAAAGGAACACCTTGCAGATTTACAGGGGAACACTAGTGAAAGTGGAAATAAAATGAAGGCTATCAATTAGTTTCTAAGAAAAAAGATGAAAAAAACCCTCATAAATACCATGAGAATCAGGAAGGGTGCAGATATGTTTCATATAAGTTGAGAAATATTAAAATGTTAGTGACATTTGCTGACCTAGTGACTGTGTGACTTGTTAAGGATGCTATAAGAAGATAACATTTGTGCTGATAATTGGAGGAAAAGTATTATGATCCCCCTGCATAACAGAACAATAAGGGTTCTAAGGGTTCTGTTCTGTTCAAACAACAGAAATGTGGCTGGGAAGGCGTCTGGCAGAATCCTGACCAAAAAGGACAAAAGAGATGACAACTGCAAAATATTAAAAGTACAATGAATTTATGTTGGGTACAAGGCAGTGGTGAAATCTAAAAAAATTTCCTACCAGTTCTGTGGGCGTGGCTTGGTGGGGTCATGTGACTGGGTGGGCGTGGCTATGTAGTCATGTGACTGGGGGGTCAAAAGACATAAACCCTAACAATGTCCTGCTGGAGCAGAGTTGGACTAGATGACCTCCAGGTCCCTTCCAGCCCTGGATTATCCTCTGAAGCTGCGTGTAGTGCCAGGTTTGTAGTCCTTCCTTCCTCTCCTTTTTCTTTCTCTCCCTCCCTCCCTTTCTTTCTTTTTCTTTCTTTTTCTTTCTTCTTTCTCCCCTCTTTTTCTTTCTTTCTTTCTTTCTTTCTTTCTTTCTTTCTTTTTTTCTTTTTTTCTTTCTTTTTTTCTTTTTTTGTTTTGGGTTTAGTTTGCAAGGGGGGAAAAAAGTTCTGAAGATCAGCTGTGCAATGCGCGATCGTTGGAACTTTTTTTTTTAACTTTTTTAAGTATTTTTTACTACCGGTTCGGGCGAACCAGTAGCATTTTTTACTACCGGTTCGGGAACCAGCCGGTAGCATTTCACCCCTGGTACAAGGTATGCAGACCAGATTTTATTCTTCTGAAAAATGTACGTTGACTTAGAAAAACAAAATGACAAAGTGAATCATGGAATGTTTTGCAGGAATCTGTAGTTAATGGTTGTTAACAGCAGCTCAGGTAGTCCTCAACTTACGACCACAATTAAGCCCAGAATTTATATTCCTAAGTGAGAAATTTGTTAAGTGAGTTTTGCCCCATTTTACGACTTTTCTTGCCACATTTGTTAAGTGAATCACTGTAGTTGTTAAGTTAGTAACACGGTTGTTAAGTGAATCTGGCTTCCCCACTGACTTTGCTTGTCAGAAGGTCACAAAAGGTCGCTATATGACCACAGGACACTGCGACCATCATAAATATGAGTCAGTTGCCAAGTGACTGACCATGGGGATGGTGCAATGGCCATAAGTATGAAAAATGGTCATAAGTCACTTTTTCAGTGCTGTTGTAACTTGCCGCCCAGAGTCCCTTGGGAGTTGGGCGGCATACAAATTTAATAAATAATAATAATAATAATAATAACTTTGAATGGTCACTAAATGAACTGTTGTAACTGTCAAGGGCTACCTGTATATGGTAGAGATAAGGCATATAGTACATGAGAATGCAATGCTTAGCCAGTGATTCAGCATCAATGAGGTAAGACAAAGATGTATAAACATCGCTTTGATGTTTAAATGTACTTATGGATAGTCATACAAGGAATGGTTGGGTAACATTGGCAGTGTTTTCCTTGAGAACATAGATGAGGTTCTGTATTTGAGATGAGGCTACAGTATTGCCTGATAACCTGTTAAATCTACAGTAAATTGTATCATGCAACAAGAAGTATGGATCTGAAAACTACTCTATGAAAGATCCCAATTACTTATGTTTGGAAGGAAAGTAGAGTGAGTAATTAATTGCAAGTTATACATAAATAATTTTTTTTTAAATCTACAGCAAATAGATGGACTTGTATAGTCAGATAGAATGCTTACTATAGGCTCACAAATGCATGAAAGCATTTAAAGATGTGCAAATATTGGTAAAGAAGTAGTGAATATAAGAATTTTATAAAAGAAGCAAAAATGGCTGTGCATAAGACCAGGCTGCTGCCTAAGTTCTTTTATGGATATGAGAACTGAGTATGCCAGGAAAAATATAGAAGTTGAATGCAGTTGGCCTGGGAAATTTCAGATGTAATTGTGCTCAATCAAGAAAAGATAGGTTTAGGCACGAATGGGTGCTGAAAAAGTGTGCCTTGAATACAAAAATATGTCAGCAGTTACAAGAGATGTACATTGAAATGCTGTGATCTTGTAGATAGAATAATTGAGGATCAAATCACAGAACAAATATATGAAGGAAAAATAAATAAACTGAGAGAAGACTGAGAATGTCATGACTAGACAGAATTGATGAGATCTTCAAAACAAATGGTGTGTTTT
Organism: Thermophis baileyi; assembly: GCA_003457575.1. NCBI lineage: Eukaryota > Metazoa > Chordata > Lepidosauria > Squamata > Dipsadidae > Thermophis > Thermophis baileyi. The sequence goes on from QLTV01001127.1 coordinate 407,187, forward strand.
TTTAATTGCTAACTTCAAAACAGTATATCCGCACAGTTGAAACAAAAATAGAAGTATAGAAAGAAGCACAGTGAGTTGCATTGGTATAAATTAGTTTTAGCTATATTTCTCATGCCTCGAATTATTTTGCTCACTGCTTATTACTCATCTGCATAATGTGCATAAGGCTGTTTATTCCCCAAAGGGGAGTAATATGATAGTTGTGTGCCTCTGATTGTTGACAATGTATGAAACATTTAACACCTTGTTAACGTTTGTTCTCAGTAATGACATTTCAGTTATTAGAATGGCATGCCTGCATTTTAATTTTGTAATAGATGCAACAAGTCAAGTTCTACCTTTATAAATCTGAAAAAAAAATATTTTATTTTATTAGACATTTTGGAGAAATAGTGGACATGGCAAGTGACAAAGATACCCATTAGCAGAAGTTAAACTCAATCCTTAAGATGGCCTCTAACTTCCCTCTGGAACTGTGCGGGATCCAAAAGTATTCCTGCAACAAGCTGATACTAGAAACTAGCCTATTTAATATTTAATATATTAAAATATGTTTTCAGAATTGAGGTAGAACTCTATAGAGAAGCGTCTAGAACAGGGGTGTCAAACTCAAGGCCCACGGGCCAGATGCGGCCCATGGGGTGCTTAGATCTGGCCCATGGGGCTGCCCTGGAAACAGCGAAGGACTGGCCCGCAGTGCCTCTGCCAGCGAAAATGGAGCTCGGGAGGGCCGTGTGTGGAGGCCGTCGAGCTGGCCACGCCTACCCCGGCCACGCCCATTCAGCCCTCTGAGGTCAAACACAACCCTGATGTGGCCCTTAATGAAATCGAGTTTGACACCCCTGGTCTAGAAGCACAGCGAAGCTCATAAACAAACACTGCATTGACTGCACCTGTTCTAAACACGTAAGCCACATTTGAATAATGGAAGAGAGAACAGATTAATATTCCAGAATAGTGGATATGTTTGTTACTTAATTGAATAATAATATTATTTTACAAGATTTCAGTAAAATGAATTCACTTAAAAGAGGACATTTATTTGATTTATAAGTTGCTCTTTGTCAATGGCTCTAATAACTCTTACTTACAATAATTGGGCCAATTAGTAACAGTCTAATCTCAAAGGAAGTCACATTAACAAAAAAAAGGTTAAGGTATTTTTTAAAAAGCAAATGATATAATCTAAGTAAAGAAATAAAAAGAAAGTAAATGTTTTTAAAATTAAGCCTGGTAGACAGTAATTCCTCCTTGATATCTAAATTCAATATACTAGAGGGAAAAAGAGTAGGAAAAGGCTTTTGCTGGTGATGGCAATAAATACATTTCTTTATAAATATATTTCTCAGCATGTGGAATTTTGTCTTTTCTTTATTTCATCTGAAAGTTTTTTTTAATTATTAATTGGAATTGCATCACTTAAAACTTTAAAAAGGCACTATAAACACTTCTTTTCTTTAGGTCCTGTAAAGTTGGTTGAAAAAATATAAAAATTTTACCTGTCACCTTGAATGTATATAATAACATTCATATAGGTATTGGACTTTATAATTTAAAATAAGAAACCTGTAAACTAGAAAGTTTGGTGTTTTCTTCTATGTCTGCATACTGCTTAGCTATGTACATAGTAATAAAACTACTTCAGGTAGTCCTCAACTTGTAACAATTGTTTTGCCCCATTTTGTGACCTTTTTTGCCACAGTTGTGAAGCAGTTCACTGCAGTTCTTAAGTGAATCATGTGGTCATTAAGTGAATTTAGCTTCCCCATTGACTTTGGCCGAGGTGGCGCAGTGGTTAGAATGCAGTACTGCAGGCTACTTCAGCTGACTGTTCAGCAGTTCAGCGGTTCAAATCTCACCGGCTCAAGGTTGACTCAGCCTTCCATCCTTCTGAGGTGGGTAAAATGAGGACCCAGATTGTTGGGGGCAATATGCTGACTCTGTGAACCGCTTAGAGAGTGCTGTAAAGCACTGTAAAGCGGTATATAAGTCTAAGTGCTATTGCTATTGCTATCACATGCCAGGACAGCGCAACTATTATAAATACATGCCTGTTGCCAAGCATCCGAATTTTGTTCACATCACCATGATGCAATGTTCATATGTGTGAAAAATGATCATAAGTCACTTTTTTTCCATCCATTTGGCTACAGGTTTTGAGTGGTGCGGTGGCCTAGAGGTGGAGCTCTCGCTTCACAATCAGGAGGCTGTGAGTTCGATCCTAGGTAGAGGCAGATATTTCTCTCTCTGGGCACAATGAGAATTTATCTGCTGAATATAACTCCACATTGGCGACAGGAAGGGCATCTGGCCAGTAAACACTCAGCTCCATTCAGTTGCCCAGACTCCACCCCGCAAGGGATTATGGGGTCATTAAAAGACAATGATGATTTGGCTACAGATTTGGGATATTTATAAAATTCAGACAATGATTGGTTTATTTGTAGTGCCAAATAGGAACAGTATCTACTTACAGCAAGTCCCATGTAAACATTACATCCTGTTGTAGCATGTGTGAACAGATAAACCAGATGAAGATGCACACGTGGCTTATTACAGCCCAGACAAAATGATTATAAGCAGTAGCCATAGCAACTGAAAGCAAATCAAATGAGTCCCTTAAAACAAATACTGGAGCCTATAAAGAAAACCAAGAGAAAAATCTGCAGAGAAGGCCGCAGAACTATTATCTCTTTAAAATTTGTGATCCAATTAGCCAAAGATGTAGTTCATAGATTAACCTAATGTGTGAATTTAGTCAATTATAGCTTATTGAGTAAATTGTGTTTACTGGTTTAGCAGCAGTTTAGCATAAAGGCTAAGAACTCAGAAAGAAAGGTCTAAGCCAGCGGTTCTCAACCTGTGGGTCGAGACCCCTTTGAGGGTCGAACAACCCTTTCACAGGGATCACCCCGTGCGCTAGCCTGCCATCTTGGTGCCACGCCCCCTTTGTCACCATCGCTTCTCGCCTGGCAACGCGCACGTGCAGGGAGGGGGCGGGGCGGGAGTCGCGGCGGCGGGGCGAGGGTCGCGGCATTAGGAAGGTTGAGAACCACTGGTCTAAGCCCTGGTGGCACAGGGGCTCGAATGCAGTATCCAGGCAAACTCTGCTCACAGCCAAGAGTTCAATCTTGACAAGTTGACTCAGCCTTCCATCCTTTCCAGGTCGGTAAAATGATTGTTGGGAGCATTGTAAACTGCCCAGAGAGTGATGTAAAGCACTATGGGGCGATATATAAGTTTCAGTGCTATTGCAATTGCAAAGTATAGACAGAGACAAAATGATCTCATTAGTAGAGAAACTTTACTTTTCAAACTGTACTTTTCTGTAATAGCCTAGGGCAGAATTCTCAGTCCCAGCAACTTTAAGAAGTGTGGACTATAACTCCCAGAATCCCACAGCTGGAGAACTCTGGGAATTAAAGTCCAACATTTTAAAGTTGCTGAGATTAAGAAACACTGCCCTAAGGCCTTACAAGAATTTAAAGACTTTCTGTGAAGGTTAAAAGGCAAGAAAATAGTTCAAACAACCAAGATCTATCTCCAGAGCTTTGCCTCTTGAGTGGTTTCAGTAAATCTGTCTACCTTTAATAACAGCTTTTGAAGCCTGAAAAAGTTTGAAAGCCCCTAGCCTAACCCCATAGCTTCCTCCCTATGTTTATAGCACCCTCCCTATGTTTAAATTCAGGAGAAATTTCCTGACAGTTAGTTAGAACAATTAATCAGTGGAACAATTTGCCTCCAGAAGTTGTAAATGCTCCAACACTGAGTTTTTAAGAAGAGATTGGATAACCCTTTGTCTGAAACGGTACAGGGTTTCCTGCCTAAGCAGAGGGTTGGACTAGAAGACCTCCAAGGTCCCTTGCAACACTGTTTAGTCTAGTCTAGTCTAGTCTAGTCTAGTCTAGTCTCTATTTATACCTCTAACTCAGCGGTTCTCAACCTGTGGGTCGCGACCCCTTTGGGGGTCGAACGACCCTTTCACAGGGGTCGCCTAAGCGCACGCTAGCCCGCCACGCCCCCTTTGTCACCTCGTCGTGCGCGGGGAGGGGGCGGGACGGGGGTCGCGGCGGCGAGGCAGGGGTCACGGCATTTGCTATCAGCTGTCCGGCGTCCCGCAGGCAAGCCCGGACTGGGAACTTTTCACCCCTGGTGCCACGCCCCCTTTCTCACCTCATCGTGCATGGGGAGGGGGTGGGGCAGGGGTCACGACGGCGGGGAGGGGGTCACAGGGGGTCGTGGCATTAAAAAGGTTGAGAACCACTTCTCTAACTGAAATGTTCTCATCATCCACAAGCCCCACAACCAGGTCAAGTTAGTACCTCACTGGTAGATTATTATTATAGTTCATCGCACAGTCTGCCAGATGTTCAGACTGGATTTGGAATTTTTGTCCACCTATCAGCTTCTTCCCAACAATCTGGAATAGGGAAATGAGGATGTTTGATGATGTTAAAGGTATCATCGTACGATTTAAGTCAGGGGTGTCAAACTCAAGGCCCGGGGCCGGATCCGGCCCGCAGGGTACTTACTAGACTGTGGGGCCACCCTGGAAACAGTGAAGGACCGGCCCGCGGTGCTTCTGCCAGCGAGAACGTGCTCCCGAGCTCCATTTTCACTGGCAGCTCCGTTTTTACCGCACGTGGCCCTCCCGAGCTTCGTTTTCACTGGCAGAGGGTTGCAGGAGGCTGTGGCAGCCGAAACGGAGCTCGGGAGCCTGTTTTCGCTGGCAGAGCGCTCGGGCCACCACAAGCGCCCCCGACAGGAGTGACGTCAAGCTGGCCATGCCCACCCCAGCCCCCTGAGGTCAAACACAACTCTGATGCGGCCCTCAATGAAATTGAGTTTGACACTCCTGATGTAAGTTGTTCCAAGTAAAACTGCCTTTTGTAATTGACCAATGGTGACTTTGTAAATGCTGATGTTCAAGTGGTGCTCCAGATGTTTTGGGATTGAACTCAAGGTGTCTATTACTATTGATACTAACTTTGCTTGCTTTTGCCACAGTTGTTTTGTTTCTATTTGCTTCTTATTTTGTTATCTTCTACAGTTCTTTCTCTTCTCCAGGTACTGCCACATCCACTATCCAGACTTCTTTTGTCTTTTATATCAACAATTGTTAAGTCTGCACTATTATGTGGCAGGTGCCTATCAGTTTGAATTCTAAAGTCCCAGAGCAAGTTAGTTCCTCATTTCCTATTACTTTCTCTATTTTATGGTCCTACCAGTTCTTGTTTGCAGGCAAAAATTTCGCTGTTGTGTATCCTCTGTTATGTAATTTACTTCCAAGCAGAGTTTTTTTTTTGAAGTGGACAATTAATGAAGTGCCTAAATATAAGTGTTATTTCTTGAAATAGCTGGAACATCCAAATCTTGAAGAAACTCAAGGAGGACAGTCACCAATATAATCACTTGTATAATTCTCTCTCTCTTTTTTTAGAATTGTCGGAACCATACTTCACAATCTAAGTAAAAAGCAAATGTGGTATTACACATACTATCTCAGTGATGGCGAACCTATAGCACTCGTGCCACAGGTGGCACATGGAGCCATATCTGAGGACATGCGAGGCGTTGCCCTATGTCAGCTCCAGTGCGCTGTGTGCGCTGGCCAGCTGATTTTTGGCCTTCCGGCGGGCGGGGGAGAGGCCATTTTCGCCTTCTCCAAGCTTCAGGAAAGCCTCCGGAGCCTGTGGATGGCAAAAAATAGACCCAACGGCCCAACCGGAAGTTCGGAAATGAACTTCTGGTTGGGCCTTTGGGCCATTTTTCACCCTCCCCAGGCTTCAGGAAAGCCTGAAGCCTGGGGAGGGTGAAAACGGCCCAACGGCCCAGCCGGAAGTTCATTTCCGAACTTCCAGTTGGGCCGTTGGGTCCATTTTTCACCATCCACAGGCTCCGGAGGCTTTCCTGAAGCCTGGGGAAGGCGAAAATGACCTCCCCCCGCCCTCCGGAAGGCCGAAAATCAGCTGGAATCCGTTTTTCGCCATCCACAGGCTCCGGAGGCTTCAGCGAGTCCTGTGTGCATGCGTGGGGGGGCAGCACGGGGGGTTGTGCGCGCATGCACTGGGGGCATTGCATTATGGGTGTGAAAACGCGCATGCACACCATCGCGCGCACACATACCCTTTTGGCACCCGAGCAAAAAAAGGTTCACCATCACTGTACTATCTGTAAGGTATTTAAAACTCACCAGTGAAGCCAACATAAGGACATTGGCTTAACAAAATATGAGTTCACGTTGTTGTATTAACCTCAATTTGTTTCCTTAGTTGGGTGAACTTCCTGCTTATATATTCAACCCCAGTATGCAGAGGACAGACAGAAGTTCTATATTGAAGGGCTAACAGTATCTCACTTCCTTTGTGGCTTTAAAGGTTCAAGCGAAATTAGCAGCGACGTTAGCAATGGGAAAATCGGAGCATGGGGCTTGTTGGAGTCAGAGAATGAAGTAATGTTCCCAGGCTCCCTTTGAGTCAAAACTATGAGCTGTCCAGCTGTTATGCACCGTTATGCCATCTTCCCTTACAATCCTGTGAAACGAATGCAGGCTGATGTCCACAGTGTGTATTAGACTGAAGTTCCCACACTTCTACACAGACCAGTCCAACTTATGGCCTTTCAAAGTTACAATGGACCTCCCCAGGACTAATTATGACCCAGAGTCGAAGTTCTGATGGTCACCAACCCCTCTCCCACATAGTCACATGATCACATTTGGGGCACTTGGCACCTGGATCACATTTATGGCCGTTTCTAGCATCCTGTGGTCATGTGACTGCAATTTACCATGTTATTTTTCTGGAAAGTGGAATTTACTTCTGGTTTCTAAGAAAAATGCCCATTGAGGACAATAGATTCACTTAACGACTGCCATGTTCACTTAACTACTACCATTACCATTGGGTTTTAATGGAAAAAGACCTGGGGGGGGGGAAATTTGGAACTTTAATATTATATATGTTGACAGCAGCAAGATTAGTTTATGCACAGAAATGGAAGGTCACCTCGATTCCCACAATGGATGAATGGCTGCAAAAACCGATGGAGTTAGCAGAGATGGCTAAATTGACTGTTTTGATCAAGGAAAAAAATACAAATACTTTTATTTCTACTTGGAAACCGCTTCTGCACTTTGTGTTTGAGGTGGGGAAAAAAATGAAACTTTGATTTTGGGTTTTACCAATTAGATAGCAATAGCAATAGCACTTAGACTTATATACCGCTTCACAGTGCTTTACAGCCCTCTCCAAGCAGTTTACAGAGTCAGCATATTGCCCCCAACAATCTGGGTCCTCATTTTACCCACCTCGGAAGGATGGAAGGCTGAGTCAACCTTGAGCCGGTGAGATTTGAACTGCCAAATTGCAGGCAGCCAGCAGTCAGCAGAAGTAGCCTGCAGTACTGCACTCTAACCACTACGCCTCTAAATCTATCTATCTACTAGATTTAGATCTATCTAATCTATCACTTTCCCTTTCCCTTTTCCCTTCCCTATTTTCTCTACTATTTACTTTTGTATTTTCTTTGTATGCTATATTATAAACTAATAAAAAGCTATTCACACACACACACACACACACAAAAAAAACTACCACCGCAAAAAAAGTTGTAAAATCGGGCCTAACAACCAGCATCATTTAAGACTGTAATTTCAGGCTCAATTACAGTTGTAAGTTGAGGACTCCCTACATGTGCCTCATCTCAAATGTAGTGCTTGTAATATGAAACTGCCTCCATTGGAATATCAGGAGTGGTCATTCAAGTACTTTAAGCTCATCAGAACATGTCTGAATGTCTGGTACCTTGCTGGGGCAGTATTTAATACATTGTTTCTCAACATTGGTAACTTTAAGATATGTGACGCAAAGCATCATCCAAAGTTGCATGCGTGAAATGGCAATCTACATAAATTTAATAAATAAATAATAAACACCCAAAAATTGGGAAGGGTTGGGAATTCTGGTAGTTGAAACGTACTTGTTGCTTTGCCTAAGGTTAAGTACATTTCTGATTTTTTCCCCCCATGAATATTGCGGCACATATGAATACAGATAAATAGATATATAGATAAATATGAAAGGAATATTGTTGTCATTGTTTTCCTTCCTTTTCCAAGATGGGGAAGAATTGCACAATTGAGCTTGTATTTATGTGACCGTAAGTAGGAAGCCCTTGCATCAAATCCTGCTTTAAGGATGTGGCAGAGATGGTTGGTGTCTCTTTGACTTCACTACACTAAGAAGTTGAACAGTTCAATATAAGAAATATCCCGCTTTGCCACTTGGTTGGCTGTCTGTTTTCTGCTGAAGTGACCAAGCTATTGAGCTTCAGCTGGCTACATCATTCTCCTTCTTTCTAAACTCTTTCTAAAATTAATATGCTTTTTCCAGGGTCCCATTCTTAAATCTCATACTAAAATCAACGCTAACCACAGAGCAGCATGTTATCGGTCTAAATATTATCCGTCTGTGGGAATGATGTCACAGTGCACGTCAGAGCTCCTTCAGAAATTACATGTAAACTTATAGTGGGCTAATTCAGCTACAAAGCTGTGTTTATAGCAAACTTCTGCATTCCATCCCTTGGAGCAGGAATCGAAAGCTACCAAGCCACAGAGAGAATTTCCAATCTGTAATCAAGCAGGAATATAATCAACAAAACCTGCAAGGACTGGAAGAAGAAATAATTACTAAGTTGTAGAATATATTTCCACAGTCTGGAGCCAAAACAAGAAGTTTCTGTTATAATGGGTTCATTTTTCATACTTAACTCAAACGGGCAGAATAATTTTATATTGGCTTCTCTAATTACTAGATGTTTCTATTGTCAAATGCAAGTAGGTACTAAGAAGAAAGAAAAGTATGAGGTTTGTTTTTTTTTAATTGGAGCAATTGCACAAGGTAAAAAGCAATAAGGAACTTCCTAAGCATTTCCTCCAGTGACCTCTATTGGGTGAAATGGTATAATGCAAGGTGTTGTTTTTTTTAAGGAAGAAAGCATCTTCCTACATTGTTCAAATATAGTAAAAAGTATTTATGTAAAAATATAACATATATTTTTGTAAAAATATAACATATAGACACGGACTGTCGTTTGTAATTAACTGTCTGGATGGCCCCTGGAGGGGCCGAAAGGCAAAAAGGAAGCAGTATGCTTTCTCCCATATTTGGGTATACCAGGTGATTTAACAGAGAAAAAAAACATATATATATTGTAAAAAGTACCGTAAACATTTATCTTAACATCCAGCTTGTTTCTTCTTGTACTTTTTTCCAATAAAAAAGGAAGGGGGTTTGTACAGACAGCCTGTTTTAACAGTTTCCAGGAGCAATGTCTGTTTGTTTGTTTGTGTAGTAGCACACACAAATATTTTTAGGGCACCTTAAAGATACTATGTAGAGTAATATATTCATGCTTTCATATTATTCTGTGGAATACAATGGACTGTAACCAGAAAAGCTTCAGTTGGGGTGGGCACTGTGTGGGTTCTGGGAATCAGGTTGTGCATTTACCATTTGCTTGGTGTCAGCCAGGGTTCCTAACCCAATAGACCAGGCCTGTCAAACTGGCGGCCTGCTTGCCAGATGCGCCACGTGCAAGCCACGCCCACCCTGGTCCCGCAAAGGCAAAAAACGTCGCAATACATCACGAGACGTGATCGAGTTTGACATCTGTGCAATAGACAATTAAATAGAAGCTGCCTCTTACAAATTCAAGTTCCAGCTTCAGTCTTTACTTCCATAAAGCAACAGCAATAGCATTTATACTTATATACCACCCCACAGAGCTTTACAGCACTCTTTGGGTGGTTTACATATTGCCCCCATCAATCTGGGTCCTCCATTTTACCAACCTCAGAAGGGTGGAAAGCTGAGTCAATCTTGAGCCGGTCAGGATCAAACGCCGGGCTGTGGGCAGAGTTAGCCTGCAATACTGCATTCTAACCACTGTGCCACCAGGTCTCATTCAAAGGCTTAATAAAAATTAAAAATATAGGTACTGTATTTTTATACAGTATATTTTGATTAGGCCTTTGAATGAGCCCTGGTGGCTAAGTGGTTAGAATGCAGTATTGCAGGGCTAACTCTGTCTTTAACTTTGTCAATGTGAAAGACTATTGTTATTTTAAGGAGTTTAGTATTCAGTCTAGAAGTTTAGAGCTCATTCGGAGCTAATCTGCTTGTTTTTCATTCTTCTTTCGCTGAATAAAGGAGAAGGGGGAGGGTGTTTACAAAGCTGCAAACCTATATTTCAGCCTTTCAGTCCCCATCCCAGAATCATGTGCCACCCAGTCAAGATCAGGTTTCCACAACCATAGCAGAGCCATAAAGTCATGCATGGTGCCAGCCTTTGATGGAAAACTTGAGGTTGTTGTAATTTGTGGGGAGTTTCTGCACAGAACTTAGCACTGGGTACTTTGGAAATGGGCCGCCCTTTGGGCATCTCTGTTGTCATAATTAAAGAGCTCCCAGAAGCTTGTAAAAGATTTGGGTATCATCTTTCTTATTATGTACTCTTTTGATGGCATGTTTTTAAATCTGTTTGCTTCAGTTAATAATAAAACTTAAAATCTCTTTGTTTACTGGTGTGTTTATTGTTTCTTGATACTAAAGAACCAATCGCCTGGGAATCTGATCACTACCCTGACGCTTGGCAAAGCAGACACATGCACACCAAGCACAGGTAAGATGAAGTGATAGGAAGCATCCTTAATGACTCCTTGAAGTAACAATGGTCTTCCACATTGCCATCACAATACCCATACTTTTATTAGACCTTGGAATGAGCCCTGGTGGCGCAGTGGTTAAAGTGCAGTATTGCAGACAAAAACTCTGCCCACAGCCAGGAGTTCAATCCTGACAGAGGCTCAAGGTTGACTCAGCCTTCCACCCTCTGAGGTCAGTAAAATGAGGACCTGGGGGAAGTTGGCACTACACTGAAAAGAGGATCACTGGCAGTCCCCCAAGACCCTCTCAAGGCTCCCCACCACCCTCACACTAGGTATTAAAGGTATTTGCAAAATTTGAAAACAATGCCACTCTTCTCATTTTTTATTTGTTAAAAATATAGGGAATTTTCATTAAAATATTTTATTTATGTTAAGATCTAACAGGGTAATATTGTTATTTGTACATAATTCAATATTTTATGAATGCATCAGTTTTAATTTGTAATACGGTCAATATTGATAGCTATAACCCTTACAAACAGAAGCTCTTTTAGGGTCCTCTATAACTTTTAAAAGGGTTCTGAGAAGAACATGTTTAAAATTACTGCTGTAAAGTATCATAGCCTATCGTGACACAATGCGGTTTAAACTGAGACAAAACAAACAAGCCAAAGAGAGTATGATAAAGTTTTGATAGAGAGAAAAATATAACCAAACCAAGAGGGACATTCCTAGATCTTCTTTTCCATACAATCTTCTACAGTAGAATAGGGGGAAAAGCCAATATTTATGAACTTAAAACAGTTTAATTTCAAGATTATTATAGAGGGGAAAGCAAACTTACCAACAAGTCAGTGCCTGCTGAGGTTCGAAAACAATGTTGCATAACAGGAGTTCTTACCAATCCAAAGGCATGCAATTATATTTTCCAATCCTTTTATTTACATTATGCTCACAGCTGAGGATGTTTTAACTATTTAAACAAAATAAACCTCTTTTTTAACAAATATATATATAAATATATATATAAGTGCTACCACCACGGCTTCTAGCGCAGGGGTCTCCAACCTTGACAACTTTAAGACTTGTGGACGTCAACTCCCAGAATTCTGCGCAAAACTCGGCTTCTGCACATGCGCAGAAGCAAAACAAGCAAAAAATAGCAAAAAAAAAAGCTGAAAACAAGATGGCGGCGCATGCGCAGTGCTGAAAACAAAAAAAAATCCAAAAAAAAGATGGCGGCGTCCACGGACCGGCACCGACAGAACCGGCTCCATGATGTCACCACCGGTGACTACCGGTTCTATAAAACTGGTGCGAACTGGGAGGAACCCACTTCTGATCTGGATTCTGATCATGTGACCATGGGGATACTACAATGGTTGTGTGAAAAATGATCACACAAGTCACCTTTTTCAGCACTGTTGTAACTTCAAAGTGTCACTAAAGGAACTGTTGTAAGTCAAGGACTACCTTTATTGAAAACTAAATGCCTGCTCTGTTGTGGAGACGTGGAGACAACTTCACCTGCAGTTTAGTATCTTTCTGCTTGCTTAGACCATATTTAGTTAAAAACATAATTTTAACCATATACTCAACTATATACCCTCACCACACTGTCTATCCTTCATAGGTTTGTGCCTCCAAGGTAGCTTCCAGGCAGAATCAAGCAAAAAATAATAATAATGAATTGCAAGGGTAGATCAAAATTATACCTAAAATGTCATAGGCAGGGGTGGGCTGCTGGGGGTTTGCAGGGGTTTGGGAGAACCTCTAGCTAAGATTCTGTGTAGTTTGGAGAATCCCCAAATCCCACTCCTGGCTGGTCCCGCCCGTCCCGCCCCACCCAGGAGTCCCCAAGCGGCCCGTTTTGGATGCAGGTAAGTGCAGGGCGCGCGCGCAGGCTCTGGGAGGGCGAAAAACGGGCCTACTGGAAGTTCGGGAAGGCCGGAAACGGGCCCGTTTCTGGCCTCCAGAGGGCCTCCAGAGCCTGGGGAGGCCGTTTTCATCCTCCCGGAGGCTGGAGGAAAGCCTCCGGAGCCCGGGAAGGGCAAAAACACACACACACCGCCGTGGTGCAGGAGGCCGACTAGGCCACGCCCACCATGGCCACGCCCACCCAGCAACCGGGCAGAGAACCCCTTGCTAAATTTTTTGAAGCCCACTCCTGGTCATAGGCATTACTTATACATACAAAGTTACAAAACTGATAACCTGGTTAAGACAAATCCATAACACAGTTTTATCTCCTATTAAGACATCAGAGCATTCAAGTACTCTACAAACTGTTATTACAGATAGTCGTCATTTAGTGACCAGTTACAACTGGCAATTCAATTGTTAAGCAAAGCAGTCACTAAGTGAACTTCAAGCGTGCTTACAATCTTACTTCATCCTTCCTCAGCTTTACAAGCCTCTGAAGGTCACCAGTATGATTGGTCGTAAAGTAACTTTTTCCTGACCTTCATAACTCTGAAAAGCTACCATTCCAAGCAGTCGCTAAACAAGAAATAACTGTGTTTCATTTTGCATATTTCTCATGTTACAGATAATGATCCAAACCTAACTCAACATAAAGCATAAATAAAAACTGCAATAATTGGATCACAGCATCTAGTTAAAATAAAAACATCTACAGAATTGGAGCCAAAGAAGAGGCTTTGGATTTTAACAATGCTAACACCTTTCGATATATAAAAGATTTCTGTCTGCAGCATTACTAAAACATTGGAAAGTTTACCAGTTGTGCATATATATTTTTGTTTTGGAAGAAACACTAAGTAAAATCTACAGCACCTATCAATCTCAGGATGAAATAGAGATTACTGTAATTGAAATAAAAATCAGATGTCAGCACTATTTAATCCTCTTTTTTCAATCTGAAAACTAAACACTATCAGATTGTCAAATATTTTGGCCACAAAGGCTAAGAAATTGGGCACCCTATTGAAAATTCTTCCAAAATTATTTGAAGTTATAGAATTATTGCTATATTTGAGAACTGGATGCTCCTATTCCTGATGCTACAGCTGTAGAAAATGTGGCTTAATGCACAATTCTAGATGCAGGACAGTAGGATTTTCCTAACAGACCTCACTTTTACCTTACCTGGAGCAAGCCAAGACAAGTACTTCTGTTTCAAGGTGAAATGTAATCTGCCATCAGTTGAACCTAAATTCAACAAAAGTGAAATGTACACATAATAGGCAAGCCTCATGATCCTTTAATCTGGCTGGTTAACTGGGTTGTGTAGAAGGGAGGTTTGATAATCTGCAATTAATACGGTAAATAATAAAAGGTCTCTAGCCAAAAAAAAAGTGTTTAGGAAAGAAAGTGTTTAATGAAAGAAAAAGCATAAGGAACTTCTGGGACATTTTTGAGTTTGCCTCTATTGATTTTATGATATGACTCACAGACTTTTAACTCTTTAAGAGCCACGGTGGCACAGTGGTTAGTATGCAGTACTGCAGGCTACTTCTGCTGACTGCCGGCTGACTGCAATTTGGCAGTTCGAATCTCACCAGGCTCAAAGTTGACTCAGCCTTCCATCCTTCCGAGGTCGGAAAAATGAGGACCCAGATTGTTGGGGGCAATATGCTGACTCTGTAAACCGCTTAGAGAGGGTTGTAAAGCACTGTGAAGCGGTATATAAGTCTAAGTGCTATTGCTATTTAAAAATACCCTTCAATTATAAAGTTCATTATACAGTACCCGTGGTTCTAAATTCAGGCAGCATGTGCATTGAATAACGTATTACCTTTATTAAGTTATGCAGAGGTTGTATCAGATAGTTTTACATAACAATGTTAAAGACTGAAAATATCTACTAACTACACCAATTCTCGAAACTGGAATCCTTGGAAGCAACACCATACAGACTAGGGTCGGGAGCATAGATGGCTGAAATAAAATGAACTGGCTTGCTGTGTTTTCTTTTAAATAGAACTTAAAAGATCATTTGGGAGCTAGGAAGTTGAATTAAAAGTGCATGCATATTTTAAGCCCTCAACCCCATATGTAACAGACATCCATACATGGAAACTGTTATCAGTAGATACCAGACTTACCTTGGGTCTCCCATCAAAGAGTTCAAAAAAGGGCTGCATAATTATATACACATTTCTCATGCCAGAGTGAATTTAAAGAAATAGCTTTAAACCTACCAAGAAAGGGAACTGTCATGGCTAGCCAAAACAAGCACATACTGTTTCTCATGACAGCTTAAAACCACCCAGGAATGTGGATCAAGAAGGTCACCAATCAAAGCTCTTAAGCTTTAGCACCAGTGCCCCTGGGAGCAACTCACTTCCCTACAGCAGCCTTCCAAACCTGGTATCCTTCAAATATATTGGGTCCACATCATCCATAAAATCTTAGTAAGCATTCTCTTTTCACTGGGAGCCTTAACACTGCAATACCAACGACTCTGGAGGATGTACAAGAGGAATTAGGCAGAAAGACATCAAAAAGCATTGGTTCTTTCACCTGCTGATATAGAGAGTAGGCTAAGGGGTAAAGGGGGAAACACAGGTAATTTTTCAGACCTTGTCCTTTGGCCCAACCCATTTCTTTATCCAGCAATAAACTACATGTTAACCGATAGGAAAAGTTGCTGCTTTAAAGACAGAATCTAATATGATTTTGTTTCATGTAGAATTTTTTTTCTGCTTTACCCAAATTCAAAAGCAACTTTTAACGGTGTGATTTTAAATCAATTCATATGCATTTAGGAGAAAGAAGAGAGTATTTGTAGCTCAGGGTTGAAATGAGCAAACAGCCCAATCAAAGAACTAACTAAAGAACCACTAAGACCACACCCACCAACACTGAAGAGGACAAACCACTAAAATATAAAATGAGAGCAAACTCCACTCCCTACTAGCACTGATGATGTTACTAGTTTGGGTAATGAAATGTCTGCAAGAAAACAACCAAGTTCAGAGAGCGCTAAGGACCCCTGTATCTCAATGGTCATAGCCAATCCACATTTGAAGTTACATGTTACGTTTGATGTTCACCTCAGAATGAATCAGAAAATGGGCATTTCTGTCAGTTCCTTGTTGGATTTAAGCATGAGTTTAATTTTATTGTATTCATACACTTGACTGCTAAATATAGACATTTCTTTCTGCTGCTTGTTCTATCAGCAAGGGCTACTCTATATTTTATATACAAAGGCACATCACCAGAAAAGAGTCTTCAATTCAGCCTACTGTATAAGCAAAATTATTATATTATTATATTATATGTATTGTATTGTACCGTATTGTATTGTATTGTATTAATTATATTATATTAATTATATTAATTATATTAAATTAAATTATATATTATATTTATTATATATGATATATGATATATGATATATGATATATGATATATGATATGATATATGATATATGATATATGATATGATATGATATGATGATATGATATGATATGATATGATATTGATATATGATATATGATATGATATGATATGATATGATATGATATGATATGATATGATATGATATGATAAGATATGATATGATTATATTATATTATTAATCACCTTTGCTTCAGTTAATAATATTGAAGAGGATGGCATTTCTTCCCAACTGAACAACTTACACCCAAAGTTTTTTATTCCATTCAATATAGAGAAGAAACTATTCAGTCACAGTGTCATTTACTGAGTTCAGAAGATTTCAATTAATGGATGATAAAGCACCCTGTACTGTACCACTGAAGACAGCATTTAGTCCACCAGATCACTGCAGGATTCAGAAAGAATAATATAATAATAAAGGATACAGAAAGAATAATATAACCATAAAGCAAACAAGGGCTACCGGTAGTAGGAAAAGAAGAAACAGCTTTTGGTGTAACATTTCTATGTTTCAGGGTACACTAGTCGCTTTCTATTCCCTGAGTAGCTGTAATAACTAGAATTTAGAAAGTAATGTATAGAGAATTCATTTCAGGTAAAACAAATGGGTCAACAGATAGCAGGGAAATTAATTTTACATAGCTAGGGGCCTTTCTGAAACTCTCAAAACCCAGAACGCTTTGGTTGAAATCCCTATTCACTCATAAAGCACATTAGTTGACTGCCTTCAGTCTTAAAAGACTGAAGCAATGGAAAATTAAGGAAAGGAGAACAACATACATTGAATCTTCTGCTTCCTGGAATAAAACCAGAGTATATATAAATAGTATAAATTAAAAAAAACAATTTTAAACTTACTACATTAAATAAAAGTTCTGATCTTCGTGAACAGAAGATTGTTGTACTTTGGAACTGTTCTATTGTACGCAGCTCATTAGTTAGTGATTAACTAAACTGCCCTGACCTCTATTTCCAGTTGGTTCTCACCTAATGTGGCATGTGGATTTTAGTGGCCTGGCGTAGCTGGAAGTCTGCTGGCGCGAGGCAGCAAATGGAATGCGAACTTCCAGAAAAAGCTCAATTCTGGCTATGAATAAGGTTGATAAGCTGATTTGACTCTTAGCCAGGGCTGTTGTGGACCAATGTAGACACAGCAATCCCAATGTCCAGCTTAACATATAGGTGCTGGGGACTGAGGGGAGAGAGCGAGGGTCAAACAATTCCTTAGTGACTGGGGGATAAGCTGATGGTCTGCCCAAAGTTGGAAAATAAAAGAGAGGAGGATAGGAGAGAGAGAGGACAGAAAAAGGTGCAAAACAGAGTGGCTGGAGAGAAAAAAATGGAGATTGAAGTTATGCAAGTATGCAGATCAGTTGACCATTCTTGGTCAGGGAGGGAAAAGTGAAGTTCACCCATGGCTTCCCTGGAAGAAAAAACCCAGACAGAGGGAGGAGAACACCTTGAGAGAGGTTCTTTTCACAATGGAGAAGCAGTAGGTGTTTGCTGACCAGGTCCAGAAGAAAGTGTGCTGAGCACAGAAAAAATCCAACCCGTTTTTTTCTTTTCATTCTTGATAAGCCTAGAAAGGGAGAGGAAGCAGGAGAGCTAGAAGGGGATTTTTCTCTGGAAGGGAGACAGGAGGAAACCTGACTCCAGGTGAAGACTAGGATTGTGTTGTATTGTATGCACCTGTTGTAAATAACTTCTGTAATAACTTTATTGTAAATAGTAAAAAAGCATGGGTTTTTTTTTCTGTGTCAGTTGCCAACCTTGCAAAGCAAAATACACCTCACCAGTTCAAAAAGAACCTGATCACATGTGACACCTAAGACAAAACTTCCTTCTTCTTGTGCCTTCTTGGAAAAGCAAAAAATGGGAAAATTGGTTGGAAGGTATTTCTGGTTCCTATTCAGGGATACATTTGTGTCTATCTATTTATATTCTCTCTTGGATCCTGAACTGGTTTAGAAAATAGTTAAAGACAGGTAGATTACCTGCATAAGAAATAATCCTGTATAATTAAAAAAATGTGTATAAAATATAATAAATCCCCCGACACCATGGCAATCATGTTGGAAATCTTGCTCCAAGATAGGTATTTCCAGAGCTTATTTATCAGGATATTAAAAAAAAATTCTGGAGACCACCCACTTCCTGTTTATGGTAACAGTGCTTTATATTGTGGGAGTATATTAGAATTCTTCCTAACATTTTCAACAGTGTCAACAAGCCTTCCATACTCCTTTTCGTTGCAATGCAGAGTCACAATCAACCACATGCTATAAAAATGTGCTGAAATTTTTTTAAAACTACAGATCAACTCGAATGTATGTTTAAGAAGGAAGCAGAATAAAGGCTTTCTATCCAGTAATGCTGCAGTTGTAAAAATTCTCTCCCTGCAGCCATAACTCAAATAGCTAACATATTTCCAAACGCCTTACATGATTTATGGTCAGCAAGTGAACAAGCACAACGGGAGAAAGCAGTGAAATCGGGCGACATTCCCAAGGTCTTGTTCACCTTTCCCAAATGAAAAAGAGTATGTACAATACTCAGAAATGGTCAAGCCCAAAAAAACAACCACCACACGTGAAGTTACTTCTGAGTAGCTGTTCACCTACAAAACAGAAATCTTGCCCGACTAAAGCAACTTATCTGCATAATTATTCGATATACCTTTGAATTGCTAGGGAGAGGCAACTCTCTTTTAACCCTCTTTCTGACAACCAGACTGTAGGAGATGACCAGGCTGAACCCGAGGGAGGGGTCAAACGTGTCATCAGTCATGAGTCCCTACGTGTCCACAAGAGCTATAAGTCCAGCCCACCTTGAATTCCTTTCTTAACTCCTGCTAATTTCCCTTGACCGTTAGTAGCTCAGATTCTTGTAGAGAGCTTAAGCTTGCAATAAATCTTTATGCTCATTTGAACTGCCTGAATCTCTAGATTTCTCCAGCACTTGACATAAACCTTCCATGTTCCACTGTCTCTTTGCCCTCTTGGAAAGAGCCCCTCCCTCCTGCGATTCCAGATTTCCCACACATCAATAATCTGAGCTCACTAGGACACAACCTTAATTGATAGTTTTTGTTTTCAATCTTTAACATGTCACATGTTCACATGCCACAATCAGCTCTTAGCTTATTGAACAACTCATGGTTGGCCGGCTTCATACAAAATGCTGGTCCATAAGGTGCTATTTATAAACCACAATTACTAAATTACTAAAAATCACACAACATGCTAAACTGGAAGCAACTGCAATGATGGCTAAAACTGTTGCATGAAGCACTTAGACTATTTCTCATGGCCAATGTTCCTATGGCTAATCAACTAGATTTAGTCAACTCTTGAATTATTCTCCTAAAGGAAAATATACTGCAGAAAGATGCACTATAGCTGAACTGGGAACACTGTTGCTAAGCAACATGGTTGTAAAAGCAAAAAAAATCACATGACTGTACCAATTTATGATAGCACTTCCAGTTGCAGTCATTAAGCGATTCAGTTAGGGAAGCTTTGCGAGTTGACAGCTGGTCATTAAGGGCAATGTCACATGACTACAACTTGCAACTTTTTGTCGACTTTGTTGACTTTGCTTGGTGGAAGCCAGCAATGAAGGTTGCAAATGCCAATCATATGATGGTGGAATGCCGCAACTGTCATAATTGGAATTGTGAGCCAGTTGGCAAGCATCCAAATCACGATCACGTGACCCCAAGGATGCTGCGGCAACTGCAATTTTGAGAACCAGCAGTAAGTCCCCTTGTTCAGCGCCATCACAACTTTGGTTGCCGAACGAGCGGTCACAAAGCAAGAACTACTTGTAACTCTCTGAGTAAGCTATAATTTCCAATAATCTTTTGCAAATCAGTGAGATAACAATCCTTACAATTTTTTTTAAAAAAGTTATTAATTAAAATACAATATTTTCTGATCTTTCCATGGGTCTTAAACTATAATAAATACCATAAATATCAGTTCTACCATGACTATATCTCCATTTGCTACTAGATATATATTTTATCTCTGTGGGTACGCAGAATCTTTAATATTCAAACACTGGATTAATAATAAAATGATCACATCCAATAGCACATCCTAAAATTCTGATGTGTGCATTTCTTTAAAAAAAAAACAATTTCTCTTTCAACCTGATAAAATTGATCAAATGCTTTTTTATCTGACAAGCATCTTTCTTGATTTATTAGAAACCAGCAGTTTGTCAAAATATCCCTTAATTCAGCCATATTAATTGCAAATTCCACAGTATTTAGGGATGGTTAGGGATGGTTTAGTTTAACATTTAGTTTAATGTAAATTCTCTCACTGAGCTTACAGTTCTGCACAAACTAAATAAACTATTATGATTTGTTCAACAAATCAAGATTTGTACAAGCTGTACAAACTTCATCCCACTAACCATACAAGCAATAATTACAGACTAAAACTGATGTTTAGCAACTACTAAGAAGAGATTTTGGGGAAGTACTTTCTAGCACAACGGAATTTAACAATTCTATAAAGTGCCTTTGAAAGAAAATTATTTTTCTAACATCTAAAAATAGATATTTTTGTTCTACATTTTTGTTCTACATACAATTATATAATTTCTTTTACAATTACTTCCCTCCCATATTAGCTAGGAGTTTTTCATAACAGTGTTATAAATCAACTGAAGCACAGCTGGTTAGTCTTAACTTCCATTGCCTCAGTTTTTTACAGGTAGTCCTCGACTGACAACCACAATTGAGCCCAAAATTTCTGTTGCTAAGAGAGTTGTTTAAGTGAGTCTTGTCCCATTTTACAACCTTCCTTGCCATAATTAAATGAATCACTGCAGTTGTTAAGTTAGTAACATGTTTGTTAAATGAACCTGGCTTTCCCATTGACTTTGCTTGTCAGGAGGTTGCAAAAGGTGAACACAATGGCCCCTGCACTGCAACCCCTCATAAACATATGCCAGTTGCCAAAATCTGAATTTTGGTCACATGACTATGGGATGCTGCAACGGTCATAAGTATCAAAACCGGTCATAAGTCACTTTTTTCATTCCATTGCAATTTCAAATGGTCACTAAACGAATGGTTATAAGTCAAGGAATACCTGTATAAGCCTGTCCTATTCTCTGTGATAAATGTGATAAACATTAGGTAAATGTTGGGAAGTTAGAACCAACCTAGGCAGGTTCCAACTTTCACCTTTCTTGCATAGGTTCACTATCTGTAAGTTTGATGGGACACACCTGTTAAAGCTTGGCACAGAAATTAAATCCCTATTTCTTTAAGAACAAGTGAGACCAAGGAAATGGATGGGTGGGTTATGCATCCTTAATTTTCAACTGGGCCAGATGAGTGCTATTTAAATTGGGAGCAAGTTGGGCATATCCTGAAGGTAATGGAGCAATTTGCTTGCTTGTAATTTGTATCTGCTCATTTGTGAGTTGATGATCCAGTTTGGAACTACTGTTGCTGCCAAGACACCTGTGTAAAACAACAGAGGCTGGTTTTTGGTTTGTGGTTTGTGGGGATAAGGGTATTATTCCAGATCAGGAAAAGGGATAATTGGGTCAAGTAATTTAAGCAACACTGGTTTAGGTTACCATTAGTTTGATCACCAAAGTGTAGGAGGAAGTTTTTAAAAACTTTAAACAGCATTCCTTACTAAGAAAGGTAAATCCCACAGAATCATAAAAAATATGTTTTTGAGATGACAAGTGTAGGAAGAATCTCATATAATAGATTGCACCGGAGAGCCATTTTAACCTAGGATTAAAATAAAAGTTGGTGGTACTGTAGAAACTAAAATACTAATTCTATCCATATAACTTTCAAAGGTCCCAATCCATTTTGTCAAAAGTACACTGTGATCCAGAGAGAGGCTGTCGAGATACTTCTAGGTCTTATTAAGCAGCGAGAAAGGCAGACAACAGGTGCCAAACAAATCTCACAGTAATATAAAAAAATACTGAGCATGAGGAAGTCTTAACAAAGCATTTTTGTTGTTGTTTAAACTACATTACTTCCAGAGATCGTCATCTTTCAAAAGGCCTCTCCTACTGATGCCAGCCAGCAGGTTGATCCAAATGGACAGATCAAGGGAAGGAAGAAGCAGCCTGGCAATTCATTTTATTGCTTGAAGTATAGCCAAAAAAAAAAAAAACCCACACAATTTAAGCAAGTTTGACCGTCACCTTTTGCTACGACTGCAGCAAAACGCACCTGTTGCCTAACGCCAAAACGATCCTCACCCGAAGTGCAAACAATCCCTGCCTGTTTTTCGGTGCAGCTCCTTTAATGCCTCTTATGTAAAGCGCCCTTATTCCATCCCTAATACAATACTTCGCTTGGTCCTTAAAACTACGGCGGAACTTATCCTCGGAGTTGCTACAAGAACGCTCTCGCTCCGACTGTTTGCAGCCCGCTTTAAAAAGGGGGGGGGGGCAAAGGAGGAAAGGGACTTCGTTGGCATTTCGCCCCGGGCGCTTTCTTCCTCCTCAGCGACTTTTCTTTCTTATCGCAAAGCGACCTTAAACCCGCCAAGTGCAGGGCAGAGCTCCAGGGGAGCGAAGGAGAAAAGGAAAGAGCTGGCGGAGAGCCAGCGGGAAAGCCGGGGAAGGTACCTGCTGCTGCTGCTGCTGCCGCCGCCTCCGCCGGTCCCTCTTCCCTCGGGGGCGCCGCGGGGGACTGAAGGAGCGAAGCGGCGGCGGGGCTCTGGAAGACGAAGGCCGAGCTGTGCAAGCTGGGGCTGGATTTCCTGCGGATGGCCATCCGCCTGAAATTGATGCTTTCGGCCCCGTTCATCTTGCCTTCTCTCCCCGACGAAGCCAACAAGGGGCGCCCGCGCAGAAACTCCCCTTTCCTCAGCCTCTACTCGGACCGCATCCTACCGGCGGCCAGCAACGCGCGCTTGGCCGGCTGACTGAGTTCGCTTTAACCTCCCCCTCCTCCCCCTCCCAACGCTCGCAGACGGCTCTTTGCCCCGCCTGGCGACGGTCAGCCGCGAAGTCTCCTAGCGCTGAGCTACTCTGCCCTAGAGAGAGAGAGAGAGAGAGAGACCCCGCCCTCCCGGCGGGTGGTGGAAGCGGGGCGGACGCCTCGGAGTTCCCGCCTGCGCCAAAGGTACGCGCGTACCTGGCTGGGGTTACTGCGCGCATGCTCTAAGCCTTCCGGAGGGTTGTCCCACAGGCGCTTTTTCAGGAAGCAACTGGACTTTCTTGTTTTTACTTTTGAAGACGTTTCGCTTCTCATCCAAGAAGCTTTTTCAGCTCTGACAGGACAGTGGGGAATGGAAGGATTTATATTCCTTGCAGCTGGTCATTTGCATCCTTTTTTAGAGGGTCAAGTTGAAGCACTTGGAGGTTTATCTGTGTCCTCAGGGTCACTCCTTCAAGAAGTTGGGCCATTTCACAGCCCATCTGGGCTTGACTTCCAAGTCGACCTGTCTGACCTTGGAACAGGAGGGTCCGCTTCCATTTATCTTTACGCTCCAGATAAATATGGGCAGCCATTTGGTGCCCTGAGCTTCTTGTCTCACTTCCTGGAGTGACTTCCTGAGGGTTCTCACGTTGGCATGGGGGAGGTGGATCAAAAAACGGTCCCCACCTCAACCTAGGAAAGTTTTGCTTGGCTTTGCTCCCGCCACCTGCTGATTTGCACAGGGTTTATTCCTTCGAGGAGCGCCTATAGGGAGTCCTACCTAGACTTACGAGCACAACTGAGGCCCGAATTTTTGTTGCTGAGTGAGACATTTGTTAAGTGAATTTTGCCCCCATTTAAAGGCCTTTCTGGTCAGAGTTGTTAAGTGAAGCGCTGCAGTGGTTAAGTTAGTAACACAATTGTTAAGTGAATCTGGCTTTCCCATTTGACTTTGCTTGTCAGAAGGTTGCAAAAGGGGATCACGTGACCCCCCAGGAGCCTGCAACCATCATAAATGTGAACCACTTGTCAAGCGGCCAAATTTTAAATCATGGGACCAGGGGGATGCTGCAATGGTCATAAATGTGAAAAATGGTCATAAGTCAGGTTTTTTTCCAGTGCTGTTGTACCTTTGAACAGTCATTAAATGAACTTGTTAAGTCAAGGACTACCTGTACTTTAGCCAAATGGGTCGCTTTAAATTCAATAGTAGTCATCAGCTCTAAGAAAGGCTGACGTTTATTGGGAAGTTGTGCAAGGAGATTACTGGTTAAGTATTTAATATGGTTAGGTATTTACTTTATCCTGTTCGAGGGAGGAGCAGTATAAATTTACTGACAGGGATTTTCTGCCTGGGTTCACACTTGGTCCTATTTAAAAAAAAAGTGGAATAGGGCAGAGCTGCACAGACGGGAATTAAGGAGTTAATTTGTAGTCTTAAACCCACTTTCAGTGTAGGCAAAGCCAGGGATAGTTCTTGAATTGGCAAAAGCTGTGCACTTTTATGTTAAGACATGATACCGGTAGTTTAATGTTGGTTTATCAACTAATCCACAATTAGCTGAGCTGATAAAATGTACCAAACTATAAGTTACAGAAGTCTTTGCTATGTTCTTGGCAAGGTTTTTCAACAGTGGTTTGCCATTGCTTCCTAACTAGAGAGAAAGTGACTGGCCCAAGGTCACCCAAATGTCTTTGTATCTAAGGTAGGACTAGAACTCACAAGTCTCCCAGTTTCTAGCCTGATGCCCTACACAAAAATGGCTCTCAAGTGTTTCTTTATTACTTCGCTTTCTTCTAGACCCCACAGTAGTAAAATCCTCCATCTTTTCCTTCAACCTTTAGTTTAATTTAATTTAATTTATTTATTTGTCAAGCATATATGATTACAAGCAAAGTATAGACAAAGTATAAACATGATTTTATATATATATATAATAGTACAAGCATGATTATGAGTACAAGAAGTATGAATATATGGGTACATTAGGACAGGGACGGTAGGCACGATTGTGCGCTTATGCACGCCCCTTACAGACCTCTTAGGAATGGGGTGAGGTCGATGGTAGATAAGCTAAGGTTAAAGTTTTTGGGGTTTGGGGAAGAAACAACTGGGTCAGGTAATGTATTCCAGGCACTGACCACTCTGTTGTTGAAGTCGAATTTTTTGCAATCAAGTTTGGATCGATTTACATTAAGTTTGTATCTATTGTGAGCTCGTGTATTGTTGCGGTTGAAGCTGAAGTAGTCATTAACAGGTAGGACATTGTGGCAGATAATTTTGTGAGCTACACTTAGGTCAGATTTCCCAGCCTGATCCTGTCCAAGTGTCACAGAGGCCCAGAGAAAGGGAGGCCTGATTGATATAAAGTCCAGGTCATGTAAAGACTTGCTGTGTTGCTCAAATCCACCAGCTGAGGCATAATACGATGGGGCAAAACCAGGGGTGAAATGCTACCGGTTCGGCCCGGTCCGGGCATACCAGTAGCGGCGGCCGCCGGTGGTTTGGAGAACCGGTGGCGGCAACGCGATGCTCCACCCACCCGGGCATTGCCATTTTCTTGTTTTTAACCCTCTGCGCATGCACAAAGCATTCTGCGCATGCGCAGAGGGTGAAAAAGCACGTGCGAAGTGTGCGTTTCTGAACCGGTAGGGAAAGTAAGTAGATTTCACCGCTGGGCAAAACAAAAGTGAGGAAAAGACAAATCATAATGATCATATAGATCAGTGTTTCCCAACCTCAGCAACTTTAAGATGTATGGACTTCAACTACCAGAATTCCCCACTAAGTATGTATCAAGGTTATCTTAAAATTGCTGAAGTTGAGAAACACTGATACAGATGGTGGGAATTCTAGCCAAAATAATTAGTGCAATAAACTTTGGTTGGTTTTCTTGTGCAAAACACACAATTTCATAAGTTAAGTATAACCCAGTATATTTCATGAGTAGTAGGGAAAACTTAGTTAGAATCAAATTTGTTGTCCACGCACGGCTTGTTCTATAGACAGGGAGATTTTACTCATACCTGTATAAATATTGCCAAAATTATGGCAGGAATATTGAGGGGTCTTATGGAAATGACTTAAGCTGTAATTTTTCAACAGCATACAGTATTATTTTCTGTACTTAGAAATTAATAAATGTATAATTGAAAACATTTTTATCATCTGTACTTAGAATGATGAATATTACTACTCCACATCCATAATCATGACTATGACAAGATTTACAATATTTTGGAATGTCACATTAATATCAGTTTAACTTCATCTATTACTTCAGCCTAATTATTATAGCTTAGATTAGCTAATTTTATTCAGTAAGCCATGGTTAAATGCAGTTTCAAAAAGATTTCACGTATTACAGGTAGTCCTCAACTTACAACAATTCATTTAGTGACCGTTCAAAGTTACAACGGCACTGAAAAAAGTGACTTATGACCATTTTTCACACTTATGACTGTTGCAGCATCTCCATGGTCACATGATCAAAAATCAGATGCTTGGCAACTGGTTCATATTTATGACGGTTGCAGTGTCCCAGAGTCATGTGGTCCCCTTTTACTACCTTCTGACAATAACAATAGCAATAGCACTTATATACCGCTTCATAGTGCTTTACAGCCCTCTCTAAGCGGTTTACAGAGTCAGCATATTGCCCCCAACAATCTGGGTCCTCATTTTACCCACCTCGGAAGGATGGAAGGCTGAGTCAACCTTGAGCCTGGTGAGATTCGATCTGCCAAACTGCTGGCAGCCGGTGATCAGCAGAAGTAGCCTGCAGTACTGTACTAACCACTGTGCCACCAAAGTCAATGGGGAAACCAGATTTACTTAACAACCATGTTACTAATGTAGCAACTGCAATGACTCATTTAACAACTGTGGCAAGAATGATCGTAAAATGGGACAAAGCTCACTTAACAAATGTCTCACTTAGCAACAGAAATTTTGGGCTCAATTGTGGTCATAAGACGAGGACTACCTGTATTAGCAGAGCTACACTTCTACTTGTGTCATTGCCTAGAAGAAATCTTTTATGATGGAACAGAAATATTGGGATAAAGAATCAATGTCATAAAAGTTTTGTAAAAGTTATTTATGAAACAGTAAACCAAAATTAAATCTGTAAACCAGTAAACCAAATTTATTCAATCTGGCACTGGCCAAAACAGGAAAATTACATGACAATTACGTACACATCCTAGGATAAATTCTCACCCTGGTAGAACAGCTATTGCAGGGGTCCTCAAACTTTTTAAACAGGGGGCCAATTCACGGTCCCTCAGACTGTTGGGGGGCCGGACCGGCTGGGTGGGCATGGCTAGGTGGTCATGTGACTGGGTGGGCATGGCTAGGTCATGTGACTAGGTGGGCGTGGCCAATTTAACAGTCCATTAAACAATGCACACAAATTAAACTTTAATTTGTTTTGCTCCTGGGGGTGGTTTATTTGCTTTTGTTTGCATGTTGCTCTTTTGGTTGACTTTTCTTTTTATTTTTTTCAGTTGTTTAGGAGTCTAGTGGTCCACTTCAGAAAACTGAGTTTTGTAGCAATTCTTCTCAGCCCCAAGGAGCTTGAGAAATCTCAATCTCTCTCCCTCTCCCTCTCCCCCCATCTCTCTCTGTCTATCTCTCTCTCTCTGTATCTCTCTCTTTCTCTTTCTCCCTCTATCTCTCTCTCTTTCTCTCTCTGTCTCTCTCTCTGTCTCTCTCTCTGTCTCTCTCTCTATCTCTCTCTCTTTCTATCTCTTTCTCTCTGTCTGTCTCTTTCTCCCTCTCCCTCTCCCTCTGTCTGTCTCTCTCTCTCTCTGTCTATCTCTCTCTCTTTCTTTCTCTCTCTCTTTCTCTGTCTATCTTCTGGAGGCAGGGGAGGTGAAAAACGGGCCCGTTTTTCACCTCCTCCACCTCCAGAAGCATTCTGCAGGCCAAAAACGGCCAAAAACGGCCCGTTTTTTGGCCAAAAATGGGCTAAAATGGGCCATTTTTTGGCCTCCTGGGGCGTCTGCGCACCCCGTTTTTCACCTCCTCTGTCTGTCTCTTTCTCCCTCTCCCTCTCCCTCTGTCTGTCTCTCTCTCTCTCTGTCTATCTCTCTCTCTTTCTTTCTCTCTCTCTTTCTCTGTCTATCTTCTGGAGGCAGGGGAGGTGAAAAACGGGCCCGTTTTTCACCTCCTCCACCTCCAGAAGCATTCTGCAGGCCAAAAACGGCCAAAAACGGCCCGTTTTTTGGCCAAAAATGGGCTAAAATGGGCCATTTTTTGGCCTCCTGGGGCGTCTGCGCACCCCGTTTTTCACCTCCCCCGCCTCCAGAACCTCTCTGCAGGCCAAAAATGTTGGCCTTACCTTCCAGTTCCATCCCGAAGCTAAGTCCTGCGCTCGGCTGGCGGGTGGGGGCCGGCGGGTGGGCGGGACGATGTGGACGGGGCAGCCTCGTGGTCCTGCATGGGCCAGATTAATAGCTTCGGTGGGTCATATGCAGCCCGCAGGCCATAGTTTGAGGACCCTTGAGCTATTGCATGATACCTATAAATACCTTTTTGCTGAATTCGTGGTGTGTCTCATTGATTTTTCATTCTAGGGCTGTCTCTGATTTCCTATTCTGGAAGTGACATTTCAAAAGCCAAAATGGTAAT
This sequence comes from Thermophis baileyi, assembly GCA_003457575.1. NCBI lineage: Eukaryota > Metazoa > Chordata > Lepidosauria > Squamata > Dipsadidae > Thermophis > Thermophis baileyi. Next base: position 435,781 of record QLTV01001127.1, read on the forward strand.
TAAGCAAAATTCCTAGACTGTTGTTTTTTATGCTTTCTAATAGTCTTTGAGTCTTTAATTCTAATTAGCAGAATATTTTACGTATACATTTTTGTTTACTGAATTTATACTCTGCTTTCCTATCATTGTGATTCCAAAGTAGTTTACAACAATGGAAGTATGCAATTAAAAATATGCAGATATGTTTAATAAACATAATATGCACACAGTCAATATTCTACAGCAATGGTCCCCAGCCCGTGCGTGAGTGGTGGGCCGGCATGCATGCAGCTCTACTTGTGCCAGTGGCGGGCCGGTGTGCACGCAGCTCGACTTGTGTGAATGGCAGGCCAGTGCATGCACACCGAGTGCCCACCGGCCCACCGCTCATGCAAGTTGTGCTGCGTGCACACATGTGCTCCAGCCAGCCCAACTGCACAGCCCAATTCCGAACAGTAGTGGGCCGTAACATGGGGGTTGTGGATCCCTGTTCTACAGCATGGAATTTTTACTGAGTTTATAAATGCATTGCAGAGACAATGAAGAGAATATTCATTAGTAGAATTTCAGAACGTGCCTCATAAATTGGAGAAATAAATTCTAACTCTGAAGCTTAAGAACATGATTGGGGGATGGATTACTGTTTTTTTAATTTAGAAAATTTATTAGAATAGTAATAGCAATAACATGTTGTCTTATATACTGTCCCATAGCATTTTTACAGCACTCTCTGGACTACAATGTCGGCATTATTTGCATATTGCCCCCAACAGTCCGAGTCCTTATTTTACCGACTTCCGAAAGATGGAAGGCTTGAGTTAATTTTGCACTTCCTCAGGATTGAAGCACAGTTTACGTGAAATATGCACCTAATGACTGCGCCACCAGGGTTATTGCTAGTACTAGCATTCTAATAATGCTAGTAATAACCTTGAGTTATCAACCTGTTAAACTTTTGTGGGAAACGCCCAAATAAAGGATAATAATTCATTTTCCCAACCATGGTCTCATAGTGTTTTCCCCCATTATTGGCCCTCTTCTTATTTTAAATATAGATGATCAGACTTAGCGGGATTCTGTCTTCACAAACCCTTGTTTAGAACTCGTTCCTTACCTGAAATCTTTGGTATAATATTCATACCTGAACAATTCTTGGAGAGTTTCCTGCCTTCCAGAGTAGACAGAAACGTGGGCGTGACATAATTTCATCTACATCAACTGAAACAATAAGTATAGATACATGCATTGTTTGTCTTTATGATAATGGAAGATTCATTAGATGCGAGTTAAGCTGGCTACTGAATCATAAACTAACAAAAGAACTGGCTTCATACAACATGTTAAACCCCATGAAAGCTATCCAAAGTTAACATTAACACAAGCTTAGCATATTGTGTGAATGTATCGGCTGTGGCTTTATTTGGTTTTAAATTACATTGAACACAATGATTTGTTCTATTCAAATAATTCAGTTTTCTGGAATCCATGATACACCGATCCATAGCTAACCTAATATGTTATCTGGGCTGAGCCATCACTACTTTACTTTTCTGTTTCCATCCCATTCTGCTCCTTTTAAATGCAAATCTACAATCTTGTGGCACAAAATAAGCCATATACTTTAGTAATCTGAAATATTTTGAATTAAAGTACTCATCAAAGTACTTTTTTTATTTGTAAGGTTCTAAATGGCCTTATAAATGGCAAGTATCCATCACCATCACCTCTCATATAATGCCACCAACAGGCAGGGTCCCAGAAATATTTACCTTCGAAGAACCTTCTCAGTTTTTGCAGACTCAGCAGGAATTCTCTGCCCTTGGAGGTGTGACCTGCCTTGTCAGTAGTTCACCAATTACTGATGATATAGAGTCAGTTTTTCACTCCAATCCTTTTGATACATAAGCTCTCACTGATTTTGAATGGGTGCAGTTTAACATTTTAATGTCTTGCTTTATATGTCAATATTTTTAAATCTTTGTTGATTGCTCTGTAATTCACCAATTAAGAATATATGACGGCCCAGATTGTTGGGGGCAATATGCTGACTCTGTAAACCATTTAGACAGGGCTGTGAAGTGTTATACAAGTCTGAGTGCTGTTGCTATTGCTATATTGAAAGTAATAAGATGGGGTTAGAGCTGGATTCTACCAACTGCTCTTTCCAGCTGGCCAGATAAAGAAGAGATTAAAATTCAACGCTCTGCTGAAGTCCTGCCTTTCGATGGAAAGCAATTCCTTCCCATTTTCCTTGCAAGAGGAACCTGTATTACAAGAGCTCAGGAGAAAGAGATGAGATGGTTTGTCTAAACAACATTCAGGCTATGTTTAATCTGTCTACATCAGGATTAAGGATTAGCTGTGTTATTTTGATTGTGGCTTGATCTGGACTGTCTTATCAACTGAAAAACCCAGCAATTAAATATATGCCATATATTTTTCTGGTTACATATCTGAAACCTTAGTAAAATAGAATGAGATTTGCAAATATTATCTGGTGAGGTATTGCAAATATATTGTGAATTCTGATGTCCCATGGATTTTTGCATAGACGTTCCTTCCCTTTCTTCGTTGGCAGAGAGCTAGTTCATGAATATGTAGGAACTCATTAAAGCAGGGACAGCACAGTTCAGTGAACAAAAGATGGCCCATTTATTTAGTGGGATAATTATGCATTACATCATAATTTTAATTGGACATAATGATGTAAGTAATCATATATAAGCTCCTAATTTAATTTATTCTGTTCTGGAGTGTCTTAATTTTCAACCGTTCAAGCTGAATTATATCAAACATGTACAAGCATATGACTGCCTCTCAGAACAATTCATCTAGGATTGTCTAGAGATATAAAGACTAGAATGGAAGAGGGTTTAACATGGTAATTATTTCAGAGATTTCATAAGCACATGGTTCTGGAATTGAGAATTAGTCAATATACTTTCCTTAAAACCAGTGGTTGCAACACAAGAATTCCTAACATTCAGTCTTTAAATCATTGAGCACATCTATTGTCTTCACCATCTAGAAATAACCATTCAACCTCAAAATTTTATAACAGTTTCAGTTCCGTTTAGAAATAGCCAACCTTTACAGCAGGCAGATGTAAGTATACAATCATGTTTAACACAAACTTCACCAGCATTTCAAAACCATTTGGAATATAACACAATACATTTTTTTGTGGTTGATTAGTTAAGGAAACATTCATGCAAAGGGAAACATTCAGAGATTACAAAAGTCACAAAACATCAGGATTTAAAGTATTTTGAACAAAGGATCAGATGAATTAATCCTTTAAAAGTCAAACCAAAAGGTTTGAAACGCAAGATCCAAAACTAGTGAGGTGCACTTGTATTTATTCAGAGATATGGTACACAAAGCCATACCCATGAATAAATTTTTAAAAGCTAGATTATTTTTATTTCTCCCCCTCACCAAACTCACATAGCTGGTTAGCAGAATTATTCCACTTGTATCAAACACTTGTGACAAATTTCAAAAAAGTTTTAATAATGAAGTCAAAGTTTCAACAAAACAAATCATTTATGCTGCAAAATATAAAAATTGCCACTGCTGTTTTTTTAGTGCATAATAGTGGAAAGGAAAGGAGTCCATGCGGACTTTACTCTGTTAGTCATAACTGACTATAGGGGTTAGTGCTCATCTCCATTTCAAGGGCTGTTGACCCAGTGCTGTCCAAAGACATTTCTATGGTCATGTGGCCAGCATGACGTCGCAGAGTATTATTTCCTCCCCACCAAAGTGGTACCTATTTATCTACTCACATTTGCATGCTTTCGAACTGCTAGGTAGGCAGGAGCTAGGTGAAGATGGGAGCTCACCCCATCGCACGATGCTCAGGTCTCGAACTTGGGCTGTTGGTTTTCCAGCCGACAAGCCCAGTGTCCTAACTATTGAGCCATCGCACCATCCCATAATAATGAGCAGCAGATATATTTTCATGTAAAGATGCTATCTGAAAAATAAGGCCCCTATACATCCAGAGTCTTATAGCAAATTAACATAAAAATCACAGTAATACACATCTTCCCCCCCCTTTCTATGTTGTCAGATATCACCATGTTGCCTTCAAATTTAATAGAGACGGTTTTCAAGAGCTGTAGAAGGGAAATTAAAATAGACATAAGTCTTAGGTAATATGGCTCTTGACGAAGTTATACTGGCCTTGCATTTCCAATATGCAGGAACAGGGAAAGAGGAATCTTCATGAAATAAAAATCCTCTAGCTTTATTATAGATGATTGAAAAGGGTACATGAAATTATGTCATGCAAGCTTTTTATTATATTGCATATTCAGATGCATTCTGCCCTGAGGCCAATGCAATTAATTGCTTTTTTAAATTTTATACACAGGATTATTAAAAAAAAAATGTAAAATGCCAGAAATTTTTTGAATACTCTGTCTCATGTAGCTTTAACAGATAGAAAACTGGAGAAAAAGCTGAAGAACAAAACATGATTTTTAAGACCAGATATAAGGAGGGAAATCACTGTGCTTTTAATGTAGCATCTCAGCACTTGGAACATTAAAACAAATATTTCATAAAGAAAGAAAAATAATTTAAAATGGAATAGATGTACAAATCATGAAATAAAAGAACCAATTTCAGAATCATATGTACCTTTGTTAGATAACAACTTGAGGCTTTATTGGCTTTACTGATAAAAGGATAATATTAGACCCTAACAATAGAAGATTCACTCTTCTCCAGTTGTGCAGTTAGGCTTAGTCCTATGTTATTACCGGTAATTCCAGTAAAATTCAATTAAAAAAGGTTGGGTAGAGTATAACCGTGTTTAGAAAATATTCCCTTTTGGACTTTTTCATTGCTAAAAGGTTCTTTCCAAAGAATGAATAACTATGATTTTTTTTTTACTAAAAGGCCTTCTGAATACCATTATTTTCTTTGTAATATTCTGTCATTTTTCTCATTTAGTTTGAGGAATTTCTAGATCTTGAGTTTTGAGCAATTCATCACTTGACATAGTAATAAAAATCTGGATGTTTCTTTTTTTTAAATACACAAACTCACCACTGCTACAGACAGGAAAAAAAGTGAAGCTGTACAAAAATCCACACCTTACTCGTGAAGGATGTTGGATGTTTCCATGTCCAGCTAAGCCAATTTAAATGTGTGCACATATGTGCAAAATACATAGCAGGCTCTCTTCCCCTCATCACTCTTCGTATTGTGAATGTACTGTGTATATTCTTTCTCATCTGTTTTTAGATTTAAATGGCAAAATGCATGCTTGTCTGGACTAGACCCATACTTTTGATATTCAAATGTTTAAAATTATCCACCAAAATTTAAAAAAGAAAGGCTTGGGAGACATGGCTGACTATACTGTATATTCCAGTATTTTCAATACTCTGGACATTTCATGAAGATAATATGGTAGAGGTGTTGTTTCCAGCTATGAAGTATAACCTATATTTAAAAAAAAGAACCTGAAATTTTAGCACACTCAGGTATTAGCCCACAATCTGTACAGCGGTAAGTGAAATTTATGTCCAAGCAATTCCTTTTTTTTTAAAAACTTTTCAGCACAACTTTTCCCGAAGTCAGCATTCATAGGACTGCAGCCTGAAATTATTTAATTTTTTTTTTTTTGCAAAATTAGTACCAAAAATGGCAAGAATGAGATTTGCCACTGTAGCATAGCATATGTTGTAAGACCTATATAGTTGCAGCTCAGTTACACAGACAGTTTGATCTAACAGATATTCTGAGGTATACGTTAGGTCAGTTGAAACCATTTGTTAATAGAATACAAATCAAAGTGAAGGTATGATCCAATCATTTCTAAGCACTTTTAAGGCCTTTTGATTTCACTGGCTAAGAAATCATGTGCTTCTCTCTTGCAAAACTATATGCATAAATTAATTTGCATTATCCACAAGCAAAACCACCACGAAACTCTCCATAGGACTCTTTTCATTGTTCACCAATATTAGCTGCAACTTCTGCTCCTGGATGGAGATCCCACCAGTTCAAAAACAACATTCTTGAGTTTAGGATGACTGTTAAAGTGAGATGAATGGTTGAAGTTCCTGGCACTCTTGAGGAACACTCAATTCAGCCAGAAACTTCTGCTTGATGGTTAACGGTCAATGTAACCCAATGTAAAGTTCAGCAACCCTAGGAGCTGCTGAAATATTCCCTTGCTAGATATGAATATGAAGTGAAGCATTGAAATGGTCAGTATAGCACAAGATAAACAACGTGGAAACACATTAAACGAGAGCCATTAGCTCCTATGGTTCTAGCAACAGAGCTATATATGATTTGGACTGTCACATAGAGGTCATTTAAACTCGATGTATTTCCATCTAGTCAATTCCCTACCACGCTAATCGTCACTAGGACAATTTCAAGTTTGTGGATTTCATTGGTAACTTAAACCACTGTCTCTTGGCAAAAGTTCAACTGCTCCACATTGCATCAATTGCTGATTAGGCTTGTTCTGTTTTTAGCACCTTGTTTTTCAATAATATTTATTATTAGGCACAAAGATGACCACTTAAACTTCATGGTTTCCTTGGCTGAGGATCCCCTTCCCCCTTCCTTCTTTCCTCTTTTTGGCATTAATTCTAAGAAGGGTCATTTTCTTTAATATTCAGGGGGGATGATGTCAAGTTATTCCAGCTGATCTGATATCTTTCAGAATGGATAATTTCCCCAGATACCTTACCATTTCTGTCTTGTAATTCATATCACCACTGCAGAGATGGAACCAAGGGGCCTGGATCTACTCAGCTCTTCCTTATTATAATGTATGAAGGCTACCTGACTCAGAATAAGAATTCCACTAACAGGAGAAATTGGTTAACAGTATAACTGAGAGACCCAGCAGAAAGCCCAAAATAATAACTTGAAATCTTGCAAGTAAGCCATCTTGCTTCTGAGCATTGTGCAAAATAATGTAATTATCCTTCATTTTCTTTCATACCCAGCATTTCTCAAATTTATTGGGAAAATTCTTGAATGAAGAATGCCAAGCAATGCAGGAACAACCTGTGTACCCTGACCTGAGTTATTTGTTATGGAATGGGCTAGAATAAAAACTGCTGACAAGTTTAGACAATCCCTTAAAACAAGAATCTAAACCTATGTTCTTCAATCCAAGATAATCCCACTTCCTTTGCTTAATTCCCCACCAAATGCACTAATTTTGATCATCTGATATCCCACCACCACTTGGTTTTACCAAAGGAAGGCCCTAGTCTGATAATACTGGATTTGGGAGTAAAGTGAAATGTATCCTGCATTTTTCAATTATCATAAAATACAGTATGTTTACTTCAAGTTCATTTGAACTTTTTTTTTTGTCTGGATACCAAACAGTAAAACTGAAAAAAAGCACCCAAGTCATTAGCTTGCCCAGAAAAAAAGGAAAAGATGCTTTAAAAAATGATACCCTGAAACACAAAAATAAGCACAAGGAAACAGTTATGCATATATTATTCAATAAAACCCCTTTTCAGGCTTAATCAGGTTGAAGGTATAAAGGAACCAGCAGCTAATACAGTATTGTATAAAAGAACTGTGTAAACAATACCAGTGCAGCAAGAGTTCTGTAGTACCAGTCAAAAGACACAGTTCAGAGAAAATTAGGCATGCCAGAATTCTCTTGAAATCAATGCAATTTAAGTGCTTCATTGTGTGCCTATTTATTTTGATGCAATTTTGGCACACCCAACTTCCTCTGCAATCCCACCCCCCCAGTACACATTCATTTCAATGTATCTTCTACAATGTTGTGCAATAAAACAAACAAAACACCAGGCTACATTTTGCCCAAGGCGAGCTATCTCCAAATTATATATATATATACATTTTTAAATTTAAAAATAAAATAAAAACAAATCCTAACTGAACAAAAAAACAAAAACAAATCTCAATGTAAATTATCTCTGTATTACTTTAAAAAAAAGTGGAACAACCCATCCACGCATCATTTCTAATAACCATACTTTTTGGTGCAAATATGTCAGAAAAAAATATATAAAATGCCATTTAAACCACAGAAAGAAATATGGAGTCAGTAGTTTGAGCTGAATGGGCAAAATAAGATTCGTAGCATACTTTCTTTGCTTTGCTTCGGTAGGAGTCTAGGTTCCCGGCGCATTAGTAGTCCTAGCCAAACAACTGGAAGGAACAAGTCTGACTTCTGTTGTGTAGTTTTGATCAGATGATGTACACAGAGGAACCTTGAAGATTTTCAGCAGTCTGGGCACTGTGCTTTAAAGCGTTTCCACATGCCTTCCTTTGTTAAGACTGTAGATGGTGTCTGGACTCAGCAGCAGCAACAAGGCAGTCATGCTTGATACAAACTGTTCCTTTGCTGTAAGAACTCCAATTCCGTCCATGTGGTGAGATTTTCCCCAAACTCTTAGGTTGCATATGAAGCACGATGTTAAGGAGGAGGCTTAAGTAGACAGCTGACAGGAGGGGTATATTGAGAGCTGGAATGTGGCTGTTCTTCTGGAAGAGCTACATCAGGACTGGAATGAGAAAGTAGCTATTTAAAATACACGTCAAAGTAAGAAAGGTGCAAAGAAGAAAACTCTTTTCATGGAGACAGGTGATGCTCTGCACCTTCCTGGTATTTTAATTATTCTGCATATACCTATAATTCTTAAATTATATGGAATTAACCATATGTGCACACAGAAAACAAACACCAAGACATCAGCACCATATTTACAATGAAACCAGAAGAAATTATATGTTGTAAACTTAATTTAAACCATCTTGGGATAGATGGGAATGTTGACTTAGCCCAGGGGTGTCAAACCGGCGGCCCGCAGGCCGGATGCGTTATGTGCAGGCCACACCCACCCCAGCTCCGCGAATGGGGAAAACATTGTGAAACGTCACGTGACGGCAATGTGATACAGCGAGTTTGACACCCGTGACTTAGCCGAAACATTCAAAATTAGTTGTTTGTAAATAAGCGTTTTTATTGCTGTTGCTGTTCTAAGAATTCCAAGGAGTATCAACAGTTTTGAAATCTATTATCAATATATTGCAATCAAGAATCATTTGCCAAAAATTATGAAGTGGCAATAGCTTTATTTGAAACACCTGTTGACATATAGATTTTGGCCAGAAATCTTCAGACCCTGCTCTACCCTAAAAGATTTAACGTGTTCTTCACCAAAAAATAAAGCTGTAACATTTTTATTTTTAGAGGCAATTAAAACACTTTAAATTAGATGTTAAAGGTATAAAGATGCATGGAAATGAAATGTCTGCTTCAGATCTGTATGTTATACTTCTATGCATTTTAAATTATTTGCATTATTTTGGATTTATTGGGCACAGCTTTTCAGAAGGATATTTATGGGTGCAGTGATATCTTCTGGAAGCAATTAAGTCACATATTAATTTTGTTCTGCAAAACTCATTGATTTCTAAGCCTAATTTTATAATTCTGAACTGTGTATCAATGGATTAGGAACTAGCAGTGTTATGTATTGAATATATATAGTTGTGTTAAGCCCTGCTAAAGTGAAATTAACCTTTAGATGACCCTAACTGTTAACTCCAACTGTTTTGGAGGGAAACTTAGAACATTCATATTTGGGTGGGCTTTTTCAAGTATTATGATTGATTAAGGCCCTGTGGGCCCAGGGTATAAATTACAGGCATTGCCTGCTGTTCCTCAGTTAGAAGTATTCATTCAATAAATGCTGTTGTAGGTATGCTGGTTTGTTTCTTGCCTACTGAAACCCACTACACAATAGTGGCGACGAGGATGGGATGCTGCAGAGGAGAGCTGCTGCTAAGAGACTGAAATCACTGGATAATAGACTGGGTAATGAGCCCTGGCAGGACTAGTCTCACCCCCGCCTACCAGTAAGCCACACTGGAGGCACGCTGAAATCACTGGGTGTCAGACCGGGTAAAGAGCCCTGGTGGGACCACGCTCCCCGCCCTACCTGCCAGTCAGACACACTGGAGGCACAGACGTACCTGAGGGATCCATCCTCAGGACTCCTAACTACAGCCCAGCTCCAACCACAGCAGTACAGGCATTAACCAGCACCACAGGGGCCTTCCCAAAATGGCTAAACTGGGAAGACTCAACAAGTTCGATATTACTCACCCGGAACAGAGGAGCTCATACATCTCCCGAGTAGACAACTATCTCCGGGCTAACCAGGTCACGGATGATGGCCTGAAGGCGGCAACCCTACTATGTGTCTGCGGACAAGCCACGTTTGATATCGCTGAAAACTTGACAGCACCGGCAAGCATAGAGACAGTGGCCTACGCAGACCTCAAGAAAAATTAAGGGAACATTTTGAGCCTAAACTCTCGGTCATCGCCCGGTGCCATGCATTCGAGCAATGTGAACAGAGATCCGGGGAATCTGCAGCAGAGTTTGTGGCAGGCCTTCGCCAAGCTTCGCGCCAATGCGAGTTCCCTGATCTGGAAGACCGTCTCAGAGACAGGCTCATTTGCGGCCTGCGTAATAGTGAATTACAGCAGCGCCTATTCGCCATGGAGAAACTGACTTTCCAAGATGCATTGAGGGAAGTCATGGTGGATGAGGCTGCCAGAGGGGCCATGAAGACTCTCCGACCACCAAAATCACACACCAGCCCCCCAGTGATCCACCAAGAGACCGCAGAAGGCTCGGGGGAGGTCAGTGAGAGCGAAGAAATCGATCTCTTGCAGAGAGAGCCACCCAGGCAGCCACACTCCACAGAACAAGCAACTCCCCCACAGAGCTGCGCAAGCTGTGGGGGACAGCATGAAAGAGCAGAGTGCAGATTCCGCACAGCAGTATGCCATGCCTGTGGAAAGCAAGGGCACATTGCCAGAGTTTGCAGAGGTCGTCAGTGGGAAACGAAACCTGTGACACAGCAGCACAAGGGGAAAAGGCCCCCAGGACAGAACAGAGTTGAATACTGCTTGGGAAGGCGTAGCATCCAACGCACAGGGGCCCAACGCCCCATCAAAGAAAAGATAAGACTCCAACTAAAACTTCAAGAGGTCCCATGCTCCATGGAGCTAGATACTGGATCGGCCCTGTCCATTATCTCCTCCACGACTTTTGAGCACATTTGCAAACATAGCCGATGGCGGCTCTCACTCAAATCATCGAGCTTAGTGCTAGTGGACTTCCAGTATCGCAGTGTTCCCGTAAGGGGAGAAGCTACCATTAGAGTACAATTCAGAGAGTTCAAGGCCCCCCTCAGCATAGTGGTCGTAGAGGGGCCGCGCACCAGCCTCATAGGACTGGACTGGTTCGAGCCCTGGGCATCAGGGTAACGGGTATCCATCGAACCCAAATAGCCGTTCTAGAAACAGTATGCTGACAATACGCTGACGTATTCAGCACTGAGCTGGGACATTACAAAGGGGCACCCATTTCTCTCAACCTCAATCCAGCAGTAACTCCAATCCGATTAAAACCGCGCAGGGTTCCCTTTGCATTGAAGCCTAAAATTGATGTGGAACTAGACAAGCTGGTACAGCAGGGAGTGCTCCAACCTGTGGACTGTAGCCAGTGGGAGACTCCCATAGTGCCCCCAGTTAAGCCTAACGGGGACGTTCGCATCTGCACAGACTACAAGTGCACCATAAACAAGGCACTACAGCATGCTTACCCTGTACCAGTGGTAAGCCACATCCTCGCCTCACTCTAGGGAGGCCGAATCTTCGCTAAGCTAGACCTCGCCCAGGCCTACCAGCAGCTACCGGTAGACGACGCTACCGCAGAAGCACAAACAATAGTCACACACAGAGGTGCATTCTGAGTGCACTGCTTGCAGTTTGGGGTAAGCGTAGCACCAGGGTTGTTCCAAAGTATTATGGAACGAACACTGAAGAACATTCCCGGCGTCTGCCCGTACTTCGATGACATCCTGATTGCGGGGGCAGTACTGGGGGAACGTCTCCGCGCAGTACTCCAACGTTTCCACAAGGCAGGGCTAAAACTCAACAAGTATTATGATTGGTTAAGGCCCTGTGGGCCCAGGGTGCTATTGTCTGCTGTTCCTCAGTTAGAAGTATTCATTCAATAAATGCTGTTGTAGCTATGCTGGTTTGTTTCTTGCCTACTGAAACCCACTACACAATAAGCAGGATTGCAGAAATAGATAATTTATGACTACAAAACTATCTTCACTACAAAGTTGAAATGAAACAAATTCTCAATGATTAATCCAGTGATCTGATGAACTCTCTCAACAAGCATTTTGCCACCAGGGCTTCTATTTAGAGCATTTTTGGAGTGTAGACTGTATGTCTGAGTTTAAAAACTTAATTTCTTTTTTTATATTACATAAAAACATCAAAATGTTAATCCTGCAACATGACAATAATATATCTGAAATATTGTTTAGTATACTTTTGTGGACTGTTTTCTCCCTCCTTTATCTTTCCTTTTTTTCTTTCTTGCTTACATAGTAAAAACAATACAAATACATAGATGTATTGCAGCAAAACTTGCTTCAAGGAAATCTAACCATTTGAAAGACCAGTTGACATCATGGATCACACCATTTTAAGACTCAGGTGAACAACCCACAGGCTGCATGTGACCCTTGTTTCTTCCCAAGGCGAGATCCCTGCCCATTCTTTTTCTATGATTAGCCCATTGCTGGAGGATGGGAATAGATTGCTGCTTTTCAGTAGCTAATATCAATAGGGAACTAGCAGTCTGGAGCAAGCTCCCACTGACTTAATATTTTTAAAGCACAAACATAACAATTAATGGAGCTAAAATTATCATGCCATAAAGTTGCAAGTTTAAAGGAATAGAGAAAAAATTAAAAATGCATTAGTGTAACAGTTTGCTTTTGTCCAAATGATGAAAGGATGATCTAATGGCACTTTAAAATTAAACAGATGAAGATAAAAAATTTAGGATAGTTATCAAGAACAACATAACCAATTAACAATTTTTCAGTGCAAAATAAAACTCTTTTCAAAATGCATCTTCCAATTTTTTTCCCCGACGTACATTTTTGTCCCATAACAAGCATGTGATATGCAGAAATATGGTTTTCTCAAATACAGATATACAGTGTTAAAGGATGGAATTACAGTGATGAAATGTCTGTCAATATTTAATATTTTAGCTGAGGCCTACTTGGTGTGTGACTCCAGAGCAATCAGCCATCTTGCCTAACAACTGAAAGAGGCTCTGCCCATTCCTTATTGAAGCAAAAGTTCTTTTGAAGGAACATCATCTTCTCTCAGTAGGTCATATCATATCCAAGATAGGCTAAAGAACCTATTTTGTAGTTCCTTAGAATATTTTTAACAAATACCTCGAAATAATAAACATAACAGCTAAAAAGCCATATACAACCAGGCACCATATAAATACAATGTGTAGAACAGCCCATTGCACACATTCTGGAGAGAGAAGTTTCCTGAGATTGGGCTCCATCATGAGCCTAAAAGCTTGGAAGAATAAACCTTTGGTCTGGTGACTGACTCGGATTGATCCTATATAATAGCTAAGATTCTGGAAGTTTAATTATGGAATACAATCATATAGCTATTGTGCAGATAAAAATATAAAGCATTTGCCAAGCAATAGGATGTCTTACAATTTACTGTTTTGAAATTCTCAAATGAGACTGCAGTTCAGTATCATGCCTGGAGTTCTATCAGTTAGATAAATGGCCACATAAATTTGTTTAATAAATAAGTACGGTACATTTTTGAAGCAGCAATATTGTCCAGGTTTGGAGCAATAAACTTCCTAAGCATTCATGCAAAATTTCAGGAAATAGCTCATGCTAGAAAGTCACATTTCAAAGCAAAATAATAATTGGAAGTATTCTAGAATTTTACATGTATGAAAAGAAATCAGGTTAGGGACAGATCATAATGGAGAAAATCTAATTATGTGGTCTTCAAGAGTCAACAACAACTTAATGGGATATAATCAATTAATTCCATTTATGGCATGGTGTATAAGCATGGAAATAGAGTCACTATCCATAAAGTATCTCCTATCCCATCATTAAACAAGAACATTGCACAAAAAAATCTGACTCACTACAAAAGATAAGGAAAGGAATGCATTAGTCCAATTCCCTTCAAGGATTATGATGGAACCACTTTATCTTAGAAAAGAATCAAGTATTTCTAAACAAAATTTCCAACTTATTAAGTAGAGAGCGTACACAAAATATATCATTTTCACTGCATCTTTGAAAACAAATTCATAAAAGTGAGTAAGCAATAAAATGTTTAACTAGTACTGTACCCTGAAGTTGCACCTAATTGTATCATTTATTTACAAAGTTAGAAGAAACATAAACTCTGGCCAGGGAGAGAACACTAGAAGATACATCTAATAGTATGTCTCAACCAATGCATTCCAGATGTTTTGAATTCCAACTTCCATAATTTCTAGGTATGTATTACTATGGTGTTAAGAAATAAATATAAGAGAATGGATAACAATAGATTGAAGACTGCTGTGTAGCTCATCTAAACACCATATTCTTATATTTACTTTTAATATTTGAATTAATAAATAAGAATAAGGATAACTGAATTTTTAGATTACAAAATTTGTGGCTTTTTTGATTGGCTGATCAGGTAGCTGGAAATAGAGAAGAGCAATACTAATTTCCCATTCTGACATAATGATTTTTTATTTTAATCCTGCTCTGGAATACTCTCCCGGATGACTTTTCCAGCTTCAGTTTGAATTTATCCAGTGAAGAGGAACCCACCACCTTTCTGTCACTGGTTCCATATTATTAGATATATTTTTTCTTAATTTTCAGCTAGAATCCATTTTTCTATAATACCACTTTTCCATGTTTGTGTATGTGTGCAATTATGCTTGATGTTGTGGCATGAAGCAAACAGTTCTGGCCTGGTATTTATTTCCTTGGGTACCATTGTAATTCTCCTAGCAAGCTCTGTCAAACAAAATGAGTTTGTTGTGACTGCAGTGTTTAATTTGTGTGAGTGTGTGTGTGTGTGTGAGAGAGAGAGAGAGAGAGAGAGAGAGAGAGAGAGAGATATTTTTATGATGTTAGCAGAACGTTTAACAAATTAATTATTTTTGCTTATAGAAGTAAATATTTGTGACTCAGGGTTGATCTGTGGAATCTTTGGTGCTCTTGGTGGTTTTCTTGGAGAAATTTCATTACCAAACTAGGTAATATCATCAGTGCATTATTTTTAATTTAATTGTTATAAATATATATAAAGCAGTGAAGGTGATGGATCACTAAGGACAGTGTTTATTGTCTCATGTTCCTGCATGATCTAAAATAAAGATTGGAGATATATATATATATTTTCTGGCATGAGGTTATGTCTTAAGATTAATGATGGGTGGAAACCAATGGACTGGGCTTTGCCTTCCTTCCCTTTTGGTCTGTTGTCAACAGGAACAGATCATTCTAACTTCTGTTATCATACAAAGGACTGCATATGACCCCAGTGGTCAAGATTGGTGAACCTTGATCTAACACTGAGACAGGTTGGTGCACCCGTGCTCCTTTCAAGCCAACCATTCCAAAGCTGGCTGAGGAATTCTGGGAGTTGAAGTTCACAAGTCTTAAAGTTGCCAAGGTTGGAGACCCCTGCACTAGATATATACAAAATAATGGGATTGCATCTAGGCATGTAGATGGGGCTTGGATTTTAAGGCTTTGCGGGGTTCAGGTTTTCTTTAAATAAAATAAATGTTAATCCCATTTTAAGCTTAGTTTGTGGTTCGCCAGTCTTTCCTATTTCAGAACTGACACACAACTGAATTTCAGTGGTGCATCTGTCTGAGGCTTTAAGGAAGCACCAAAAAAAGAGGCTTTCATCTCCCACTTCAGTTCCAGTGATTTAGCAATACAGATAGTCCTCGACTTACGACCACAATTGAGCCCAAAATTTCTGTTGTTAAGTGAGACATTTGTTAAGTGAGTTTTGCCTCTTTTTACGGCCTTTCCTGCCACAGTTGTTAAGTGAATCATTGCAGTTGATAAGTTAGTACCACAGTTGTTAAGTGAATCTGGCTTCCCCATTGACTTTGCCTGTTAGAAGGTCGCAAAAGGGGATCACATGACCTTGGGACACAAAAGCCCTGTCTGACAGCCAGCCCTTTTATAGGGAGCTGTCAGACAGGCTAACCAATCAGCAGGCAGTATTTTCCCTCCAGAATGGAGGACCTGACTGAAGCCTATGTGCTTCAGTCTGAGAATGTAACAGCAACGGTTATAAATACGAACCAGTTGCCAAGCATCTGAATTTTGATCACGTGAACATGAGGAGGCTGCAAAGGTTGTAACTTTGAAAAATGGTCATAAGTCACATTTTTCAGTGCCCTTGTAACTTTGAACGGTCACTAAAGGAACTGTTTTAAGTCGATTACTACCTGTAGTACATTTAAATGTCAGATCTCAGATGCTCAGATCTAGGTGTGCCTACCAATTTAAGCAGTCACAAGGAGTCCAGTTCCAGTTAAAATTATAGCCCAGAGGGGACACAAGCAATTGGATTAATCTTTTCATCCCATGTTGTTTGGGAACAAACAAGCCCTTGAGAATTTTTATCAGTTCTTTATTTTGGCCAAGGCAACTGGAAAAGCCAGCATCCTTTCTCATGGTGCAATCCCTACCTGACTCTTTCCACGTTTGCTTTGTGTTATGCAAATAGGAATCTGCCTAATACCATCTCAAACTGGTCCATCTAATGTAAACCATACCTGTTCTGACTCTCAATAGCTTTTCACAATTTCACTGGCTCAGCTCTATTGGGAAAGGATAAGCCTAGAACTTAGAGCATGAGTGTCAAACTCAAGGCCCGTGGGCCGGATTCAGCCCGCGGGGTGCTTAAAACTGGCCCGCGGGGCCGGCCTCGAAATAGCAAAGGACCGGCCTGCGGTGCCTCTGGCAGCCAAAATGGGGCACGGGGGGGTCTGCGCTTGCACCCCGTTTTTGGCCTGGACGGCCTCCTGCAGCACTCTGCAGGCCAAAACGGGGTATAGGGGGGGCGCGCGGCCTGGATGGCCTCCGCAGCACTCTGCCAGCCAAAATGGGGTGTAGGGGGGCTGCACGGCCTGGATGGCCTCCTGCAGCACTCTGCCAGCCAAAAGGCTGGCAGGGTGCTGCAGGAGGCGTCTGTCCCGTCTTCCCCCCCACCAACCCCGGCCGGCCTGTGGAGGAGAATTACAATGCTGATCCGGTCTTCGAAGAAATCCAGTTGGACACCCCTGACTTAGAGCCTTCTCACTCAGCATCTTGAGGGGTCCTTGGTTGTTTTTTTGCAGACGTGCTGATGATGTTACCTAGTTTGGGTAATGAAATATCTGCAAGGAAACAAACAAGCTCAGAGAGCACCAAGGACCACATAGTTCAACCCTGAGCTACAAATATTCTCCTTTATTGGCACAGCATCTCCTTTTCCATTTTGTTACAGCCCTTCCTATAAAGGAAGAAGGAAATATACCCAATCTGAAAGGTGCTGTCAGAGGTGACTCAAGGAGCTGATCAGAGTGGTATTTATTGCCTATTGATAGGAATCTTGCCAGACAAATGTACTTTCTACAGAACTACTAGATAAACCCTGCGAAACTTTGGAAAGATCATTTTTCAGCCATTTTCTTCCCCATCACCAATTCAAGGCTAGCCAACCTTTTCACCCCTCAACTCAGCTCAGCTCCAGATTCACCACAGATGCTACTTAAATAGCTTCTTAAACTAAACATTTATTTAATGATCTAATCCAGTGTTTCTCAACTTTGGCCATGTTCAGATCTGTGGACTTCAACTCCCAGAATTCTCCAAGCAGCCTTGCTGTGGAATTCTGGGAGTTGAAGTCCACACACGGGTGGGTTCTAACTTACCTCGCTGCCGGTTCGCTTCCTCCCACGCCACGTGGCTGCGCCGCATGGGCACATGCGCAGTGCAAAAAAATAAAAAAAATCCAAAAAAAAAAAGCCGAAATCAAGATGGCGACGCATGCGCAGTGCCGGAAACTCGGCTTCTGCACATGCGCAGAAGAAAAAAAAATAAAAAAATTCAAAAAAAAAGATGGCGGCATCCACGGACCGGCACCGACCGAACCGGATCAGTGACATCACTGTGATGTCACCAGCGGGTCACTACCGTTTCGGGCAAACCGGTCTGAACCAGGAGGAACCCACCTCTGTACACACATCTGAAAATGGTAAAGGTTGAGAAACATGGATCTAATCCCTGTAGATTCCTATTTGCTTACTTAGCAGTGCTTGTTTTTTTAAAAACACACACACACACTTTTGCCTAGGCTTTACAGGTAGTCCTCAACTTACAACCATTCATCTAGCGACTGCTCAAAGTTACAAAGGCACTGAAAAAAGTGACTGAACACTGGTCTTCGCATTTATGACCGTTGCAACATCCCCATGATCATGTGACCAAAATTCAGTTGCTTGGCAACCTGCATGTACAGTATTTACAAGAGTTGCAGCATTCCAGGGTCATGTGATCACCATTTGAGACCTTCCCAGTTGGCTACTGATAAGCAAAGTCCCTGGGGGAATCCAGGTTCACTTAAAGACCACGTGATTCATTTAACAACTGCAGTGATTCATTTAACAACTGTGGCAAAAAAAGCTCATAAAATAGGGTGCAACTCACTTAACAATCACCTTGCTTAGCAACAAGAAATTCTGGTCCCAACCTGGTCATAAGTTGAAGACTACCTATAATTTGTTTGCTACCCACACGTTTGTAGACTTAACATGTTTGGATTTGATCGTCTGCATTGGATTGTTGTAGTGGTGCAGGCAAATCTACAGAAGAAATGGCTTAAGTTTTGCAATTTTATCTATTGTCCAGTGGTCCTTTCTTCTCTAAATATGACATATTAATACATATTGTTGCATCATTCCTGCAGTCATGCAGGCACGATTAACTGCTTGGTCATGGTAGCACAGGTAATCTTTCCACATCAATTACAAAAGTTTAAATTTGATTCGATTTTAATTTGGTTTGTTTGTTTGTTTGTTTGTTTGTTTTAAAGACAGATAAGGGTCTGCCGGACATAGCAGCCAGTTGGAAGACAGAGTAGAAATTAGGGTTGGGGATGACAGATGCAAAGGAAGTGGGGTGATGAGAATCCAACTATAGCATGCAAAGAAAGCCAAAAGGTGAAGAAAGGAGATTTAGCAGAACATTACCTGACAGTCTGACAGCGTTGCCTCCTGGTTAGTTGTGAGCCGTGTGGCGGTAGTGAGGCAGCAGGCTGCTGACAATCTACAAGAGACTGATAAATTAGGCATATATACAAAGAGATGACACTAAAGGTTAGTAAGTAATAAACACACAAGGCAGGTGGTGGAAGAGATTTAGTGAGGAATGCCTGCTCTAAGTCAAGAGGGTTAAACGGTTGAAGCATTGATAAATGCTGACAGAAACACTCAAATGTTTCAAAGTCTTATTTTATTTATTTATTTTTATTTATTTTATAAAATTTATATGCTGCCCAACTCCCGAAGGACTCTTATTTTAAAGGTATCCCTGACTTGCACTGAGTTAACAGCCTAAAAACATTGGGTAGATTCACAGTGTATTCTCAAAGATCACTTGCTAATCTAAATGGTGTCTTCTATTGCCCTGCTAAGTTGTCATCTTTTGGGGTCCTCAAATAGATATGAGATACAGAAGGGAAAGAAGATTGCTCCTTGATTACAATCATTTGGGTAGTGACTTCAGTTTAGAAACTGGTTTTGCTTCTCTCATTGCAAAATCTAGTAGAAAAATGGCTATACTTGGATTGGGGGGAAAAACATGAAATCATTTATATTAGGGGCAAAGGGACTGTGATTAATTTCAACTATACTTGAATTAGGCTATCAATAAATATATTTCTTCCAGGTTCCTAATCAATATCTCAGTTAGCCATCAGAGCCGAGGTGGCGCAGTGGTTAGAGTGCAGTACTGCAGGCTACTTCAGCTGACTGTTCAGCAGTTCAGCGGTTCAAATCTCACCGGCTCAAGGTTGACTCAGCCTTCCATCCTTCCGAGGTGGGTAAAATGAGGACCCAGATTGTTGGGGGCAATATGCTGACTCTGTGAACCGCTTAGAGAGTGCTGTAAAGCACTGTAAAGCGGTATATAAGTCTAAGTGCTATTGCTATAAGTATATATATATATATATTTGCTTGGTGTTAAGCATATCTGAACACTGTCATATTCTGTGAAGATCTACACTGCCCTCCAATGGTATATATGTGGTATGCCTGTTAAAGCGAATTATGATGGTAAAATAGGATGCAGTGGAGTTTTAAATGACCTTGAGGAAAAAGGTGAATAATTCTCTTGAGAAAAGTCATTTAAGATTTGTAACTGTATTTATAATTATATACTGAATGCCTGGAAAAAAAACATGGCACATTTAAAATGATAAAAATGTTTCATTATCTGAACTCAGTACTCAGTTAAAGAACTTGGAAATGGGAGAATTTCCCTCAGAAAAAAATCTTGTTGATTACTTTAAAAAGTGTAATTGCATTCAAGAATTTAGATGGATGTGTTCAACTACCTTTATCTCAATAAGTTCTAGAGTAGAGGAGAATAACCTACATAGAGTACAAAAGGCAATTCATTTATTATTCTTATTTCTACTTTTTTTAAGGAGCATTTAAAAGCAAGCTCCAGTGTTTTAGAAAAAATATATAAATAGTGGCATTTTATATATATATTAGGACTCTATCAGCGATGTGGGAAGGTTTTTAGAAAGAATTTCATGATTTTATGATCTTCTTATAATTTGATTGCTGGGAGATTATTTGAATTTGTAAACTGATATAAATGATGAATTTATATATGAATATATATATATGAAACACCAATAATCCTCTTTTATATAATATATTAATACATATTAAAGACAAAGCAGTGGAATTCTTACATTCTCATAATGCCAGGGATTTATCTCTAAAGTTATGGGGTGTGTTTTTCAATGGAGCCAAAGTTATTTTGAAACCTATGAATAAACATCAACCTGCCTCTTGGAACCTAGATCCCAGCTGTCAAATAAGGAAAAATTCCCACCCTCTGGAATGTTCTCCTGTCAGAGATGAGATCTACCCCATCTGGAACAGCCTAAAATTTTGCTCTGCTGCTTGGCCGAGGGCCCCAAGAGGGATGTGCTACATTTGGGGGTGGCTGATGGGTGAAGATGCTCACCCCCAGGCTGCTGATCTTCTTGGTTCTTCACTTTTAATTTTTTTATTATTCCTTTTTTTTTTTTAGGATTTTTAACTTTTTATTATCTTGTAAGCCACCCAGAGTCGCTGTACTAGTGAGATAGGTGGCCTAGAAATTTAATAAATAAAATATGGACCTTTTCTTGTAAGAACCTATCACTTATAAACTTCTTTGAAGTTCCCTGTTTCTTTAACTTTGGTTCAGTATAATTTGAATCCATTTCCACCCTCCCACAAACCATAGGAAAAGCATGTATACCAGTAGTGGGTTCTAAAACCCTTTACTACCGGTTTGTGTGCGCGACGCTTCTGTGCATGCGCAGAAGCCTCCCGGGCGGGTGGGTGGAGCCTCCCGCTGCCGCCGCTACCGGTTCTAAGAACCGGGCTGAACCGGGAGCAACCCACCCACCGCTGATGTATACATGCAAAAGGCATTAAAACTTGCCTTCAAAGATTATAGCTCGTTGCCTGAAAGATGGGTGTGTCTTTATTTCTGCTGTCAACAAAGCTAAAGTTTTATATTCTGGGTAATTTTCTAGCTACTTCATACTAGCCCAATTTGTTGAATCGAAATATAATGAATTGGACTATGTACTTGTGTTTAATAAATGTGTGTGTGTATGTACAATTTAATGTATGCAATTTAAATATGTGTGTATATAATTTATGTGTGTGCATCTTTGTGATAGGTGTGTAATTTGTATGTGTGCATGTGTGTAATTTAAAGATGTTCCTAATTTTCCCAGCACCTTCATCAAATTCATCCTTTCACTTTTGTGGATTGATACACTGGACAAAATAATATGTGTTGTATTTGGTTTTGGCTTATTGTGATAAGTTCTAAACTCTTAGTACAATATATGAACCCAGTGAGTATGTGCCTGGTTTTATAAACTGGGTTCACACATAGGTGCAGAGGTGGGCTTCACATAATTTAACAACCGGTTCGCCCAGAATCGAAAATGTGAGTGCGCACATGCACGCTGCGTCAAAAACACAGTGATTGTATAGGACGGGATGGCGCCGGGTCGGGTGGGTGGGCCCAGCCACTGGCCGTAACTACCAGTTCACCCGAACCAGTCCGAACCGGCTGAATCCCACCCCTGGGATATGTGATACTGTACTTTAATCAAGGATTAAGGGATTACAATAACCCATAATTGGCAGGCTCACACAACATGCAAAACTAAAGTCAGACAAACCATATTATAGTGTGTTGTGCAAACCAGCTTAAATCTTAAGTCTTATACCTGACATTTCATCCACATCAGGGTCTCAAGGTGTCTCTGGGGGATAACCAAGGAATCACTCCATACGTATGTTGACAGATAGCTCCATAGTACATCATATACCTTGGATCACCTTCTGACCTTCAGCCTGATATGTATTTGTTAAGTGGCAAGTGCTTTTAGGAGGAGTTTATCTTCACTGCCCAGTTTCTCACATGAAAGTGTGAATCTGAAGAAATTTAAATGAGCCATATCTATTTGCTGAAGATTTATTTGTTCAGTCTAACCAGCATGGCAGCAATGTTCCTTAACTTTATCAGTAAGGATCAGGGAGTAGTAGCACATGCCATGTTCCATTGTGGCAGCAGTAAGAGACAATTGTTCAGGATTCCATTTTCTTTCTGTCCCCGTCCCCCCCCCCCATTTTTGCCATGTATCCTTTTTCCCAATAATTCTACTTCTTCATTAGAAAGGATGGAAATGCCACTATGTTCTTCTTGGTGAAGGACAGGTGACTAGGTTCATCTGCTTCTTCATTAAATCTTGTATCTTGAATAATTAAAGCCCTCTCAAACAAAGCATCCCAACAGATGCTATTTATGTCTCCAAACCCACAGCAAATATTGGCACTGACAATTAATCACATGCTGGGATCACAGCAGAAGAAAAATGACCGAGATGAGGAGTTGCAAAATCCTTTCTGCATTATTCCTATTTTCTTTTACAGAGGTAAGAGTCAAACTGTGATGCCCTTCGCAATGTTTTTAACACTTAGCTCAATTATGCTGGAAGTCATTACATGACTTAATAATGCTATTCAAAGAAAATATGTTGAAGCACATTCTGTAAAATATTGTACGCTTTTACACTTGCTTCATTTCCATTCCTAACACACAGACTGCTATCCTATATAGTTGGATATCAAGATCAGGTTGATATCCTGATATTCTGATATTAAGGCCACATGTGATGCACAAACACGAGAAACACTTCAGGTTTACAACAAAAGGTTGCACTGTGTCCTCTTCGTCTCATCATCTAACTAGTTTGCTCATAGTCAGTCTTCTCTTGGCCTGGAAGGATAAACAGGATATTCTACTTATCTTTCTATTTTTGTTTGTTTGTTGATCTTAACCTTCTATAACTTCTAAAGGTCCCTGAGGATGCAAATTTTAATGTTTTATGATCAGTTGATACTTTTCCTCCTGTTTCTTGATAGACCTAGCAATGTTCACCTCAGTTTATTGCTTAAAATATCAAGTCATATTAAACCAAAAATCCATCTAATACAACACCTTCAGTTGCTCTGTGAGATGAACAGTTTCTAAATTTAATGAATAAACAAAGAAACAAATAAATAAATTTCTGACTAGTAGCCAACTCTGCGAAACTCCATTAACAGCAGTTACCATAATAGTAGCATGGCACGAAGTTTATCTTTTGTGATTTATCACTAATATCTGGCATGTATATTCATACTCCCTTTGTACATGATGTTCTGCTTAGGAATCAAAAGTAGTAGGTAATGAAAATTTTGTCCTACATAAATTTGTAATTAATGAACCATCAAGATAGTGGTTCATCAATGTATCATACATATGCAGATCCAAAATCTCTGAAATAAACAAATTTGTCTTATGCTTAGAGATAGATCTCATCATAGTGCCTGGTTTTATCCTATTTTTCTGTTACTAATAAATATATAACAATAAGTAACAATACAACAATAATATATCATTTGACTAATTGATGTTGAGTAAAGTTGAATCTGTAGCACATTGAGTCATAGTCATACTGTTTGGAGCAGCAAGTAAGGTTTAATAATAAATAAAATTATTTAAATGTAATAACTAAGAAAACTAATTAGAGTATTTTCCCACCTGGACATGTAAAGATTAGACAAGATGGAGCCAGGAAGACTGATTTGGCAAAGGTATTAACACACTACTGTGTTCCACTCAAAAAAAGGTCTTGCTCCAGTGACTACACACCAATCTGCTGAAAACTGTGATGCAAATCAAAATTTTATAAGGTGAGCTTGAGGTATCAGTAGAGTTCACAACGGAATTGGTTCTCAAATTTCATTTGCTATCAACATGAATTAAACTGTTCTTGTTCCAAATATATAAGTAAATAATGTATATATAACAAGGTATCTTTTGAAGTTGTCTATATCTCTGTTTTGCCATAAATGTGGAAATTTGAACTATGAAGATTGTGTTAAAACCTGTTTAATAGATTTTAAAGAATATTCTCTTGTGGAACAAATATCAGAGTAAGACTACAGCATATTATTTGTGCCTCATCAATTTGCTTTCAGATCTCAAGAATTTCATAAGGAATATATCTGTCTGTATTTACTCCATTTTAGCTGTTGCTCCATGGGGCAAAGCAACCACCTAATCTTCATTTATAAATAACAGCAAAAAGTGAGGTCACATTCTGCCAATGCTTGTTATAATAATATAGATGTGCTTATTATTAACATTTTAGAATAGGGTTAAAATCTAGGGTAAGTTTGGGTTAACTATCCCAAGCAAATTTGGGACAAGCAAAATAGTTTTTCATATATATATACATATCAGGCCTCAAGATATAGAAATTTTCATTGACTTATCTAACTTTAAAAGGGGTATTAAACACATCATGCAATGTTTAAATAGAGTTTCCATATTCAAAGACATTATATCATTGAATTAAGCCCTAGAATTTAAAGAATGAAGAAGACTTTTGCCTTCCCATCCTACTTGTAAGCATCACCATGGACTTCTTGGAGACCTCTGTCTCTGTCTTACCATTGTAGGAAAAGGGGTCCTTAATTTTAATAAACACAGCTTTTTGAATCTTGGATTTTGCACTGTAAATTCTAGTAAAATGGGATGGCATCTGTTGGGAAGCTGTAGTGTTTGTGTAACTCCCCTACAGAACAACTGACATTCTGGCTTGCTCAGAAGCAAGAAAACAAGCATTCAACTCTTACATTTAATATATGCAAATGTTCTTATGTTACAATTAAACAATATCATAGACCAGTGTTTCTCAATCTTGCCTACTTCAAGATATGTGGATTTTCAACTCCCATGCTGGCTGAGAAATTCTGGGAGCTAAAGTCATGCCTCTTGAAGTTGTTATAACTGAGAAACACTGTAATAGACTAAACAACGCATATGTTGACACTGAATGCAGATTACAACCATGGGATTCTACACTTATTTTTTTTTTAATACTGAATGAAATTTTCTGCAGAAATACGATTTTAGTCATTCCTCACTAAATCAGCTGAAAGATTAGCCAGCAGGTTAGTGAAGTAGCAGACACAAAAAGACAGTAACATTTCCCCCCCTTTCTTTCCTTCAGTCATACAGTACATAGAAATAATGGGCAACACTTAAATGAGTGTACTGTACCTGCTCATTTAAATACATAGCATATAAATTCAAGATTCAACGGGGGGGGGGGGAACCTTTCAAGGTATCATTTTGCAGAACATAACTCTGAAGAAAGAGATAGCTTGCTGCTCTTGTTTACTATATTTTTACAATGTCTAAGGACCAAAATTTAAAGACAACTCCAAAATTGTTCCCATAATAAATTCAGTAATATAGGTGTGGGTAACCTTTAGATGATGGGAATAAGGGTAATCATGCTAAGAGGATGAGAGCAGCATTTTCCAGAAGGGAAAATTTTGAGGGGAGCTTGTCTCTGAATTTTTTGAACTACATTCATCTTACCTCAAGGCTTACCCTGCAGCTTTTGAATATGTCTCAAAATGGCAGGACGTTCTGCAAAATTACAGTAACTGTGGACACAATCCGACTAAGTGAGACAGTAACACTTTACAACAACAAAAATCTAGATAGTTAAAAAGAGAGGGTACGTTCATTGTGCATGTGACAGTTGTTTCTTTGCAGCTTTCACTGCAACTTTGCGTGTGCCAAACGGATCACCATTCAGATGTGAGCACAATTTCAGAAATGAATGTAAATCTGCTCAATGCAGACGAAGCGTTTTCTATCAAATTGCAATTTGTTTTAATGAAACCTTTAAAACTACATGGTGCGGAAACCTGACATTTCATGGCAAGGTAGAGAGAACCTGCAAGGAAGGTTGGAATCAGTATGTTACAGCTGCAATGTTGCAATGCATTCCCACAAAATATCAGGGAATGATTAGGGTTTCTCCCTGCCTCTCCATTTCATTCTTCTTTTTCTATTCTCACTTACAACCTCCAACTAATACAGGAATGGGCAACTATGGCCCCTTTGTGACCTGTG
Organism: Thermophis baileyi; assembly: GCA_003457575.1. Taxonomy (NCBI): domain Eukaryota; kingdom Metazoa; phylum Chordata; class Lepidosauria; order Squamata; family Dipsadidae; genus Thermophis; species Thermophis baileyi. The sequence continues at coordinate 462,474 of QLTV01001127.1, forward strand.
GACTTCAACTCCCAGAATTCCTGAGCCAGCCATGTTGATTCAGGAATTCTGGGAGTTGACGTCTACCTGTTGTAAAAGAGCCATAGCTACCGACTACTGAACTAATACCTAACTGCTGCATTCATGCTCATTGGTCTATATTGACCAATTCTGAGGTCTCTCCATAGATTCTCCCCAAATTTACATTTACATTTACACCAAGTTCTGGATTCCACAGGCCCTGTTTTAGCACTATAGCTACTAGCAGATATATAGCAATTTATATAGCAGTTATAACAATTATCCAGATTTGAGAAAAAGTAAGCACAGCTCCTCAAAGCTTTTTATCTGTCATTTGTGATCTTCCCATACCAATATATATATATATGTATGTATGTATGTATGTATGTATGTATGTATGTATGTATGTATGGCTATTTTCTACTTGTAAAGATGGGTACAACTCAGGGGTGGGTTCTGGATCTTTTTGCTGCCGGTTTGCTCAGGGTCGTGCCGTGCGCGCACGCAGCAATCAAAAAATAGCTTCTGCGCATGCGCAGAAGCAAAATCCAAGATGGCAGCGCCCAAGGAGACACCGACAGAACAGGCTCTGTGACGTCATCGCCGAGTTACTAACGGTTCTAAAGAACCGGATAGAACCGGTAGGAACCCACCTCTGGTACAACTGGCTATTTGACTATTGTGTATTTGCAAATGCCACATTTGTATTATTCTAGGATGAAAAAGAAAGAGAGCAACCTCATGTGAAACTGCTTTTCCGATAGATATACCATTATATCTAGATCCACAAATAAATAACTCAATATAATTTGCTCAAATGGGGTTAAGAAACAACAGGCTACACACAAAGCTCTCATTAAGCCTTTCAGAAAAGAGTTTCTAAATATATGCATTGATATCTTTGAAAAATTGTTCTTGTTAAAGAATGTATATACTTTCTTCTTTTTGTCATGGTTTCACACACTTTGTTTTTTATTCTTTGAGCATGTCAACTGTTTAATTTGCTGGTCTGTGACCATAATGTGTATATCATCAGGTAATGTTCATTTCTGGAATTCCTAAAAGATTTCAATAAATATTTTAAAAAATGTGGATACAGTGCAACAGCAGTTTTATGCAGAATGCTTTATGAATCAAAGGCGTCTTTGTTCTGGGTGAAATCACTGCAATTAGGAACATCATGCACTTTGCCACATGCAAGATAAAAAGATTTGAAGAAAATACGTGAAAAAATAATTTGTAGTATCACAAATGCTTACAACATATTTCTTAGTATGGAATGTAAATTCTCAGACTTGACTAAAGGACACAGAAATATAACCAGACCTTAGTAAACAGCTCAAAGCAGTGGCACCAAGAGGTAAAGTGTGATTAATTAGTTAGTTTGTTAAATAGATTAAATCAAATAATATCCTTGAATTCCTTCCCCTTCCCTTGAGGGAAAATTATTTCCAGATTTGGAATAGGATTCACATAAAATTGTACTGCCTCCGGAATGATTTTGTGCATATACAATGCTTATTGAATTAGTTCAGTGCATATTATCCAAACGTAGTTGATCTAAAATAATGATGAAAGAGACACAGAAAAAGACAAGGTATATTAAACCGAAAACAAGGAATCACAGACACAAAGGAATACTTTAAGGAAATGGAAGTAGGTTTGATAAGGAATACTGTTTGTCATTTCCCAGCAGAATTAATTGCCTAAAAACAGAATGCAGACGTTTGTAATTTTCCTACCCATACACTTTGGTGAATTCCTTGTGCAAATAAGGTTCCCTACTTTTATCCAATGCCTCACTCATTTAAAGTTTTTTTCTGTATACTGTAATGAATGGGGCATACATAAGCCATAAATCACATTCCCATTAGCTTTCAAGTATCAACCAGGATACCTTTATAATGTCTTCTTGTTTGAACTACATATGAATTTGATAGTGCAATCAAATTCAGCCTTTCTCAGCTATAATTATGACTGCCAGAACATTGTTATTATGATACACAGGGACAGCTGCAACAAGAGAATGGAGGGGGGAGTACATTCTTACATTCTTGATAAAACGCAAGCTGTGAAATTTTCACTCCCTTGAATAATCAAACTCAGTTAAAACAATTATCCAGCTGTATGTATATATGCCAGGGGTGGGTTCTGGACCCTTTTGCTGCTGGTTTGCTCAGGGTCGCGCCGTGCGCGTGCCCGTAGCAATCAAAAAATAGCTTCTCCGCATGCGCAGAAGCAAAAATTAGCTTCTGCACATGCGCAGAAGCAAAATCCAAGATGGCGGCGCCCACAGAGACACTGACAGAACTGGCTCCGTGATGTCATCGCCGAGTTACTAACGGTTCTAAAGAACCGGATAGAACCAGTAGGAACCCACCTCTGATATATACACAAGCTGCATGTGAAAATACTGAACATATGGCAGGTCTGTGGGAGAGTTGGCTGGCTTTTTGTTGTTTTCCATGACCAGGGCAGGAGTTATGAAAACTGCAGAGCCTTCCTGCTCTCTATGGCTTTGTGAGGAAGTTGATAATTAGGGATACCTTGAAGATGCATTTGGTGCTACCTAAAATACCAGTTGAAAATGTTAGGCAGGTTAGCAATGAACATGCTGGCTAAAATCATTAAGTTCCGAAGGGTTAATAATAAGGAGGTTAGCTTAGCAATTGTCATTCAGGGGTCATAAAAAGGGGAAAAAATTCAAACCATAGAATTAAAGCCTTCAGAAACATAGGTTATTTCTGAATAAATAATAAAGGAAATGGTTCCATCAACTTGTCATGGAAGGTGGAATCCAAAGAAGGGATAAAAGGAAGAGATGGGAAGAATTCAGAAGAAGATGAAAGAACCCTGTACCAGCCTTTTAAGTTTCTAGCCCACCCTCTGCTTCCTCTTTTTGCCTAAGCCTGGCCTTTGTCATCAATTAGAGGTCAATAGCCTTAAAATGAATAGTTAAGAGGCTGGGAGATGTAGAAGAATACACCCCATGGTTACTATGATTCTAGTAGGATTTAACTTTGTCATTCTGTCTCTTCCTCCCCTTTCTCTTAATTCCATTCTTTAAATTAATTTTATGTCTTCAAGTCGGAGTTGATTCCTAGCAACTGCCTGGACAGGTCCTTGCAGTTTGATTGCAAATATTTTCTGAAATTTCTAGAGTTGAGATAGAGATCCTGGCCCAAAATCACCCAACTGACTTCATGCCTAAGGCCAAAGCAGAATTTACACTAGCTGGTTTCAAGATTATGCCTACACCAAAGTGGCTTTCTTCTTTGGATTAGGAGATGTGAATTTGTAACTACCATCCAATTTTATTGTAAAGAATCGATTTAATTTAAAGCACCTAATCTGATTTGACTGCAACTTCTTTCGTTGATTGTGTTGTGAGCTGCCGAGAGTTGTTGAGACTAAGGCACCATACAAGATAATAATAATTAAACAAAATCTGTCTATCCCAGATGCTTGGGAAGAATTTGATAGGTGGATAAAAATGCCAAATCCAGTCTAAACATCTGGCTGACTATATGACCAACCACAATCACAACACTCCAGTTGTAACAATTCTTGATAAGAAAGATTTTTTTAAAAATCTGAATATTGGACATTGTAATACCTGGAGACAGCAGAATAGAAGAGAAAGACCTGGAGAAAATAACAAAATATAAAGACCTGGTAATAGAGGTAGAATGACTGAGGCAAAAGAAAGCAAAGATGGTATCAATGGTAATAAGCATTTTGGGTGCAATTCCAAAACATTTAGATCACCACTTAAACACCATCAGCACTGACAAAATCACCATCAGTCAATTGTAGAAGGCAGCTGAACTTGGAACAACTTATATCCTGCAATGACACTTCAGTGTTCTGATAGACGAACACAATTCAAAGCGCACTGACGATGTCTCCTCGAATGATGATGAAATATTTGCAACCAAATTGCCAAGCTCGGAGCTCAGAACAACAGCCTAACAACCAACCCGAGCTACTAATATTCAAATACATTTCAATGACACTTCTAATACTATTAAACAACAACTGCCTATCCCAGGTCCTTAGGAAGGATTCAATAGGTGGACAAAAATGCTAAATTCTGTCTAGATATCTGGCTGACTGTGCAACAAACCATAATAATGTCTTACGTACTTTACTTAAAAGGACATAGAAGTGAATCTGGACATCTAGGTAGCATGAACAGGCTTGACTGATTGATGTGAGAATGAGTTAATTCTTTCAACAATTTGTTCTAGACACTGGGTGGCAGCTTAACCCAACCATTTGTAGGCAACTTCAAATAATGTTTGGATAGAAGTGATAGCAGTAAGTGAAAGGTCTTCAAAATTTAAAATTGTAAGAGGAAGTAGCTGCAAGTGGAAATTAAAGGCAAAGCAAAATGAATTGAAAAACAGGAAAGACAAAACTAAACAAACTGAATAACTGGAAAGAACCTAAGAATCCATAAAATAACTAAGAACTCAAAAACAAGTTAAAAGAGCATGCTCGATATGCTATTGAATATTAACTGACACACCTTGCATATATTATCTGCTCATTTAAATGCACATGCAATGTATGATTTTGTATGATTGGGGAGAGTAGCAGGAAATATGTAGAAGGTGGTCAGAGAGAATGTAACCTCATAGTACCTCCACCAATGGGGAATGAGGACAGATGGGCAGCCAGTGCAGGGAATATATAAAGATGTTGATTTGAGATGATGAACTTTGGAGAGAACCAAGCTTTGAAAGCTTCTCCATTTATTGCAATAAATGAAACAAAAGGTCTTCACTGTGTCTTGGCTGGTTATTGGTCAGGCAAGTTTGCCACTGGTTGCAAAGGAAAGTAGCCAGGAGCTCATAACAGAAGGAAACTTGTCCCATAGTTCCTAAAATTAACAGGTTTTAATCCCAGGGTAGGCTTTGTACTTCTTTGCAGAACATGTGTAGTATTATATGCTTATGGCTACCACATATTCTATTCCCTGGTAAATCAGAGTAATTCATTGTAATGGCAATGACAATCAGTTTGAGATGTGTCTGTGGAGAGTCATTAAAGATGGTATTAAGGAGCTTCATTTGATAGACAGTATCAGTGAAGAGAACAAGTATAAAAATTCTACCCAAATCCAAATTTGGTGCACAAAAATCTCAATACCCTCTGGTTCTCCTGACTCTGTTAATAAAACAAATGTATCATTGGAGTTTTCTGATGATGGGATTTGAAGTATTAATTCAGTCATAGCAGTATGTAGCATAAGTCTCTAAGCCAGCGGTTCTCAACCTGTGGGTCACGACCCCTTTGGGGGTCAAATGACCCTTTCACATGGGTCGCCTAAGCACGTGCTAGCCTGCCATCTTGGTGACTTGCAATGCGCACGCGCGGGGCAGGGGTCACGGCATTAGGAAGGTTGAGAACCACTGCTGTGCTGGCTTATCAAGGGTTTAGCCTAGAATTAAGAACTGTCTCTTTAAGACATAGCATTCTGGGGAATGTAGTCCATGCCATGTAGTCCATGGCATGTGATCATAACTGTGTACTCTTATTGGTCATTGAAGTATGCCTGGGGGGCGGGAGTAATTGAAGTACACTATCCCAAAGGAAGTCACTTTCAAGAATCTACCGGGAAAGATGTAGCAACAAGGAGATGGGGAAGCGTTAATCCTTTTTTACAATATTCGTGATGGTTCCAGATTATGACTGTAGATTCAGAAGAACTTCTACATAACCGTGAGTG
>QLTV01001127.1:474582-492101 GCA_003457575.1 Thermophis baileyi
AACCTGGAAAACAGCAGCTGGCCGGTGCACATGCACACCAGACCAACTGTCCAGCGCGCATGCACACCGGAACCTGGAAGAGAACCCATGCTTGCATGTGCCGGAGCGCCGGAACCCGGAAGAGAGCAGCTGGCTGGTATGCATCCACACACACACACACGCTCCAGTTTCGGCACTCGGTGCCGAAAAGGTTAACCATCACTGCAATAGTTTGTCTTCTCAGCTATCCTGTTGCTTCTTTGAGGTGCTCCCACAAAAGACTTGGGAGTATCTCCCTATGAAATGTTATTTGGCCTACCTTACACAGGTGGAATCGGAGAAATACCCCACTTTAAGACCAAAGATGTCTTTCTTAAGAATTATACACTGGGGCTGTCCTCTTCTTTGTCTCTTCTCAGAAACAAAGGACTTCTTGCTCAGCGGCCACTATTAGAGTTTGCAGTCCACAGCATCCAGCCTGGAGAATGGGTCTTGATCAAATCCTGGAGTACAATCTGGGTGGGAAGGTCCTTTCCAAGTGTTGCTGACCACTGAAACAGCTGTAAGGACTGCCGAAAAAGGTTGGACAAGGGAGGGAACTGCGCTTGGGGCTAGGAAATAAAATGTTGCTGAAATCTATTATTGGGTGTGCCTGCTTGTTGGTCACCCCTCTTGCAAGAATGTATTTTAAAATAAACTGTTTGCTGCTTCACTTTATGACTCTGTCAAATCTCTGAGTAGTGAGTGCATTTCTCACAAGGTGATGTATATCCTCTCCTATTTTCCCCACAACAACCCTGTGAGGTGAGTTGGACTGAAAGAAAGTGATTGGCCCAAAGTCACCCAGCCAGTTTTCCTGCCTAAGACAGGACTTTAATTCACGGTGTCTTGGTTTCTACGCCAGAACCTTAATCACTATAGCAAACTTACTCTCTACATTGAAAACCATATAAAAGAAATTAAATAATACACTAAGTGTAAATAGCTTTGTGCTGCATGAGCTAAAATTCAGGTCACACACACTTTAAAATGTATGTTGTGATAACTGGAGTTAATTTTGCAAAAAAGGGGGAATTATAGGAAATTCCTATACATCTGTTTCTCCATTAAAACATATGATCTGGTTAAGCCTCCTTTTCTAATATCAAATTTAGTTTAATATATAATTTGAGCTTAATCTGATTGGCCTTTAGTGAGATAGCCCATTTTAACCTATTCATGTTTTTCATTCATGTATTGATAAATCATGTTTAATTCATGTATTGCTTATTATTTGTTACATAACTGTGGCCGTGGCATTTTGTATCTTTTCCATTTTTTGGAAGGCATATATGATGGCACTAGAGGGAAACCAGACCATCTGTCTTTGTAAATAGGAATGCCAGCTTGTGAAGGTGATAGATAACACCCTAGCACCGAATTACTTAGGAATGTTTCTTACTGCAGGAATGTTATTGTAAGTTAAAAGCCTTAGTATACCTTCAACCTTTAGTTGACCTATGTTACTGATTGCTGAGAATGTATGTATGAAGTTGGTTTTCATGATTGATTTATAACTACAGTACGTACACTGTTCAAAATTGCATAAAAATGGTTCATTCCAAGAAGAGATGTGTGCTCACTTTGAAACTTCCTTCTGGGAAACCTTTTATTTTCAAATAAAAGTCTTAATCCTTTCCACCTATGTGGTGTGATTTGTTTGGGCTTTGAGGGGCACATGACATGGATTTTGTAACTTGCTAACTAACGTAGTTACTTTGTATTTTAATTTGATTTATTTTCTCTCTTTTAAAATAATGTTCAGGTTTATTAGCTTTTAACTGATAAACAAGCTGGAGACTAGCTCCAGATAGGAAAAAGTTTCTTAGTACAAATTGGGGTCTGGCTTATCTCTTTTGTGAACTCCAAACAACCTTTTTCCTTACAATTTAAGCCCCTTCTGACCTCAAACTTCATTTTAATGAACATGTGTGATATTATGGGATGCAAATATGTAACATGCTTGGCTACATGTAACTGATTTTCTATGCAAAGGAGAGATTACTTTTATCCTGCCCAATCAATTTTCCTCTTGCATTTTCTTTGTTGTGTTAACTATAAAAAGGAGTGAAACATGGGGCTCCAGTTTCTCTCTCTCATTTTTCATAGAGAGATCCTACTTTATCAGGGTACCTTAATAAACTGCTTTTAAATGATCTTCCGACTCAGTTGCTTATTGGGAAGGTAAACTGAGGCAGAACCAAGGGCCAGATTTGGCTCTCAGCCTGGGCACAGGGTGAAGAACCTGAGCTTTCTGGATAACAGCCTCAATAAAGAAACAGACAAACTGGAATAACTCAGGAGTTCATGTGTAAGACTTTGCTGTGAACATATACGCTGAGTGTTTTCAGCATCATAGTCTTGTATGGGGATTATGAGGTCATCTTAAAGCTATTGACCCCAATTACTGCAATGGACACTCTTTATGGGAAAGATGGTCCTCCCACACAATCTGAAAGAAGGAAAAGAGGTTGGTGTTGCTGTTGCTGCTTCTTCCCCATATCTATTCTGTGTAGAGTGTAACTGAATAGAGCAGTGCATTTCAACCTTAGCAACTTTAAGATGTGTAAACTCAACTTCCAGAACTGAAGTACTCCCATACTGGCTGGGGAATTCTGGGAGTTTAAGTCCACAAATCTTAAAGTTGCCGAGATTGAAAAATGCTGGAATAGAGTCTGATTTCTTTCATATTTGCAATTTGTTTTTCTTGGCTGATGCTTGCATCTGTAATTTAGAAAAGGAAGAATAAGCAAATGATTCAGTCTCAGAGATTGTGTTGCCAGTGTTGTAAAAGATGTTCTTTTCAATTCTCTATCTGTCTGGAAGAATCACTGTATTTCATTTTCTTTGTTCCTACAGGCACAAAGGACAGCAATAAGGAAAAGGCTGTTTTCCCTTTATTTTCCTTTATAAAGAAAAATAGTATATATAATATACATAATATTTCCCTCTGGAACATTTTATTCTATGTTAAGTTGCTTTGAGACATTAAAAGGGTATTCAAACAAACCTCTCTACCTTTGAGTGGAACAACAAACCAAAAATATGGACTATAAGAAATTACAAGAGGGTCTTGGAAAAGGGGTGTTGGGCTATTAGTCTCTTGCATTTAACATTAAAAATATACCAGTTTAACCTATTTCCACCAAAGACACAGTATTTTGGGACCACGTTTAGCCAAACATCCAACAAAGTAATTATTAGTGGTGGTAGAATTACTTATATGACTAAAAATACCCCCACCTTGTTTTTGGTAACATGTTTTGGGCCTAGATGCCAAATCCATCAAAATGGCTCTCAAGTGTTCCTCAGGAGAGATGTCCTGTACTTGGAAACGTTCCACTGGAGCCACGACTTTAGAGAGGTAGAAGAGAGGAATTTGTAAGTAATAAACAAGGTACAAGAGAGATGGTTTTGTCAAGGTAACATTAACAATGATTTATTTTGATTGCCTCTCACAACTAGATGTGAAATCATACAGCTGTTTGGGGTTGAACAATGCTATGCCATTTGTTTTCATCCTATCTTGTTCACTAGAATCTCAGTCAAGTAACATCATGAAAGGTAGGCTGGTCAATTTATGATTTATTTTCCTTCCATTTTTCAGCCAGGACTGTAGTCATAAAAGAATATTTTGCCTGAATGCTTCAAAAGTTATGGGAGATTTTTTTGAAGGATTTTTTGCTGTTAGGTTCTATAGTGATACCGTGTTTCCCTGAAAATAAGATGGGGTATTATATTAATTTTTGCTCCAAAAGACACATTAGGGCTTATTTTCCAGTTAGGTCTTATTTTGGGGGAAATACGGTACTAAATGCATCCGTCTGGCTGACGATCTTAACTGGAGCTTATTTTTGGGGTAGGGCTTATATTAGGAGCATTCTGAAAAATTATGCTAGGGCTTATTTTCCAGTTGGGTCTTATTTTTGGGGAAACATAGTAGTAGGTTCTGGAAGGTCACAGCAAATGGCAGCACCTAGCTGATCTTGAAAAAACTAAGTACAGGTAGACCTCAACTTATGATCACAACTGAGCTCAAAATTTCTGTTGCTAAGCAAAATATTTGTTAAATGAAATTTGCCCCAGTTTACGACCTTTCTTGCCACAGTTGTTAAGTGAATCACTGCAGTTGTTAAGTTAGCAACATGGTAGTTAAGTGAATCTGGCTTCCCCATTGACTTTGCTTGTAAAAAGGTTGCAAGGTTGGACACTGCAACCGTCATAAATATGAGTCCTTTGCCAAGCGTCCGAATCTTAATCACATGACCATGGGGATGCTGGAATGGTCGTAAGTGTGAAAAACAGTCATAAGTCACTTTTTAAAGTGCCGCTGTAACTTTAAACTGTTACTAAATGAACTGTTGTAAGTTGAGGACTGTGAACAGTCAGACAAGGTGGGAAATCTACAGCTGCAAGAAGTTTTTTTTGTTTTTTAAAGGCAATGGCAAACTGCTTGCATAAAACCAAAACACCGACATGGATGTTTGCATTTAGACCCCAGGAGTCAAGTTTGACTCACTAGCTCATAAAGATGATGCTTGTGGAATTTTCTGGAGTAGCACTTAGATAGCAATAGCACTTAGACTTATATACCGCTTTACAGTGCTTTACAGCACTCTCTAAGCGGTTCACAGAGTCAGCATATTGCCCCCAACAATCTGGGTCCTCATTTTACCCACCTCAGAAGGATGGAAGGCTGAGTCAACCTTGAGCCGGTGAGATTTGAACCGCTGAACTGCTGAACAGTCAGCTGAAGTAGCCTGCAGTACTGCACTCTAACCACTGCGCCACCTCGGCTCAATCCCAGTACAATCCCAGCCACAAATTTATATATTGGATTATAGTTTGTTTAAGATTTATAAACTGCTTCATATTCTTTGAAGTATACAAAATCAAACACAGTATAAAACATAATATAATATAATAATAAATCTGTAATCAACAGTCAAGGAGCGGGAGCTTCCTTTCAAATGTGGAAATTATAAAAAGGTTGAGTGACACCACTACGGTTGGTTGAAATGTGTCAAGGTTCTCCATCTAAGAAACTATGCCAATATGAGTTTTCAGCTTTTACTTATACTAATTAGTTAACATCTATCTTTGTTCTAAACTAATTATTCTTGAGCTCCACATACAGTATTCTCTGAAACTATGCTTTGATCTGGAAAGCTATGGCAATATTTTTTCTTTAAAGCAAGCGCACCTACAACTATATTTAATCTTGTTCTTCGTGGTCTCCACTTAGAAGATACAGTATTTAGACAATTTTTAACCTGGGTTCTTTGAGACTGTTGAAAAACAGACAAGTTGATATTATTCAGTTTCATATCCGATACAGTAGTTTAGACTGTAGTTCTATTACAAAGTGAATTCCATTGAGTTCCAAGATGGAGTAGGGCAGCTTTGTATCATAAGATGGTTCCTCTTCAGCATTCCCACACAACAATTTAAAGTTGTACAGGAGGGTGGTTTAAATACTACAAAGTTCTCTTTTGTGAAAGTGGTATTTGTTATGCTTTGCGGAGCAAGGAGACAAAACAGACTTCAGCCCTGTCTTTTATTTATGTTCTGTAACTAAACCATTTTTTTTATTTAAAAAAAACTGGTTCTGTTGAAATGAGAAATCTGTTTTATATTTTGACTGTCTATGTACCACTACAGATATTTCTGTAGACAGCAGTTCATTTTCTGATTGGCCTGGCAGTCACTTTATGAAAATGTTCGTGGCATTTTATCTAACTGATTAATGCGCCCCAGGTCAAAAAGGACGAGGAATCCCAATTTTGTTGATATTAAATAAATTGGTCTGGTAAAACTCTAACCCACCCTAAACAATCTACAATCAATGCTTGGTATCAACACTTGCTCCCTTTAAGAATTTTTCATTTTGCACTAAATGAGTACTATCTATATTTTTAAAACAATAGTCTTTTTTCTATGAAAAGCAACAGCAAAAGAAAAAAAGAAAAAAGCAGGAGCATTCTGACATTGCCAAAATGCCAGATAAGGAGAGGGTGGAGCAAGGAAACGTGAATGTTGAGAGAGGGTGAAAAGGGGGGAAATGAGGATGAGAGGAGCAATAAAAAGCAATTTAGCCTAAGCAACTTCCCCCCCCCCACCCTGGTTTTATCTTTTCCATTCTCATAGTTTTACAAATTAGCAAGGGCCAAGACTTGAAAACCAATTAGAAATAAGCTAGGATTATAATCTTTGACATAATAAAACATAGCACACTAAGTTTAAATAATAGCTACAGGTTGGGAATAATTGCAAAAAAAATATATAGAAAGATTTTGTTTGAGAGTCAGTAACTTCTGACAGCAAATCCATGGCTTCATTGAATATTTACACTAATGTTTGGAGACTGATTATATTTTCACCCTCTTTGAACTAGCAAAGCTGATTGGCATAGGTATCTAAAAACTCTATTAGAAGATTGTTGAAAATCAAAGGTATAGAACAGCCAAAGCCCTCCAAATATCAGTTCAAGAAAATGATATTTCTTTTAGAGCTAATAAATTAGATTCTGCCTTGTGTGTGCAGTACTTTCCTAAGCTTCTGTAAATGTGCATTTTTAATCATGATTCACAGGGAAAGTAAGGACTTATTCTTATCAAAATGTTCCCACAGAATGCAATTTGAGAAAAAGGCTAACACTATTTTCTGTATAAAAATATATCCATAATATTCTATCTGTACAGCTGTGTAGGTACGCAAAAGATTTCTTTTTTCTGTATTTCTCTTTTGCTTTGCCCATATGTTATATACACGGACACATAGAAAGGAAATTTAAAAGATAGTGGCTAAAGTATTATGAGCACTGGTCACATTACATGAGACTTCATAAACCATTTTTACAAATTTTGAATCAATGTTGGGACAGAAGATCTTATCTGTCATTTTTCCTGTGGTTGACAGTCTTCAGTATTTATCTAGAGAGTATTTTTTACCTCTGAACTGGAAAAAAAAATCTGTCTTAATGTTTGCTATTTAATCCAGGCAAAACACATAACTTTGGCTTAATATGAGCTAGAAAGTCTACAATTTACTTCGTTCATAATGAGAGAAGATGGGCCAGAGAAGCTTATTTCACTGAGATGCTTTTACATCACTATCTAACTCAGGGGTCTCCAACCTTGGGAACTTTAAGCCTGGAGGACTTCAACTTCTAGAATTCCCCAGCCAGCTTTGCTGGCTGGGGAATTCTGGGAGTTGAAGTCCGCCAGGCTTAAAGTTGCCAAGGTTGGAGACCCCTGATCTAACTCACTGTTTCTCAACCTTGACAACTTTAAGATACGTGAACTTCAACTCCCAGAATTCCACCACATATCTTAAAGTTGAGAAAGTTGAGAAACACTGATCTAACCCTTCACCAGAGAGACATATGAACCATTTTGTTTAGTAGAAATTTAAATAAGTAGAAAACCCTTTCTATTAAACCCTCCATCTGGTTAGTCAAAAATGAGCTTTGGGAAAGTAGTTTGAGGATGCTCATCTCTAAAGAGGTGAGCATATGTCCAAATTAAAGATGGCATGTAGAGCACTTGGAGAGGATTCCCCTTCTACTTAAGCTAATCATTTTGCACTACATGCGCCCAAGGAAAAAATGTTTACCTGGGATGGCTACAGTTAACCTTTTTTCCTTGCTGAGACGGTGCCCATGGAAGGATTCATTCATGGAAATGGGGCCCCTCAGAAGAAATGACTCTGTGGAGGTGTGATCTGGGGGGGTTCTTAATAAAGGCAGTAGATAGGTCCCTGAAGTCCTGGAATGGCTCTGATCACAAGGGGAAGGTGAGAATTGTCTTGCAGGAGATCCAAGAAAAAATACATACGGAAACAAAAGAGTTTTTACTTTAATTACTTAGCAATGGCCCCTGGAATTAAATATCACACATCACCCACCCTCCTGAGAAATCACCCAAAATATTGCTAACATCTTCCATAATTGCTGTCACCCCGTAATAGTATGCTACCACCCCATACTAGAATGCTAGGGGGGGGGAATTTTGTATATCTGAGGAAAAATAATAGGTAAAGGATTCAACTTGAGTGATCAATCAAGCCAAGTCAATACTGTGATGTCCCAGCATGCATTCAATACAATCTATTCTTGCTGCCACTTGTCACATTAGGGACAGCATCTGCCCCTCCATCGCTAGAGATGGTTTGTGAATGTTGCCAGGAATCAACATAGTTCCACAGCAACATAAATTTACTACAAATCAACATCATAAATATATTGTCGTGTATGGCTTGGTGGGTCACCGGCTGTTCTTTGCTTAGAATGTAGACTTCACACATATTTACATAATTGTAGTTAACAGTTACATCGAACAGAACTAAACCTATAGGAATACACACTTGAAGTGGTTCTTGGAAATGGTTCCTTATAGTGGTGCGGCCTTTAGCAGGATAGTCATATATGGGTTTGTCTTGGAGGTTCGTTCTTTCTTTGTGCTTTTTTGACACATACACTGAGAAGCACATGGGAATGAAAACACCTCTACCCACTGAGGGAAATATATTAGCACCAAAGTTTATTAGAATGTTCCCTTTTTGGTGGATGTGCTTTTTTTCAACACAGGATCAGCCCTGCACCTGAGGTAGTCGGTTCTATCCAAACAGAGGCATTCAAGACATACAGAATATGCTGAAAATGCTAAGAAGGCATGAACCACGACCGTATCAAAAGGGACAAGAAAATACCATGGCAGATGGAATTTAACAGCCCATGTTTACAGTTTGAAAAGCCATTACTTCTCTCCTCCCCATCCCCAACCTCTTCTCATAAAATATATAATGTATTTGCAATTCAGTGGATGACCTTAAGTCAAGTCAGGCCATTGCACTGTACTATAAATAGGACTGCATGCATACCTTTTCCTCTGAGTGCCACTGCTGACCAGTATGTTTGGTGGTTGTGGGCCCTGACTATGCAGGAGGAAAGTGTCTATGGTTGACACGGTGGCTGATGCCTCCTCACTTACTTTAGGGCTGCCGATCTTGGTTTTCCCAAATTTGCCTTTGCTCCGCCGGGACTGCTCGTGATCAAACTCTAAGTCTTCCAAGCGTTGAGTCAGAGCGAGTTTTTGGTGGATAGCCATCCGCAGCAAAGAATCTAAGGTCTTTTTCTCATCCTCTGCAGCTGCCAATTGCCTCTGCATCTCATCCAACTGGGTGACATACTCATCACATCTGGAGGGAAAGAAGGAAAGAGGAACAGGTCAAGCTGTCTGGCCATCCGCCCTGGCCAGCCTTTTTTCTTTTTTTCTTTTGCAAACATGAACCATGTGGACATCGGCACCAACCCTTTCTAAGTGGGGAGAAGGGTCTTCAAAAGCAATTCCTCTGGGTTTCAGCAGCATCAAAATTCCTTTGAGGCACTTCAGATTCAAGATAAAAAGGAGCTTCCTAGTGGCCAAAGTTGCAAACCTGCCACTTGTCAGCAAATCTTTAAAGCAACTGGACATTTCTTCAGGAGTGCTTTACACCTCCACACATTCTAGAGCAGCTTTTGTTCTTTCTGGCACAGCTTCTGCCCTAATCTCTACCTAGGATATAATCTATCTAGTCTTCTTCCAAAGCAACTGAACTAACAATAACTTGGGGACACATATCCATAACAGAAAGAACTGCCTAAGGCAGAGCACACCGGGAGACCCTCTGTAGTAAAATATAGTCCTTGATTACCAATTGTGTCCAGTGATGGGTTCTAAATCCCATAGCTACCGGTTTGTGTACGCGCTCAACGCTTCTGCGCATGCGCAGATGCATCTGGGGCGGGTGGGCAGAGCCTCCCACCGCTGCCGCTACCGGTTTGTAGAACCAGGCCGTACGGGTAGCAGCCCACCGCTGATTGTGTCCTTTAACAACTGTTCAAAATTATGACTGTAAAAAAAAAAAAAAGTCAACCCTGAAGCTGGCCTGATCGAAGCTATTTTGACCACTTCAGTGTTGCCACACTGGAGTTGAGGGATAGGGAGGGGGGATTTGAGATAGACGGAATTTTGTAGCCAAAACAAAATACTTTCTCTTGGGAACCAAGGACATTCTCACACCTGGTCGGAGGAAGGCAGAGAGATGTTACCCGGTTGTCAGACCGCATGACTGGACCATGTGACTGATTGTTTTGAGAAAGTAGAAAATCTTTTACTTTTAATTAGGTGAAAACCGTGGGAGTTTTCAGAGTCAGTTTTCACCAGATATGTGCCAATATGATATTTCCAATAAAAGTATTCCTTGAGGAATTTAGTTGCCTCAGAGTCTTGTGAGAAATGATAGAAAGTTACTCTTTTATAGTATATATTAATTGCATAAGGGGAATTATAAAGGTTCTATTGCAAGCTTCAGTAGCAAGGCCAAGCAGAAAACCACAAACAGAAAGAGGTCAATCATTGTGTGTCAGCTTGACCAAAAAGTTTAAGAAATGCACCCACAAAGGGTGAAAGATAAGATAAAGCACATCCTGTTGTAAATAGGCAAAGGCAATCACGGTCCTCACGTACACAGGAAATGTAAGCAATAAACAAAATAAGTCACATGGTCACGTACGCAGGATGTAAGCAGGCAGAACTTGGGGAGGGACCGGAAGCATAATATACATTGTGGGGGACAGTATAAAAGCATTGTTTGAAACTTCGAAAAGCACGCTTCATGATCTCAGTCCAACTTGGGAAGGGACGTGGAGGCCTGCCTTTGCAACGCAATAAAATAAACCTTCTTTGTTTGTACATCAGAGTTGTCTGTCGAATTAGTGAGTATAAATTTTTAGTGTTTTAAATCTCACAGTCTTGCTTGCCATGGATTTATTACTTGGAACCCTGACAAAAAAGCTTTGCAAACTTGCATTTATGACTGTTGTAGCATCCCGCAGCCACATGATTGCATTGGTGTGCTTTGCAACTGACTTGCAGCAAGCAGTTAATAGATAAAGCAGAAGTAAAATCATTTTAAGTCCCACTTAAGGACCATGGTGATTAACTTAATGGTCAAAGGGGACGTGATATCATAAGTCTGTTGCTGTCACATGATGCTTCGCTTAGTGACTGTGGTGCTCAGCCATGGAATTGTCGGTCCCAATTGCGGTCACTAAGTGAGGGCTATCTGTACTCTTAACACCTTGTCATGTTGCTACCAATATGATACTATATATTGTATATAGTGACTAATAAGTGTTTAGCCCTGTCTTCTCCCTCTGCGCCATGTATTAATGTGAAAGTATTAACATTTATGAATATGGAATATACAAGACCATCTCAAAGCAGGCCATAAAGGCCAAAGAATTGTTCTATATTAGACATTAGCTTCTGCAATAGGTCAGAAACTAGCCCTGTCTCGCTCCATGCATCTCGCTTCTCTGCTGCCCCCCTCTCCCCACCTGCCACTCCCCCTCGCCAGCCGAGATCGGCAGGCCAGATTTGGGGAGCTGAACGCGCTGCTGCCGCCCGGGAAGAGAAGAACATGAGAAACGGGCTCTCTCATAGCGCCTCCTCTCTCTCTTCTTCTCCCGAGTGGCAGCGGTGAGTCCGGCTCACCGAATCTGGCCTGCTAATCTCGGGCTTCCATGCCTGGCGAGGGGGGGAGAAAAGACGGCAAGGGGAGCCCTGTCTCGCTCCATGGCGCTTCTCCGCCACCCCCCTCCCCACCTGCCACTCCCCCTTGCCGGCCAAGATCGGCAGGCCAGATTCAGGGAGCTGAATTCACATCTTGTGGCCCACCCCGTCCCATCCCCTGCTCCACCTGTCACCCCAAATTGCACCCTACCACGAGACATGCATCTTACCAGAGTCTGGCAGCTCCATCGCATCTCTCGGCCGGTCTGTGCAGGGAAACATCTTGTACAGTAAAGAAAAACTTTTCATGAGTGCGAGAAGTTGTTAATTGCTCGCACTCGCGAGAAGTTTTTCTTTACCGTGCAAGATGTTTCCTGGCACAGACCGGCCGAGAGACACAATGGAGCTGCCAGTCTTCAGTAAGATGCACGTCTCGCGGTGGGGCGGTGGATGGGGCGGCCCGGGCCGCAAGACGTAAACACTGGCTGGAAGCTGCTGGAAGCGGAGAAGAGGCCGGTCGGGCCAGCCACCTGCTGCCATGTCTTCTGGCAGCCGGGGCAGAGAGGCAGCAAAGGGTGAAGGGAGCCATAGCGCCGCACGGAGCTGGAACCATAGAGCAGGAAGCGCACTCCCAGAGCGGCCGCTCCCAGAAGACTCGGCAGCAGGCAGCTGGCCCAACCGGCCTCTTACCGCTCGGGTGGTGAGTGGCGCTCTGGCCGGCCAGAGGGGGGTTGTCCGCTGGGTGGGCACTACGTGGCAAGAGGTGCCGGGCGGCTGCTCTCTTGCAAGTGGGGTGGGAGTTTGCAGGCAAGGGGGATGGATGGGAGGCGGGTGAGCGCCAAGAACACTGGGGAGAGATAGAACGGAGAGGCAACTCCCGATCAGCTTAGCTGATCCACGAGTCCTGATTAAGGGGCCCAGCTGCCATTAGCTGACCGGGGAAGGGAAGGGCTGCCTCTTGTGCTGGCTACGCCCATCCTTTCACTAGGGCTTATTTTGTGGGGAGGGCGTATATTTACGCCCACCCCAAAAATCAGGCTTGGCTTTATTTTCAGGAAATGTCCTATTTTCGGGGAAACACAGTAGCTACTGAAAGCAATTTTCTTTTGTTGGCTTTTGCTGCTACTATAGTTCTTACTTTGAAAGTGACTTCTGCTGCTACATTTACATGGGCTGTTTTCAGGATAGGAGGATGACTATTTTTAAAAAAAATTATCTTAATGTTTGATGTAATGATCATTTACAAATTAAAGCAGAAATTATCCATGAAACCAAAACAGCATTTTTCCAGCGAGTCAAATATTGTGTTATTGTTTTAGTCACTGAGTGAAGCATCTGTAATTTTATTGAAAATAGAGCCTGTTTGCTTACAGAAATGTATATTGTGTACAAGCCAAGTTTTAGAAAATCACATTATGCTGCACTTAAGTGAAGTCTGACCCCATTATTTATCAAGGGCTCAAACCCAATTCTATAAATGTTTTGATGGCTAATTTAAGCAAGAAGTTATAAAATAAAACCAATGAGAAATAAGAATGGTAGTTTTGTGCATGCAACATACAGAATCAACAGAATTGGAAAATAATACTAAATAGTCTAAGTGAAGGCTTTCTTCTGAAAGCGTAATTTACATTTTTTATGACTACCTTTCACTAAAAGCAAAGGGCAGCGGCTTCTTTTATGAGCTGCCACATGGAGCTCATAAAGCTTGTTTAAAGTTAACAACGAACCAAGAAAAGAAATAACAATTTTTTAAAAAAAAATATTTTGTTTAATTTGATAAAGTATCAGGTTAAAAGAAGTTGACATTTTAGAGGATTTTTTTTTAAAAAAAATCGTGTGTTTTGTCTTCGTTCTAAACTACGAAGTCCTAACATTTAAATATTGTGGAAGATAACTTTATTGTTCTGTAGGCGCCTATCTGTGTGTTTACAACTTCCTATATTCAAAGTGGGAGAGAGTCAGATTAGACTAACCATCAACTTAATTGGTATTCCAAGTTCTCACAGGCTAAGTAGTCTGCATAACAAAGTGTTCTTTCTCATAGGGACACTCAGATTCCTTTGTACCCTTTTCTGTCTTCCTTATCAGGGCTAAAACAATTATCACATGTTCTTCTAATATTTCACTGAATAAAACACTCGGAGTTTTATTTCGTTGGGGGTGTTTACTGGAATGCTGACAAATTATTTGTCAATGGTCAAATGTGTAATATGCTCATTTTTCAATCTCCACAACTCTTTATAAGAGTTTGGTTGGTGTTGTTCTCTCTTGATAGCTGAAGAACAAAGACTCATTGTAACTTGCTAGTTTTAATAAAATAATTCTTGGATCATTTCCAATTACTAGTGTATTCTTAAGTGATTTTCCCCACCACCACCAATGCATTTTGAAGTCCACTTTCTTATCAGCTTCACGAGTCCGGGTTATGGTCATTTTTAACCTTCTAAATAAATGTTTATTAAATAAATATATTTTAACAATTCTATTATTCTTTTAAAAAAAGAAACAGGAGGGAAAGGAATCATGCCTACTGACTTTACTGTGACCTTCCCAAATTAATACTATGAACAGAACAGAATCTTGTGGACAAATTATTTAGGGATGCAGATATATAGTGTTAATATATAATTAGGAACTGATCGTTCTGGAGGATTTTTCTGCAGATAAAGTTAAAATCAACCCTTGCCTGAAGCCCTGGAGAATATTTGCTAGTTGGCTGAGACAATGGTTTGAAAGTTGCTAGGAATATAAAACACCTCATAAATATGTCCCAGAAATTCTGCTCCCATGGAGTGGCATTGCATACACAGAGAGCTTGTAGGTCAGCAGCCCCAATGCAATGCCTTTCCCCTCCATCTTGTTGACCAGGATTCTGATGAGGAAGGATTGTATGTTGAATTGGCTGAAATGGGAAGCATTTGTCCCGAGTATGGAGAAGACTGATAAGCAAAACCATAGGAATTCTTAGAAAAACATGCTTGAAATGCGGATTGCTAGGAGGAAGGGTCTCTGGGTACTTTGTTTACCTACTGCTGAGCAGACTTTTGTTAGTTCCTTTTTATGACACCCATTAAAGAATAAAAGCTTGCCGTTGAAATCATTCTGGGTTCTTCCAGTTATGGGAAGACCCATCTTTGTTCAAATCTGAATAAAAGTGTGACTCTGAGAGACTTGCCTCTTTGACCACGCTGAGCCAAACCTAAACTCCTGCTTAACCAGCTAAACTCCTGTCTTAACAGTTGGTTTCTGTACCTGGTTGCAAACATGGCTCTCAAGGATGAGAAGGTTGCTGCATCTTCTTTCAAAGCTTTTAATTCGTTGCGCAGTTTAGTCATAGTTTCTGTTACCATGGCCTTCTCGTTCTCATATTTATTCTTCAGGTTCGCCAGGGCCACTTCTGCTGTCTGAAACAAAGATACAGGCATTAAAAACATATGCATTTATTTTCATCCGGTTGATACAAGTACAGGATTGCACTCAAAGGAAAACTTGGATTTTTTTTTTCTTGGCTGGAAAGAAGGGTAACCCTAATATAATTAATCATAAAGTGCCTAAAAGGAAGCAAGAAGACTTCTTCAACTGAACAATATAGAACAGTGTTTTTCAAACTTGACAACCTTAAGATGCATGGACCTCAACTCCCAGAACGCCTCAGCATGCAGGGTAAGGAATTCTGGGAGTTGAAGGCCACACATCTTAAAGTTGCCAGGTTTGAAAAACACTGCTTTAGAAGAAGACAAATGTTGAGAAAATCTCCTTCTTTTTTTCTCCATTAAGAGATTAAAAGGTTGGGAGGGAGAATAAAGATTAGAAATTTCAAATGGAAGGAACTTTTTAGTGACATGTGATTACAGGGGAAGATTTTAAGAAAATATTTGATGTATTGGAATGGAGAATTTGAAGGATATATACTATAGTTAAAACGAAGATAATTTTAAGTTAGCGTTCTCTCCCATCACATCTGGAGGGCACCAGGCTGGGAAAGCTGATTTATGGAAACCTCTATACTGTAAGAATTACACCAACATTCAATACATAATATGTGCTAATGTGCTGGATTGAGGTATGTATTTAGGCCTTCATAATTATGGGATTAGGACAATATTGCGTAATACAGGAAAAAGTAAGTTATATGCTTTCTGAAATGTTTTACCTATGATATTAAAATAAAAAATATTTAAAAAAATAGACAAATTTGTTATTGAAGAAAGAGAAAATTAAAACAATTAATCCTGTATTTTGCATATAAACATATGCAAAATATAGATCAGCCCAGAATTTAAGCTGATCAGCAACTAGCCATATATTTGGATACAAGAAATAAATTGATACTCCTTTTCATTAAATCACGCTATTATAGGTAGTCCTCGACTTACAACAGTTCATTTAGTGACCATCCAATGTTACAGCAGCAATGAAAAAAGTGACTTATGACCGTTTTTCACACAACCGTTGCAACATCCCCATGGTCACGTAAACAAAATTCAGATGCTTGGCAACTGATTCATATTTATGACCATGTGATCACCTTTTGCGATCTTCTGACAGCCAAAGTCAATGGGGAAACCAGATTCACTTAACAATTGTGTTACTAACTTAACTGCAGTGATTCACTTAACAACTATGGCAAGAAAGGTTATAAAATGAGGTAAAACTTATTTAACTACTGTTTCACTTAACAACATAAATGTTGAGCTCAAGTGTCATAAGTCAAGGACTACCCACTCTGAGTAGAAATAGCGCTACAAGATCAGGGGTAAACCTTTCTGATCAGAATGCAACTACTAGTATACCCCAACAAAATTCAATAAACAAAATTCTAAATATGAGAGCATTTGCTTATTATACAACACCAGGAGTTCTGAAGGTCAATATGCATAATTAATCATATTAATTATAAATATATATATGCATGCTGTATATAGTTTTAAACCAGATGAACTAAGCATAAAATAGATAAGAAATCATGATTAAAAATTAATATCAAAGCATTGTTTTCTGATTTCTTTTGGCAAAAGCAATACCCAGTTTTCACTTTTACTGGCCACTAGGTAGCATAAGGTGACTTGTTTTGATTCTTAGATTTTGCTTTCCAGTTGGCAGCTCTGTAAATTTTTCCAGTTAATCATAGAACTGTAGATTTGGCTGCAACATTGGCTCTTTTTCACTAAGAGATGCTATCTTTTCAATTTTAACACCCATACTTTATGTTCATATTGGAAATTAATATAAGGTTCCTGAGAAATTTCTCAACAAACATCCAGGACATATTTCAACAATCAAGAATCCATGACATACCGGCAAGACTGGCAAAAATGTATAAAGATAGATGCTGGAAATGTAATCAATCATCTGGTTCATACTACCATATGTGGTGGACATGCCCAAAAGCGAAAAAATATTGGACGAAAAAACATACTTGGTTGGAAAAAATGAGAAAGCAACACATAGACTTGAAACCAGAGATATTTTTGTTGCGCATTCTACCAGAAAAATATGATAAAAGGACTATACATCTGGTTTTACATATACTAACCGCAACTAGAATTGTATTTGCACAGCAATGGAAAAATTATGAGATTCCATCAGAGGAGAACGTAATTAAGAAAATATTAGAATATTATTATTATTATTTATTATTTATAAAATTTATATGCCGCCCAACTCCCAAAGGACTCTGGGCGGCTTACATCATAAAAAAATAAAACATATAAAAACAATTTTAAAAAAAACTATCCATATTTAAAATAAAACATTCACACAACCACGCATGGGCCAATCAGAACAACTATTGGCCCCAGGCCTGCCGGAAAAGCCGGGTGTTAACGGCTTTAGGGAAGGCCAGTAAGGTGGGGGTAGTACGGATCTCGGGGGGAAGTTGGTTCCACAGAGTCGGAGCGGCTACAGAGAAGGCCCTCCCCCGCGGTCCCGCCAGCCGGCACT
>QLTV01001127.1:494267-508577 GCA_003457575.1 Thermophis baileyi
CCGCCTCTCCCATTCTCCCCAACACAACCAATCAGACATACTCTTCCATTCACAGTCAAACCAGACAACCCACCACATTCACACACAAAACATGGCTAAAATTGCTAAAAACTGGCCAACAAAAAAGAAAATTGCATTGTAAATGCAACCCTAGGTGACTTAAAAGAGCAGTCCATTCACAATCAAATCAGACAACCCACCACATTCACACACAAAACCTGGATAAAAACTGGCCAACAAAAAACGAAAATTGCATTGTAAATGCAACCCTAGGTGACTTAAAAGAGCAGTCTGCAGGGAAATGTCTGTAAAACGTCTATAGGGAAACTTAGCCCAGGTTTTATAGGGATGACAATTTCTTGTTGTAAATGCAACCCAAGATGGTTTAAAAGGGTAGTCTATAGGGAAATAAATTGTCAGAAAGAAAACACCACTTTGATATGGGCTGTCGTTAAGACCCATGAATGTAACTTGCCCATAAAACATCTCATATCCAGCAGGGCCTGCAGAACACTGAGCTGGTGGGACACAAACAAAGTCACCAAGATCCTTGTTAATGTGTTTACGCAGGAATGGATAGATTAACGCTCACTATTAAGGACAAAGAAGAAACTGAATATTTTTTGATATGGGATGTATGTTATCCGCTAGACAATAGAAACAGAAGTTAGAAAGAAGGAAACATAAAAAGAGGAAATGTTAATGTGGAGAGTTGTTAAAGAAGATGATGTCAAGTATTATTATTATATTATTATATTATCAATATTATTGTGATGAATACTATAACAAATAGGTGTATTAAGACTGTTTAAAAATAACTGTACCCAGATCACACACTGATGGAAATTGAATGTTATATAAATAAAATAAATAAAACATAAAAAAAAAGAATCCATGACGTTAAAAAAAATCAAATAGTGTCACAATATCTCAAAATATCTAAACTATAGAGCTCTAATTTTTGAAATTTAAACCTTTTAGATATGAACAATCCCGTAGTCAGGAACTTCATGAAATAGTATTGCAGGATGAAATATCATATTCATATAACATCCCTGCCCACTCTCTCTATTCATGAAACCCACAGCCTCACCTGAAGCCAGAACTTACCAGTTTGCAAGTAAGAAGAAATAATGGAGCAGAATCAATCCCTTAAATTCCTTAAATTTCTTTCAGCCGATATTTAACAGCCAGATAATTTCAGCCAGGCTGAAACTGATAAAACCATCTCTCTCACAAAGAATAGCAAACAGGTAAAATCCCTTTAATGTACAGAGCTTTCCTGAATACACAAATGTGATGCCCAAAAATTAGCTTATAGGCGCACATAAAAGGGAAAAGATCTATATACACAGTGAAGTGAGATACGGACAGTTTCCTCCACTGGAGTTGCACGCCCACCAGAATAAATATTTCAGATGACACATTCACACCAGCGGTGGGTTGCTCCCGGTTTGGCCCAGTTCTTAGAACTGGTAGCGGTGGCGGTGGGAGGCTCCACCTGCCTGGGACGCTCCGCCCACCCACCCGGGACGCTTCTGCACATGCGCAGAAGTGTCGTGCAAGCCGGTAGCAAACTAATTTAGAACTCACACGCCTCACAAAGGACCAATTTTCCTATAATATGACCAGTCTCAACACCCCAAATTTGTAGCTACCTCAATTGTTGAATTCTATGCTATCAAAGAAACTACAGCTAGTCCTCAATTTACAACTGTTCATTTAGTGACCATTCACTAAAGTTACAAAGGCACTGAAAAAAGTGAATTATGACCATTTTTCACACTTCTGACCATTTCAGCACCCCCGTGGTCACGTGATCAAAATTCAGATGCTTGGCAACTGACTCATATTTATGACAGTTGCTGTTACATTCTCAGACTGAAGCACATAGTCTTCAGTCAGGTCCTCCATTCTGGAGGGAAAATACTGCCTGCTGATTGGCTGGCCTGTCTGACAGCTCCCTATAAAAGGGCTGGCTGTCAGACAGGGTTTTTGCTGGATTGTTAGCACTTGACTAATAAAGAGCTGTTCCTGTTGAAGTCACTCTGTCTGCCTCTTCCATTCACCCAACTTAACAGTTGCAGTGTCCCGGGGTCATGGGATCATCTTTTTGCGACTTTCTGACAAGCAAAGTCAATGGGGAAGCCAGATTCACTTTACAACTGTGTAAACTGCAGTGAGCAACTGCAGTGATTCACTTAACTGTGACAAGAAAAGTTGTAAAATGGGGCAAGGTTCACTTAATAAATGTTTTACTTGGCAACAGAAATTTTGGACTCATTTGTGGTCGTAAACTGAGGAATAGCTGTACTTTCTTTTCAAGTAGCCTCATCCAGTGCATTTCAATCAATCAATCAATCAATCAATCAATCAATTAGAATACAGCTGGAAGGGACCTTTGAGGTCTTCTAGTCCAGCCCCCTGCTCAAGCAGGAGACCCTATACCATATTTCTTTCATGATCCAGCTTGAAACCGGACCAGAATTTTCTAACAGTATCAGAATAAGGGTATAAATTTAATCCAAGTTGATTTGAAAAGTAATTAGCAAAATGTACTTGTTTTTTGTCTTCTGGGATTTCATACAAACCTAAGAATATCCCACTGTTTAATTTCACAAGAAGCTCAAAAGTAAACACAGCAATAACAGATGTACAATCAATTGTAAAATTGCCCTTTAAGCAATTTTAAAATCCATAAATTATACACCTCATTATAAAAAGGAAATTGCTCTTTCCGAATTACCTGCTTGTTGGCTTTCAACACTGCCCTGAGGGTTGCTATCTGTTCCCGTTTCGTACTCAGCAGGGACTTCAATTTCATTATTTCTTCCATTAAAACCTCCTTGTCCTTATCAATCATAGGTGCCAGTTCACGGGCCGCTGCACGCTGCCGGGACAGCTGCAGTGACCGATCTACCGCTTTCTGCAAGTGCTTGATTTGGTCCCGTATTATGGCATTGAGGTTGTAAATATTCATGGGCTCTTTCCGAATGTCACTGGTGTCAGAAACCGGGGAGGAAGGAGGGGCTGTAATAACAGGAGAAATGGTGGGCGTCTTTGTTGGACTTGGCTCTTTATTGGCTTCTGTGCTCTCTTTTGAACCCTGTTCAGTTGGCACCCTGATTTCTACGGGGAGTGCCGTTCCTCTCCTGGCAAGGCGTGGAGATAGGAGTCCTCTTGGATCATCAGGTCCCTTCAAGCTCCCACTTCTAGTAACTCGACTTTGCCTGTAATAATCCAGCATAACCCTATTCGGAGTCTCATTGTTACAGAGACAGACATGATGATAGAGTTGAGCCAGCTCTTCGCTGAAAGTCACCAGCTCATCCTGAGCGGCATTGAGGGTATTATGGTTCTCGTTGGCAACACCTGTAATCCTTTGCAGTTCCTTTTCCATCTGTACCATTTTCTCGTGGCTTTCCTTCATTGACTTTTCCAAGCTGGAGACCTGCTCGTCATAGATTTGGATCTTGCTCTCGTACTTGTCCTTTTCCTCAGTGTAGTTTTCAACACATTTATTGTACTTCTCTTTTAAGGCTTTGATTTCAGCTTTGAGGTCAATCACCTCGGTAACAGCTACCTTGTATTTACACTCTAGGATCTCTAAGCCATTGATGTCCACTTCATAATCATGGGTTTCTTCCCCAGAATCTCGGCCTTTCTCAAAATCGACTTCTTTCAGCTCTTTGTGGCTTTGCAGACCCCTCATTGAATTGACGTGTTCAGTGAGCCTATGGACCCGTTCGTGCTGCTCGGTGAGGGCCCCTTTGGTGTGCTCCAGCTGGGTCTGAGATTCCTGAAGATTAGCCAGCAGAATAGTTTTCTCACGCTCCACCTGCAATAACCCAGAAAAAGGATGTAAATATCTCAAGAAAGAATCTGGGATACAAGAGCTAGGGGCTCTATAAGTAAAGGTGCCGTTTAAAAATTGAACTTTACACAGGTAGTCCTCAACTTACGTCCACAATTGAGCCTGGTTTTTTTGTTGCTAAGTGAGACATTTGTTAAGTGAATTTTGCCCCATTTTACGACCTTTCTTGCCACAGTTGTTAAGTGAATCGCTGCAGTTCTTAAACTGGTAAGTGAATCTAGTTATCCCATTGACATTGCTTGTCAGAAGGTTACAAAAGGGGATCGCATGACCCCTGGACACTGCAACCGTCATAAATAGGAGTCAGTTGCCAAGCATCTGAATTTTGATCACATGAGCATGGGGATGTTGTAACGGTTTTAAGAGTGAAAAAAGGTCATAACTCACTTTTTTAGTGTCGTTGTAACTTTGAACGATCATTAAGTGAACTGTTGTAGGTCAAGGACTACCTGTACAAGTATTCTTGACTCACCACCATTTGTTCAGCGACTGTTTGAAGTTACAATGGCACTGAAAAAAAGTAACTTATAACTGCTCCTTGCACTTAGACTGTCACAGCATGCCCATAGTCACGTGAAATTTGGGTTCTTGGCAATGAGCATGTATGGTTGCACATTCCAGGATCATGTGGTTGCAATTTGCCACCTTCTGTTCTGACCCAGCCTTCGCAAGTAGTGATAAGATGTTTACTCACAAGTAAAACAACCCCTTTTTATAACAGGACAGTAACAGTCTTTTATTCACAAGGGTAAACAAAAAAATCAAACGCAATTAGTCCCAACAAACCTGGGTTTAGCCAAGAAATCTGAATTGCGTGCTGTATACTAGAAACGAACTGTTGTCTGCTACAACCGGCCACTCCCAAACCCCTCGTATTTATTTCCCAGCCAGGGAGGGGCTGGCTATCGTCTGCGTCTGCCTCTCCCTGAGAGCCAGCTTACTGCTTTCCTTTGCTCTCCTCTCTTTTCCTCTCTGCGCATATACGCCTCTGGGATGGGCCCCATCTGTTCCTCCCCCTCACTCAGCTCAGGCCCCGAAGACAGCTGCTTCTCCACCTGGGGG
The DNA here is from genome assembly GCA_003457575.1 of Thermophis baileyi. Taxonomy (NCBI): domain Eukaryota; kingdom Metazoa; phylum Chordata; class Lepidosauria; order Squamata; family Dipsadidae; genus Thermophis; species Thermophis baileyi. Next base: position 499,204 of record QLTV01001127.1, read on the forward strand.
AGGACAGAAGGCCCTGGCTCTGCTTCTGTCTCTGATGCTGTTTCCTTTTCAGAGCCTTCCAAAGGCTCCGAAGCTGGCCCAGGCTCTCCCTCCACCTCCTCCTCGTCTGACTCTGCTGCTAGCTCTGCTGGCAGCCAACGGGCCACAACACCTTCCTATCTGGCTTCTTAGACTTAGACATAGAATAACATTATTGTCACTTTGAATGTACACTAATCAGCATACGTTAAAATGAAATTTCATTGCATACAGCTCTCAAAGGGTCACCACAAGCAAAGTCAATGGGGGAAGCCGGCTTTGTTTAATGACTGCATGATTCTCTTTAAAACTGCGGCAAAGAAAGGTAGCAAAATGAAGTCTGACTCACTTAACAACTGCCTTGCTTAGCAACAGAAATTTTGGTCCCAACTGTGGTTGTAAGTCCAGGACTACCTGTATCTGTGCATGGATTGCTGCACAGTTCAAGAAGCAATATTCCTCCTCATTCAGTCGTACTTCTGAATCAACCGCATACAGCTAAAAGAATCCAAGGTTTATCAAATTCACTATTTCAAATGCTACTCGGCAGACAAGTGGACTGTGTATAAAATATAAGTCTTTGTAAGTCTTTTAAATAAATAAATAAAACATGATTCGCTTTTCTATCATCTGAAAAAAAGCTTAAATGCTTAAGATAATAGAAATAGCTTGAGTGGTATGTCTGTTTTATTACTGCTTTGTCCTTATCATAAAGCAGAGTTTCCCAGTCTTGGCAACTTGAAGATATGTGGACTTCAGTTCCCAGAATTCCCCAGCCATTAATCTTCAAGTTGCCAAGTTTGAGAGAAACACTACCCTAAAGCATCTAATGTTGCAGTAACAGCTGTGCAGCTGATCAACAACAAAAGAAATGCATAGAGGCACTCCTCAACTTACGACCACAATTGAGCCTGAAATTTATGTTGCTAAGTGAGAAATTGCTTAAGTGAGTTTGCCCCATTTTATAACTTTTCTTGCCACAATTCTTAAGTGAATCCCTGCAGTTGTTAAATTAGTAACATGTTGGTTAAGTGAATCTGGTTTCCCCATTGACTTTGCTTGTCAGAATGTGATCGCCTGATCCCAGGACGCTGCAACCGTCATAAGTGTAAATCAGTTGCCAAGCATCTGAATTTTGATCACATGACCATGGGGATGATGCAATGGTCGTAAGTGTGAAAAATGGTTATAAGTCACTTTTTTCAATGTCGTTGTAACTTTTAACAATCACTCAGTGAACTGTTGTAAGTCGAGGACTACCTGTACCTCCTCATGAATACAGTCAGCTATTAAAATGAGACTAAGGGGTATCAAACATTGCCTATAATTTTTCCAAACTTGAAAAACTTCAATGTACAGTTTCAAATGCATATTTTTGTGCATTTTTTAAAAAATAATCTAACAATTTAACTATAAAACTTACACTGACAAAAATCAACCATTTCAAATGTAAACGTTTTAACTTGTTTGATGAGTGATATGAAACCAAACTTAGTTTGCTGCAGTGTAGTCATTACTATTTCAAACCTCTTGATGCATACAAAATAATTTATGAAAACATTTAATGGAAATATAATTAGAACACAGCTGAAGATTGACTGGTTCAATTTGTATCCTGCTGCAATCTGATAATGGCCACTTAGTATGCAGCATGTGTGAAATCTGTGAATCTTAGGAATTCCATCCTAAGAAAGGGATTGAAAATCAAGCCACCAAGATCGTAGATGCTGTTATAAAATCTGTGCTACAGTTATCTCTAGGACTTGATGTACAATTCTGGTTGCAGGATAAAACAGTGCTGGAAAAAGTCTAAAAGAGGGCAACCAAAGTCAGTAGAGGGGCTGGACCCTTTGCCTACAAGAAAAAGAATGATTATGGTTTTTTAGGTTTGAAAAATGGTTATTGAGCGGCTGCATGTTCAAAGTATAGGGAATTGTACATGGTATGGAGAAAATCAACAGGAAGGGTTTTTTTTTCTTTCCCTATACAAATACTGAGACCACAAGACATCCAATGAATCTGAACAAGGAATTAACTTGAGGAATGCATTAACATAAGACATGGCAATTGCCACTAAACTGATTATCTGTATAAGGGAACCTGTTATCCCAGGAACAAAAGGATGCTTGGAAATAATTTCGCAACACTTTCAGCATCACAATTTATACATTGGGACAGAAGGAAAACATAAAATCTCATTGGTTCACAGTACTGGACCTGCCTACTCACGGCAGGTACAGAAAATCCTTTATTTAGTCATGTAAATGATGGGGCAAAAAATAGAATGGCAGAAGATGGGCCAGGATAAATTGTATTATAGTGCAAAATAGACCCGTAAAGTATTCCATTAGAAAGACAATCAGGTTCTGTAAAGAACATCAGAAAAACAAGACAATGCTGATCAAAATGTCTGTTAAACAGGAAGTAAATAAGCTCTTGCCTTCTCTTGAAGGAGGGCAACTCATTCAGATGGAGATAGAGGGCAATATGACAATTGTCTTCTCCCAGTAAACAAAGCAAAGCCAGCAATGATCTTTGTTAGCATCAGGAAGCCATAACTTGGGCACTTGTCCATTCAGTTGGGTTAACAACCTGCAAGTGACCTCCCTTCCCTTTCCCAAATGAATGGGGCGGCATTAAATATAAAGTTATAAAGTATTAAGATAGATGTAATGTAACACCGTCTCCTGTGGTCATTCCCACTCTCTAACAAATACGAATAAAATGACCAACTTTAATACATGCTCAGTCACTCAAGCCCTCATCATCTCATGCTTGGACTGTTTCAATGTGGTCTACATGGGGCTTCTCTTGAAGAACATTTCAGAAGCTACAGCTACTGCAGAGTGAGGCAGTGCGAGCAGTTCTTGGGGCCTCTTCGGTTGGGAACAACCTGCCTCTAAATATCAGCTGCATGGAATAAGTGTGGGAGAAGGTATGTCTCCTACTCCAGCTTGTGATTTCTCTACTGGCCATTGTGAAAAGCAAATGCTAGGCTTAGGTGGACCTTTGCTCAATGAAGCAGTATTATTTTTATGTTAGGTGGGCTACAAAAAGAAGAAGTAAAATGGCAGTAGCAATTCAAAACTGAATCCGACAAAGACAGTGAAAAATTGATAGAAGAGAATATGCGTAGCTGAGGGTTGAACTATGGGGTCCTTAGCGGTCTCTGAGCTTGGTGGTTTTCTTGCTCACGTTTCATTAAAAAACTAGGTAACGTCATCAGGACTGATGACGTTACCTAGTTTGGTAATGAAATGTCTGCAAGAAAACCACCAATCTCAGGGACCACTAAGGACCCCAAAGTGAAAAATACACAAAACAAGAAACCACGCTGTTAAGATACAGTACATTTGAAGTGGAGACACAACAGCTTTTTTTTTTAAAAGCCATGTTTACTTCTTTTTTCCAAATAATTTTTCTCAGAGAAATAAATGCTTTTGGTATCTTTCCACACCATATGGACATTTGTAAGTAAGATGAATCTTCCATGTTACCTGCATGAGCTGCTGCTTCAGTTTCTGCATTTCAGAGATGTTCAGCTCACTGAAGAGATCAGAGACCGGGTGCAAAGATTCTCCTTTCCTAACGCCGGGAGTCCGAAAATCCCCATTCAGTTTCATGTGAGGTCCATGAATGTGTCCATTCATCTTGTCATCATTATTAGGTTCATTCCCATCTTCTCCAAACTTTAATCCGTCTACTGAGATATTAATGTGATTATTATACATGCTATCATTTAAATTGATATACTGAGACAGTTCCTTCCTCAAATTGTTCTTCTGCTCCCTTTCATTCTTTAATGTCTCCAAGGCCTCCTCTAGCTGATGTTCTGCAATCTCCTTCAATCGAATGGCGTCTTCTAGCTGGCTATTAAGCAACACCGTCTCTTCCTCAAATCGTTTTATCTCGTGTTTCAAGCCTTCATATTCAACCTGAATTAAATAAAATAAAGAAGATTCATAATGCTAAAAGTTGGATTTATACACAATCTGCCATTTGCCGCTTCTCTTCAAATAAACGTCTACAAATGAGGCATTGTACAAAGGGTAAGCAAAGGAGATATTACAAATTGAATAAACTTAGTGCCATGAAGTCATGGTAATTCTATTGTTATATTTTATCTCTGCGAATAATTAATATTTGTATCACCACAGAATTACCATATATTAGCAGAGTTAAAATGTAATAGTAGAATTAGGGGATCAATCTATTTTCCAAAGCACGAGAAAGCAAGACAAGAAATGACGGAAACTAATCAAGGAAGCAACCTAGAACTAAGGAGAAATTTCCTAACAGTGAGAACAATTAACCAGTGGAACAGCTTGTCTTCAGAAGGTGAGAGTGCTCCATTATTGGAGCTTTTAAGAAGAGACTGGACAGCCTCTCATCTGGAATGGTATAGGACAGAGATCTCCAACCTTTTGGCACCAGTGACCAGTTTTGTGGAAAACAATTTTTCCATGGACCGGGGGCGGGGGGAGGTGGAGGACGAACATGCAACCTATCATTTGTTTTTTTAAAAAAATAATTTTTATTAAGTAATTTTACTAGATTACAACCTAGATCACTTGTGTGCACAGTTTACAATAGTGTGAGAAATGATAGAAAGTTACTCTTTTATAGAATATAAATTGCATGAAGGGAATTATAAAGGTTCTATTGCAAGCTTCAGTAGCAAGGCCAAGCAGGAAACCACAAATGGAAAGAGGTTATAATCATTGTGTGTCAGCTTGACCCAAAGGTTGAAGAAATGCACCCAAGAAGTGTGAAAGATAAAGCACATCCTGTTGTAAATAGGCAAAGGCAATCACGGTCGTCATGTACACAGGAAATGTAAGCAATAAACAAAATAAGTCACATGGTCACGTACGCAGGATGTAAGCAGGCAGAATTTGGGGAGGGACCGGAAGCATAATGTACATTGTGAGGGACAGTATAAAAGCATTGTTTGAAACTTCGAAAGGCGCGCTTCACGATCTCAATCCAACTTGGGAAGGGACGTGGAGGCCTGCCTTTGCAAACGCAATACAATAAAACTCTCTTTGTTTGTACATCAGAGTTGTCTGTCGAATTAGTGAGTATACATTTTTAGTGTTTTAAATCTCACAATAGGGTTTGCACTCCTATGAGAATATAATGCCTGATGATCTGAGGTAGTGATGCTAATCAGAACTGCAGAAAAGACAATTACTGCCAATGCCTTCCATTGAGGACCTGTATACTTCACGAGTCAAAAAGAGGGCCGTGAAAATATTCACTGACCCCTCGCATCCTGGACATAAATTGTTTCAACTACTACCCTAAAAAGGACGCTATAGAGCACTGCACACCAAGACAACTAGACACAAGAACAGTTTTTTCCTGAACGCCATCACTCTGCTAAACAAATAATTCCCTCACCACTGTCAAACTATTCACTAAGGCTGCATTACTATTACTATTAGTCTTCTCATTGTTCATATCACCCATCTCCTCCCACTTATGACTGTATGACTGTAACTTGTTGCTTGTATCCTTACGATTTATATTAATAGTGATTGTTTCCTGATTGCTTATTTGTCTATCTAACACTAGGGAGTGGCTGCAACTACAGATGAAGCTTCCCTCAATCGCCAGTCGTCCACCTCCAGCTCTGTGACACAGTTCCTAACAGCCCACGGACTGATATCGGTCCATGGCTCGGAGGTTGGGAAACCCCTGGTATAGGGTCTCCTGCAGGGGTGGGTTCTGGATCCTTTTGCTGCCAGTTCGCTCAGGGTCGCACTGTGCGTGCGCGTGCATGCAGCAATCAAAAAATAGCTTCTGCGCATGTGCAGAAGCAAAAATTAGCTTCTGCGCATGCGCAGAAGCAAAATCCAAGATGGCAGCGCCCACAGAGACACCGATGGAGACACCGACGGAACCGGCTCCGTGACGTCATTGCTGAGCTACTAACGGTTCTAAAGAACCGGTTAGAACCGGTAGGAACCCACCTCTGGTCTCCTGCTTGAGCAGGAGGTTGAACTAGAAGACCTCCAAGGTACCTTCCAACTCTGTTATTCTGTTATATTTTATCTCTGCTAATATATGGCAATTCTGGCGCTAGGTTTTATCTCCACTAGTATATGACAATTCTATACACTATACTTTATCTAATAAAGCATAACTTGTAAGAATAACCGAGATTTGCACCTTTCCCGTCACCAAAATGAACATTATCAAGCCCATTTCATGATGCACACTTCTCAGTAAAATGAACTGACCTTTAAGTATACCCATCACATTCAATAGGAAGAGGTTTTAAAGAACAAATAGTTCAACTGCTTCTAATTGTGCTGTTCAGGCCAAAGCTTAAATTACAGATTTTTAAAAGGACTACCGGTATATACCAAGATGATCCTTGCATAAGAAGAGTATATTCAGGGATGGTCCCTGTAAAAAGTGCTTGCTGAGAGTTCCTAATCCCTTTTCTGGCATAAGAACAAATGCTCACTCTTCTTTCTTGTTTGCTGTCTTGCATTTTAACTACAAAGCTGCCTAATTTTGACTTTGCCTCTTGATTCTTTATAGCAGAACAGCCCTTGCTTTTGTATTCTCTGCATTTGATAAATTGATTACGTGCCATCAAGTTGTTGTCAATTCTTAGTAATTTAGATTTTCTCCATTCTCTACATAGTACCTTTATTTTTTACATTCTGTTCCCTATATGATTTATTTTAATGTGTTTTCTGAGACTGGCTGAGCCAAAAGGAAGGAAAGGAGAAAGAGGAAAGATAAAACAGTTGAAGAATGCAGATGTAACCTCAATTAGCACCCTTCAGGGCTGATAACAGAAACTAAAGGAAACATTTGTCTAACGTGAATTGCATGGCTAGTACAAATAAACAAAAGCAGTTATTGCTTTATTTCCTTGAAAAAGAAACTAAATATATCAAAGAGAAAGAAACAAACAAGTCCAGGACAAAGTGTGAGAATATAAGCAGTCAGAATTACCAGGGACAACTGTAACTGAGAAAAATATAAAAGATGAATGAAAGATGTAAACATTTTATACTTTAAATATAAAAAAGATGAATGCATAAGGAGGTGTGGTGGTGCAGTGGTTAGGATGCAGTATTGCAGGCTAATTCTCCCGACTGCCAGCAGTTCAATCCTGACCCGCTCAAGGTTGACTCAACCTTCCATCCTTCTGAGGTCGGTAAAATGAAGAACCAGATTGTTGGGGGCAATATGTTGACTCTGTAAACCTCTTGGAGAGAGCTGTAAAGCATCATGGAGCAGTATATACTGTATTTTTATAATACGCACCTGACTATAAGACGCACCTAAATTTTGAAGAGGGGGAAAAAAAGGTTTTGGCCTCCGTGCGCCCCATTTTTGGGCCTTTTTTTGGGCCTTTTCTGCCCGTTTTGGGGGCTTTTTTGGCCTGTTTTTGAGGCTTTTATTCTGCCCATTTGGGGGGCTTTTTTTGGCCTGTTTTTGAGGCTTTTTTCAGCCCATTTTTGAGGCTTTTTCCAGCCCGTTTTTGAGGCTTTTTCCAGTGCATTTTTAGGCTTTTTTTGGCCCGTTTTTGAGGTTTTTTTCTGCCCATTTTTCCAGAAAAAAACAGCCTGAAAAAGCCTCGAAAACGGCCTGAAAAAGCCTTGAAAACGGCCTGAAAAAGGTCTCAAAAATGGCCCCCCAAAAGCCTCAAAAACAGCCTGAAAAAAGCCTCAAAAATGGCCCAAAAAAGCCTCGAAAACAGTCCAAAAAAAGCCTCGAAAATGGCCTGAAAAAAGCCTCAAAAACGGCCTGAAAAAAGCCTCGAAAATGGCCTGAAAAAAGCCTCGAAAATGGCCTGAAAAAAGCCTTTAAAATGGGCTGAAAAAGGCCTCAAAAACAGGCTGGAAAAAAGCCTAAAAACAGGCTGAAGAAAGCCTCCAAAATGGGCTGAAAAAAGCCCCCAAAACGGGCCAAAAAAAGGCCGGAAAAAGGCCCCAAAACGGGCTTTGGCAATATTCGGTCTATAAGACGCACAGACATTTTCACCCCCTTTTGGGAGACAAAAAAGTGTGTCTTATAGTCCAAAAAATACGGTAAGTCTAAAAGCCCTTTCTTAAAGCCCTTTGGTCTACTATGTGGAAAATAAAGGTTTTATTTTCTTCTTCTTCTTACTTCCCTTTTAGTAGTCCCTTCCTTTAGATAAGTTGTGTTCATATGTATGAGTGGTAGGTGTGCTTGTTGTATATGTTATAACTGAATATTTCAAATCACTTCAGCATGCTCTTGGCTTCTTAAATAAGGCAGCCACTGGGCCTGTTCTGACATTGCATAAAAGTTCTTTGAAAGTTATCATAACAAAAACTAGGTTGATAGTCCTTATGCATTTCGTATTCAGAAGCCTGAGCTGTGCTGAAGCCAAGAAGACACAGAGTAATTTATTTTTCTTAAAGAATCCCCATTTTGTAAATTGGGAATGAAATGGACAAAATTTATATTTTGAAATAGTGAACATATTCAGGTCATGGTGAGTTAAGTGATGCCATGTCCTTCCTCTCGCAGTGCCTGGAGGCTGTTAGGGGCTGGATGGGGAGCAACAGGTTGAAACTAAACCCTTGCAAGACCAAGTGGCTCTGGGTTTGGGGTTCAGGGAGAATAGCCACCTTTGGTCTTGGATGGGGTGGCACTACCCCAAACAGACCCTGTGTATAATCTAGGGGTTTTCCTGGACTCACAACTCCTGGTCGAAGAGCAGGTGGCTGTTGTGGCCAGGAGGGCCTCTGCGCAACTGCGGGTTGTGTGCCAGTTACGCCCTTTCCTGGACCAACAATCCCTACTCATAGTCACTCATGCCCTAGTTACTTCCTGTCTTGACTATTGCAACGCGCTCTACATGAGGCTGCCCTTGAAGAGCATCCGGAAGCTCCAGTTGGTGCAAAATGCAGCAGCCCGCATGGTTTTGTGCAGACCCTGGTGTGCACATGTATCACCTGTCCTGCGGGAGCTGCATTGGTTGCTGATTTGCTTCCGGGTGCAATTCAAGGTGCTGGTTGTCACCTTTAAAGCCCTTCATGACTTGGGACCAGGTTATCTGAAGGACCATCTCTTGCCGGTCACATCTACCTGACCCATCAGAGCGGGGAGGCAGGGAATGTTGCGAGTCCCATCCCCAAGGGAGATATACCTGGTGGAACCCAGAAGAAGGACCTTCTCCGTGGTGGCTCCCTCTCTCTGGAACATCATTCCCCCAGAGATTAGAATGGCCCCACTCTAATACTCTTCCGGAAGGCGCTGAAGACCTGGTTCTGTCAGCGGGCCTGGGGAACCCAGAGCGGGATGGAGCCCATGAGATGGCTAGTATGAATGTGTGTTGTTGCTGGGGTGGGTTGGGGTTA
>QLTV01001127.1:508691-528543 GCA_003457575.1 Thermophis baileyi
ATAAATAAATAAATATCCATGAAGTTCAAGGGATTTAAAAATTACCAAACAAAGGGATTTAAAAATTACCAAACAAAGTTACATTTACCTTATTCACTTTGTAAGAAACTTGTAATAAATGTAGTGTTGTTTTTGCAACAACCAAATACCTTTTGAGTATTTGAGTATTTGTACTTGGAAGTTCAATGGGGCATTGGAATACCAAGGAAAAGGGTCAAGACTGAAAAACAGGAAGTGTCTGCGGTCCAGAGGTGGGTTCCTCACAGTTTGGACTAGTTCGCCCAAACCGGTAGCGACCCCATGGTGACATCACAGTGACATCACAGAACCGGTTCTGTCAGTGCTGGTCCATGGGTGCCACCATCTTTTTGGGGGGCTTGTTATTTTTTTGGAATTTTGGGGGGGGGGATTTTTTCCGGTTTTTTTTTCTTCTGCACATGCGCAGAAGCTGAGTTTCCAGCACTGCGCATGTGTCGCCATCTTGTTTTTGGCTTTTGGGGGGGGGGGGGGTTTTTTTCAGATTTTTCAGCACTACGCATGCGCGCCCCGTGCAAAGCGCGCATGCGCCCACGAGGCGCAGCCACGTGCGCAGGAGGAAGTGAATCGGCAGCGAGGTAAGTTAGAACCCACCCCTGCTGTGGTCCTAAAAAGCAAGTCGGCAACTAGCTGGTAGTTTTAACCACACAATCTTGCACATAGTGAAGAAATTAACCGCTTGTTTCAGTTCCTTATGCTTATGCAGCTAAATCTTAAGAAAGCAGGAACTGTGTGTGGGTTAAGCAAAATTGCACGCATATGAAGAAACCAGCTTAGGAAGGGCAAAGGTAGTTTAGGGAGAAGGGGGGAACTGGGCAAAAGATGGGGAGAAAGATAAACATGGGGAAATTCACACAGAGGGGAACTAGGCATTCCGGGAAGATTGTGAACTTGTGGTCCTTGTGAACTGGGATTGCAAGGGAGGGATTTGCGCTTCGGGCTGAGGGAATAAAAAGTTGCTGGAATCTATTCTTGGGTGTGCCTACTTTGCTAGTCACCCACTCTTGCAAGAACGTATTTTTCAATAAACTGCTTGCTGCTTCACTCAGCGACTTTGTTGAATGTCTGAGTGGTGAGTCTGTTTCTCACAACTTCGATTTACATCATTTCCAAAATGGCATAATTATGCAAATGGACTAATTGTGTCATTTACATACATAAAACAACATAAACTAATGTCAATTATGAATTTGTATTATTTGCATAAAGACAACTGCAGAAATGACATACTTCTGTATTTAATGGGCATTTGGGAACAATGAACATTTTCTCGTCTCAAATTGTTACTAAAATCAAGGTTTCATTGCACTGATCAGAAGTGATGGTAAGTATTCTTATAATATATATTAATTAATTGTTCAGGAGTGCTTCAGTATACACTGCAAAACCTAACTTTACTATACCTCAATGCAGCGGACTTCATATGCAATAGATCAGAATTCTCCTGTAATTTGCTTTATTGTTATTTGCAAAATCAAATGATGTAATTCCCTCTGATGCCCTAGTCTCTGACTCAACTGACCTTTCTCAATAACAGGGATAACTGGGAGCCTGCAGACCGGATGCGTCACACACAGGCCATGCCCCACCCCGGCTCCGCAAAGGCAAAAAACGTCACGATACGTCACATGACGTGATTGAGTTTGAGACCCGTGCTTTAACCTATCAATGAATTACAACAAAATTCCTTTCATTCTTTGAAATGACTTTAAAGATACTTTAAATATTGTTTTCCGATTTATCTGAGTTTAAAAAGTCATCTCTATGGACATATACATCCAGGGGGTGCTTATTCAATATATATACTTGATGACCATGCTAATCTCATGTAATATCGAACTATATTGGTGTTGTAGTAAGATGCCTTTAGAATTATGCTTTGTACGATTCAATGTACTGTCTCCATCAATTGCTAGTAAATAATGTTTTACAAACCTATTTTAGCTTTATTAAGTATGCTTTTTAAGGGTCAACATAGTGTCAGAAAGTTCTGAGTTCAGATCTCAGTGGGTCCAAAATAAACATGCTGGGCAGCTGCTTGAAGAGAAGGGTAGTTTTATTCAGATATGTCAATTGAATTGTTTGCCCTGAGGACGTGTGAAGTCTGATAGTGAGGAAATGTTTTCTCTCGCCCTGCAGATTACCTTAATCTGGGGTCTGGGATTTGAGTGAAGGGGTCTGGCATGGGGGAGGGCAGTATTGTGATTAAGAGATTTCTCTATCTTGAGAAGATTTTGCTGCATGATTTGCGGCTGGGCTTCCTGGGGGATGCACTTTGTCAGTTTTAGCCTACATAGGGTGAAAGGGCTTTAAGTGGGTTTTTTGTAAGTTTGTATGTGGGCTTGTTAGGTTTATGAGAGGCTTTCGCCTGTGAAATGGATGGCAACGGGGTGACCTGGGTGGCACGTGGGTATTTTCGTCCTACAATAGTTACTGAATGCTAGAAATTTTCCTGAAACAGCACCTCTGTTGTAATAGGATACATACTGCATCTGAGAATTTGACATTACTACTTTTTAAATCTTTTACTGAAAATTCCACCTCTGCTCACCTGATTCTGCTTCAGTGTGGAAACCAGCTTTTGCAAAGTAATGTTTTCTTCTTCAAGTTCAGTATAATCCTGAAGAAGCCGCGCCTCCCTAAATTTATACTCTCGGATTTCATCTTTCATCCGAATTCTCTGCAGCTCTGCCATTTCATTGTTCTGAAAAAAAGAAAACAATTCCACGTATTAGTTTTTCATTTCCATTCAACCATTCGAAGGAAGAAACAAAAAAGACACAATCAAAATCTGTTTGAAACATATAATTAAAATACAATTTCCATTGCTATATTTATTATATAACTGAATTAAATCAATACATGCGGAAGAGGGAAAATAGCTGTAAACTTAATTTTTCCCTTGAACACAGATAGGTAGTCATGGCATGAATCATTTTTCATTTCCTGTTACAATTTGGTAGCAAAATTTCAAGTGTTTGTGGGTGTGCCTATGAGGCAAACAAGTCCCTAAATTTTTTTTGGCAACATTTTTGGAAATGGTTTATCCTTCCTATGGCTGAGAGTAAGTGGCCCATGGTCTCCAGCTGGCTTTCTACCCAAGGTTTCGTGGTCTCCTGGTTTCTAGCCTGGTTGTCGAGCCCCAGTACAGGGGGCTTAATCAATACAGATAGTCCTTGACTAACAACTATTCGTTTAATGACCATTCAAAGTTACAACGGCACTGAAAAAGTGACTTATGACCACTTTTCAACTTAACAACCATTGCAGTATCCCATGGTCACAGGATAATGAGCCGTGGTGGTGCAGTGGTTAGAGTGCAGTACTGCAGGCTACTTCACCAGCTGCCAGCAGTTTGGCAGATCGAATCTCACCAGGCTCAAGGTTGACTCAGCCTTCCATCCTTCCGAGGTCGGTAAAAATGAGGACCCAGATTGTTGGGGGCAATATGCTGACTCTGTAAACCGCTTAGAGAGGGCTGTAAAGCACTATGAAGCGGTATATAAGTCTAAGTGCTATTGCTATTGCTATTGCTATCAAAATTCAGACGCTTAGGAACCAGTTCTTATTTATGATGGTTGCAGTGTTCCCGGGGTCATGCGATCCCCTTTTGCAACCTTCTAACAAGCAAAGTCAGTGGGGAAGCCAGATTCACTTTACAACTGCCTTCCTAACTTAACAACAGGAGCGATTAACAACTGTGACAAGAAAACGGGGCAAAATTCACTTAACAAATGTCTCACTTAGCAACAGAAATTTGGGGCTCAACTGTGGTCGTACATCAAGGACTACCTGTACACCAAACTGCCAAAGATATTGTAGCCACATCATTTCCAGTTGACCTTTTCAACTATATAAAGTGATAGAGTTGCAGCTTTTGGCAGGCTATTATGTTATACCCATCTCTTCCAATAAATTGACCTATCTTTCAGAGTTATTATAAGCAACGCTACTTCAGTTAAACAAAACATATTCTATAAATTGAATGACCATGATTATTAATTGGCTCACATTCTGTAAAGTAAAAATACATTTTAATTTTTCCTCCCTATCAGGGAACTTTGCTCGTTGGGTACCCTGGGAACAAGGGAAAGGAAGCGAAGGAAAGTGCAACAGGGCTCATCTTCGGCTGGAATGTCATACCTATTGGCAGACCCCACCATCCCCTCGAGGTGTGGAAGAAAAATGCTTCAATTCAACTCTGTTTGATTGACTTATTGGCCTGCAGTTGTTCCCAGGAGCCAAGAATACACAGACTCTCCCTCTGGATAGTTTCCAAAGAGGAATAGAAAGGAACAAACTTTTATGCATAATGAGGCAGGAAATTGCACTTGGTAGAGATTGCAAACGTTCATGAACTCAGCAGTTCAACAAGACATCCTTTCATCTGCTCATGAAATGGTTGACTTTTCCCTTCACTCTCCTTTCCTTGTATGTCTTGTCCAAGCCTGCATAACATGTGGCAGCTGCATTTTTCTTGTTAGGAATGCTTAAAAAGTGTAATTGATCAGTTCTCCAAAAGGGGGCACTCTAGATCAGGTAACCTCTAAGGTCTGTTACCCTACTGAGCTTTATTTTTTTGCTAATTTCCCTCTCCATTGATTAACATTATAAAAAACAATGGCAATTTCATGAAAGAAAGGAGATTTTGTTTATTAATGGGCAGAATCTCTGGCCATTTTACCTGAATGAGCTACCACTTTTGGCCAATTTCAACCTCTTTGTCACGTTTGTTATCTTTTGTTGTTTTTGTATAATTTCTCACCTTTTTTCCTGGAAATGAATGTGAGGCACCCTTGCCTGAGGAACAAGGGAAACTGTTTGATTTTGACAGGGAAGGTTTGATTTTCTTCCCACACCTTCACAGTTAACTATCTGCACAGCGGTAGACTGTGGGGGCGTGCATAAGCGCACCAGCGTGCCTACCGTCCCTGTCCTACTGTCCTATTGTCTTCATCTATCTGTATTCACTTTGATTATGTTTATGTTTATACCTATACCTGCTATCTTGTACATGTTTGACAAATAAATAAATAAATAAAAATAAAAACACAGCAAGATATTCCAAACATTTCTTCAAGAGAAATCGAATATAATGGAAAGAAAAACTGTTGAGTCAAGGTCACGTGTTTCAGTATTTTGTTACGCTAAAAGACAAAGTAGCAAAATTTCTTGTACATGAACCAAGAAAATTCAAAGAGCTCAAAGATGAAAAATGGAGAGTTTTCTTTTTAAATATCACCTAACTAATGTGACTCTGCAACTTCAAGGAAAAGATCACCTAATCTTTAAAATGTATAATTCAGTAAAAGCATTTAACATAAAATTACATATTTTCAAGAGACCACTGAAGAAAGGAGAAGCGGGGTCACTCTGCTACTTGGCTCCAACCTAGTCATCAAGGCAAGCACCTAAGCTAGACGGGAATTTTCTAGTCATTAATATGATTGGCTATGCTTGCAAGTTAAATGCAGGGACAATAGCGTGATAAAGAACTGTATGTTGTGGAACAAGAAGCAAGAGGATCAAGAATGTATGTGTCAGAGTGCGCACAGTGTGACTACGTGAGACAACCCAGGAGCAAATACAGCAAACAGAGGTTTGTATTTAAATAGTGGTTTTATCTACAAAGAATAGTATATACATACACATTCTTTAGTCAGACCTCAAAACAAACAGTAATCAGCAATTTACCGCACGGAAGCACAGTACACATGGAGAGAGAGATATACCCCAACAGGGCTTCTCTTATAATACAGACTCTTAAAGTGGTAACAGTCAAATAACCCTGCTGACTCATTCCTACCATTGCATCATCATTACAGCATTACGGCATTACAGCAGCTGGTCAGCTATTAAATCATCATTACCCTGACATGTGCCAAATGAACGTGGATCAAATACTTCTCATCCCAATGGGATTGGCCTGCCCAACCCATGCCCGCAGAGGAGGCATGCTGCAGGCACCGATGGCCTGAGTGTTCTGGATGGGCCTTCTCCATGGGGGCTCTCTCTCTGTGGAACATCATCCCTGTAGAAATAACGTTGGCACGTTGATCCTCTTTTTAAAGGCCTTGAAGACATGGTTCTGCCAACAGGCCTGGGCACCCCAGGGAAATACAGAACCACCAAGTGGCTGGTTTGATTGTTATTGCCAGAGGGGCTGGCTTTTGTATTGGGGTTTTATTTTTGTAAGCCACCTGAAGTTACCATGAATGAGTTGGGCGGCCATATAAATTTTCTGAATAAATAAATGTGTAGCATTTCCTTTTTCAGTACTGTGTCTGCCTCAGGAACACATACATGCACACACATATTATTAAATATGTCTAGTGAGTCATTCTGAACAGTTCCATAGATGGCAACGAGAGGAAAAAAAACACCTACATTTTACCTCATGTGCAACTCTGCCATCAGTTATTTTAGAATACCAAACTAATACTTTAGCTTTTATTTTACTGATTTAAAGAACAACTTCTCACCCAATGTAGAGAAAGCAATTTTTTTTAAAGTACCAAAATGAATGCCAAGGCATTCGTTTTGGATTATTATTATTTTTTTAAAAAAATCAATACCATAGAGGGACAACCTGGAAGACATGTTTCCACAAGTAATCAAAATAAACCTTGTTGAATGTACCTGCATCCGGTACGTAGCAAGATATTGACTGTGCATGCTGCTGAAAACAATGAATTATTATGAAGTGTGAGGGCCCAAAAAGTTAATAGATAATTTAATCTAAGAAATAATCGTTTAAAAACCTGCATCTTGCAACTGAGACTACAATAAATCATTGTCAAAAGTTAGAGCTACTTTTCTAAGAAGCAGTTCATGGTTTATTCTGGTCAGCTGACAACTCAAACTGGTCAGGGATGTTTTGATTATAGTCTATGTTCTTCAAGACTCAGTATTAAAAAAAAAAGCAGAATGCTCACTCTAGAGAATTCTCTTTGTCTAAGCATTATTTAATGCATTTGTTCTTGCTTCTGTTGTAATTGGTCTACAGTTTGAGAAATAGCCTGAGGCTTCCATCAACTCTTTTGTTTAGCAAATCCCTCCCCAACTGTTCCTTCTGTGTCTGCCAAATCAGCAGGGAAAGTCTTGCCAGCCATGTGTTGCTCACTTCCCATGCCCGTTTCTGTTATTAGTGTGTTTGCTAATGTATTACAAATACATGCCTACTAGGCCTGATTTTGGGGTCCAGGACTTGCAAAATCCTTTGGATCCCAGTAAAAATTACCTGCCCAGATTATTCTGTCCCACCACCATCTTTGTCAGTCTTTTGCATTCACAAGGATTGCCTGCTCAGATCCCACTGCTAACACTCTTGTAAAGCATCGCTTGTTGATGTCATAAGATAGCAGACCATGCTTACTTGTCCCGTAGTGTCATGGGAATCAGTTAGTTATGGCCTTACTTAGTACAAGTGGTTATTTAACACCATTTTCATCCCTGTCAACACTACCTTTACTGTAAGTCTAGGCTAAACTTCATTTAGCTCAATTTTATTTATGTGCTGATTGACTATTTGTTATGGCCATGACGCCTTGTATCTATTGGTATGAACTGCTTTGTTTGGCAGAGATGACAACAATTTAAGCCAGACCAGAATTGTCTTCCTGCTCAGAAATGCCTGACCATTAAGGAGATGGACAAGATCCAGGTAGGATTTTTTTAAGTAAGGAGGAATGTTACTAATAAGAGAAAAGTCCTAGCCTACTTTGAACTATGTCACTATGATGTATACATAATGCTGCCCTTAATGATTGGTTTATAATGATGTGCATTTCCATGATTGGTTCACTTCTCATCCAAGAAGCTTCTTCAGTTCTAACGGTGGGGAATGGAAGGATTTATATTATTTGGAGTCATCTGGTCATTAGCACTCTGAGAATCATTGAGGTCACTTGGGGAGTTATCTGTGCCCAGAGTCACCTGAATCAGAGTCCAAATGGGTGTGGGACCTTCTTGGAACTGTTGAAAGGACTGCTTTGTAAACAGGAGATAGGTAGTATCGTATCCCTCCCCCTCTGTTGTGGGAGGGCTGTTCAATTTTAACATAGATGGCCTCTTTTATTCTTCTTTCAAAATCTCAGATAACTAACAACCATATGACTGCAAAGAATATAAAACCTTCAATTCCCCCACCAGTCAGCCAGAACTGAAAAAGCTTCTTGGATACAAAATGTTTTTTTTAATATTGGGTTGTCAGACCATCTCAGTGGTGAAATGCTCCTGGTTCGGGCGTGCCTGCCGGTCGTCGGAGAGCCAGTAGCGACGGCAGCGCTAGGCTTTGCCCACCCGCCCGGAAGCCGCCATTTGGGTTCTTTTACCCTCTGCGCATGCGCAGAACGCTTTGCGCATGCGCAGAGGGTAAAAGAACCCAAATGGCAGCATCCGGGCGGGTGGGCGAAGCCTAGCGCTGCCGCCGTCGCTACCGGCTCTCCTACGACTGGCAGGCATGCCCAAACCAGGAGCATTTCACCCCTGGTCCATCTGCATCTACAGCTTTGTCGGTTTTATTTTATTTTTTTTGCTTCTTTAGTCTCCTAGATTTTCTTAGTGTTTATGTTGTTTTGTTCACTAAATTCTTGGAAACTGAATCATCAATATATGTATCCAAACCTTCTTTGTCAATATTGTGCTAGGAATATAGGTTTTTCTTCTTAATTCTACAAGTTTTCCATGATTTCCAATTTCATATATAACAATTTGTTCCCTTTCTTTATTACTATTATTGCCTTTTTTCCTTTTCTTTTCTAATTTGATACACCATTTTTTCCTGATTTGCATACTCAAAATGATGCATTTTATCTTCTTTTGGAGTTCTTTCATTTTTAATAAGTCTAACTGCTGTTTATTCAGTTCTCTCAGAACCTGTCTTTGGACTTTGGATTAGTTTTATGAATTTGTTCTAATTCTTTTATTATTATTATTCCAATTGTAATTTATGTCTCTTATGGTCTTTCTTCTGAATGATTGCAAACTTCATAAGAATCCCTTTAATAAAAGTTTTACTATATGGTTTTTTTCTGACATTCCCGAAGTTGCATTTATTTTTAAAAAATACTTTTTTTACATTTTGTAATATGCTTTCTTGGAGTAACAACCTGTCACTCATCTTCTATTTAAAGAACGCATTTTCTCCTTTAAACCATGTTATTAAAGCTGGCTATGATCCAAATATGTCATTAAGAAAATCTCTACTAACTTGATGGGTTCCGTAAAGACCTTGACCCTCACTCTTAAGGCTTTTTGGAGAACATGTTAAACTTAGATTTTCTAAAAGGACTTTTAGACAATTAAGCAGCTAAAATAATGTTTGAGTCATTAACATTTTGTTATAGAGTACAGTATACTATTGCATTGATATTTTATTTTATATTTTTATTATTCTCTACTCCATCTAAAGCTCATGCACTAATGTTGTTAAATTATTAGAGTTGGGCAACCAATTAATTTCTAATAATAATAATAATAATAATAATAATAATAATAATAATAACTGTCAATAAGAAAGAGTCTGGATAGTGGATATGGCAATACCTGTAAAAAGCAGAACAGAAGGTGGGAAATCCCTAAATGCAAAGATGTGCAAATAGAGAGAGAACAACTGTGGCAAAAGAAAGCAAAGACAGAACCAATAGCAATAGGTACCTTGGGTACAATCCCAAAACAATTGGAGCATCATTTGAACACCATTGTCATTGAAAAATTCAGTCAATTGCAAAAGGTAGCTTTACTTGGAATAGCTTACATCCTGCGATGATATTTGTAAACCATCAAACATCCACATCTGCCTAACCCAGGTCCTTGGAAAGGAGTTGACAGGTGGACAAAAATGCCAGCTGGCTGACTATGTGATGAACAATAATAAGTTTGAAAGGAAGATAAAATCTGGCAAGGTTTTACAATTGGAATATTTAAAAAAAGAAAGTGAAGGCTTGATTTTTGGCTGGTCAAGAGCAAGCTATTCAAACGAATGCAATCAAGACCAGAATTGGGAAAAAAACATGAAATGATTCAAAGTGCAGATTGTGCAAAAAAGCAGAAGAAATAACAGATCATACACTGTCATCAAAATGATTCACTGAACAACTATGAAAAATATCACTTGTTAGGAATGAAAAATTGGTGGGAACATATACCGTAGTTGAAAAAGTAGTTGAAAATGAGCAGGTTAACATATTTCCAAATACAAACTGATAAAGTCTTGATGCATAATTCACAAAATTTAATTGTGGTTGAGAAGAAAGTGTGGATAATTCATGTGGCAATATCAGGAGATAGTAAAAAAAACAAAAAAAAAACGGAATCCCTACAGATTTTACTCCACTAGTCACTGCTGACTTTAGGGGCGGTGCTCATCTCTGTTTCAAAGCCATTGAGCCAGTGCTGTCCAAAGACATTTCCACGGCCAGCATGATATCATGGAGCGCTGTTACCTTCCCACCAAAGTGGTACCTATTTATCTACTCATATTTGCATGCTTTCAAACTGCTAAGTTGACAGGAGCTGGGACAAGGATCGCTTGGCGCTCCGGTCTTGAACCTGGGCTGCCGTCTTTCCAGCCAACAAGCCCAGCATCTTAACGGCTGAGCTACCATGCTGCCCCCATCAGGAGATAGCAGAATATTTTTAATTAATTTATTTTTATTAAATGTATATGCTCCCCATCTCACTATCCAAACAACTCTGGAAGGAATAGAAGACAAAGAATTAGAGACAGAGTATCAAGATCTGAAAATTGAAATTTATGGCATAAGCCGGCAATGATGATCTCAGTAGTCATCAGCACACTGCGTGCCATACCAAAAAGTCTTGGCTGACACTTGGAAAATCTGCATATTGACAAAATGTCCATACAAAAGGCCACACTGCTTTTGAGGGCCTGGGGACTGGCCTATGAATCTATTAACCTATGAACAAATTATAAAGGGCTTTTACACGTAAGTCATGAATCCGCTGCAGTTAAAACTATTCTATATTATTTATTCTATTTGTGCCCTTGATAAATGTTGTTAAAATTAGCTATTAAGATTAGATAAACACAGGTGCTCACCAATGGAGACCCCAAGCTAGCACTGTTGGTTAAGATACAGAGATATGATCTTGCAAGCCTAGAGGAATGCGGTCTTGCTATCTTGCTTAAAAACTTTGCAAGTGGGCCCATTACTAGGATACAGGAAGCTTAAAAGCTTAAACTGTGATTAATGACATCTGGGCACGAGTCTGGAAGTGTGATAAACTTTTATCATTAACAAATTTAGAATAGAATAGAATAGAATAGAATAGAATAGAATAGAATAGAATAGAATAGAATAGAATAGAATAGAATAGAATAGAATAGAATTTTTTTTTTATTGGCCAAGTGTGATTGGACACACAAGGAATTTGTCTTGGTGCATATGCTCTCAGTGTACATAAAAGAAAAGATAAGCAATCAGGAAACAATCAATGTTAATATAAATCGTAAGGACACAAGCAACAAGTTCCAGTCATACAGTCATAAGTGGGAGGAGATGGGTGATAGGAACGATGGGAAGGCTAATAGTAATAGTAATGCAGCCTTAGTGAATAGTTTGACAGTGGTGAGGGAATTATTTGTTTAGCAGAGTGATGGCATTCGGGGAAAAACTGTTCTTGTGTCTAGTTGTTCCGGTGTGCAGTGCTCTATAGCGTCGTTTTGAGGGTAGGAGTTGAAACAGTTTATGTCCAGGATGTGAAGGGTCTGTAAATATTTTCACAGAGATACAAATATTATTTGTATCTCAGTGTGAATGACGTGTCTGGAACTGACTCTCCAATCTCTGGCTTATTAATTCTTTTTGCAGCTTTGCGTTTTTCTCATAAATGGAAAACAAGCCTAATTTGCTATAATTGCTATTCCACTTTGGAGCGCACTCATTCTGGATCAGAGTAGATAGGTGGACAAAAATGCCAAATCCGGTCTGAACATCTGGCTGATTGTGCAACGAACAATAATATTTTTTAAAAAATCAAATGAACAATTAACATATTATTGAAAAGAACATATGTACCGTATTTTTCGGAGTATAAGATGCACTTTTGTCCCCCAAAAAAGTGGGTGGAAAAGTCTGTGCATCTTATACAGCTAATATTGCGGCGGGGGGGGGGGGGAGTTGGTGCTGTTCTAGAATGGGCCCAGCTGTTCTAGAATGTGCCACCGCCGTGGTGGTGAACGAGCTGTGGCAAACAGGCCAGATGAATACCGGATGGATGCTGGGAGGCAGAGGCAGATTTTTTTTCTTGCTTTCCTCCCCAAAAGCTAGGTGCGTCTTATAGTCCGCAGTGTCTTATAGTCCAAAAAATACGGTAATATGTTGGCCTCAAGGAAGAACATGCATGTTTATAAGATAAGATTAACAAAACAATTCAATGATGTCCATTCAACAGAGGTGGGTTCCTCCTGGTTCGCACCGGTTCTATAGAACCAGTAGCAAACTGCTGGTGATGTCACAGAGCCGGTTCTGTCGATGCCAGTCCGTGGACGCCGCCATCTTTTTTTAAAAAAAAATTGCTATTTTTTTTCTTCTGCGCATGCGCAGAAGCCGAGTCCCTGGCACTGCACATGCACCGCCATCTTGTTTTTGGCTTTTTGGGGGGGGGGATTTTTTGCGAATTTTTGGCACTGCGCATGCGCACGCACAGCGCACGCGTGCGCAGCCACGCAGCGCAGGAGGAAGCGAACCGGCGGCAAGGTAAGTTAGAACCCACCCCTGCCATTCAGTATTATTTCTTTGATTAAAGAAGCACATAGGCAAGTTGCAATTAAAGATAAGCAGTTGCTCCTACATATCTGAAGCATTTAAAGCACTGGTCAGCTAAAAGAACCACACACACGCAATCCTAAAGCTTAACAGTGGGTTTGACCATTACAATGAAAGAGTCATACTGCTGTCTGACCTCCAAATAACCTTTGTCTCCCCTTCCTGAATGCTGACAGGCCTGGCTGTTGAGAATTACTAAAAATAAACAGCTTGCCTAGCACAGAATAATGCAATTAAACAGTTACTGTCACCTCCTTTCCATATTCTCCTTTTCTCTTAAGAATAGTAGGGCAAATCACAGAAGAACCCATTAAATCAGAAAACCAGAGCCAAGAACTTGTTTGCACTAATAATGAGGTTTGGGATTTTTTAGTCAAAAAGAGAATTAAGGTTCAGAATTAACCTCCAGGGAAACAAGTAGATAAGTAAAGGCATTCATTATAATGCATAGCATGATCTCCATTGTATGTCTTTTCAGATGATTATTTTCTCTTCAATAAAGTGACATAAAGGTAGCCAAAAGAATAGGCAAGATTAAATCTATATTTTCAATTTAGGAAAACCGATTTATAAAATAAATAAAATAAAATAAAATTATCTAAAGCCAATTAGAATGTAAAAAAAATACAGTTAACACAATATTGAAATCAGCAGCACAGTGATAATAAAAACAAAATGTTTAAAACATTCCATTACAAAAAAATCAAAAAATAAACTCAGTGTAGAAAGTTAGCACCCACCCCTCTCCTAGAAGAATGAAATAGTTTGAGAAATATTAAAAGGCAGAATATTATATTTCCCTGGATGAGAAGTGGAGAAACGTGTTTTTCTTAAAAGACAGAAAGCAGACTCAATCTTCCTCCCCCCGCCCCCAGCAGATTTTTGTGCCCATTGAGAAAGACTGGGCCAGCTTATCTACAAAACAAAAGACCTTCAGCTCCAGGGTGAAGGGATTAAGACATGACCCTTCAGGACATAATAGGATTAACCCACTAGCAGCAGAGGTCGCTATATTGCACAATCTCCTAAGGACATTGCATCAGAGTCCAAATTTCAACCAACCTTCTCAGACAACCTACAGAGCTAGCTATGACTCCTACAACAGCCAATAGAATACATGTTCTTGCACAGGAACAGGAAGTTCAAGTGCAAAGCCCAAGAGAAGGTATAAAAACCCCTCGTTCTCAACTCCATGTGGTCAGCTGCCCAGAACCACCCATGTGCTTCTGCTTCATCAATAAATGGACCCTCTTTCCAATCAGCCTCCAGCCTCCATTTTGTCTCCAGGGCCTTTCTCCCGGCTTGGAACTGAACCAGATGGATATTTCTTCCAACATCAACTTAATGGACTGATATTCTCCTTAACAAAAGTCTTCAAAGGCCAAACTTGAAAACTGAAAGTGATAAGAATCAGAGAAAATTCCAGAAGACAAAGATCATCACTAAAAATGTTATGCACTTCATACTGCATTGTATGTAATCAATGCAAGCAAGTAAAGTTACTTTCATGAATTTTTAATACTCACTAACAGTGCAGTTTGTACTTTTATCTTCTTTTCAGTCGTGTCCAGTTCTTGGAGGCTGCCTGGATAAGTCCCTGCAGTTTTTTTGGCAAGGTTTTTCAGAAGTGGTTTGCCAATGCCTCCTTCCTAGAGTGAGAGAAAGCAACTAGCCCCATGATGGCGAACCTCTGTGATGGCGGAGCCATATCCGAGGGCACGCGAGGCGTTGCCCTATATCAGCTCAGCTGATTTTTTGCCTTCTGGAGGGGGGAGGCCATTTTTGCCCTCCCCAGGCTTCAGGAAAGCCTCCTCCAAAAGCTGCGCGTATGTGCCGAGCGGCGGAGTGCCAGAGCCAGGCTGCCCCACCAAAGGGATGAAGCGAGGCGATGTCAGCCGTTTCCTGGCGCCACAGCCGAAAGGGCCCAGCGGAGCAGCTATGAAGGCATGGCAAAGGTAAGGGGCTGGGATGCCAACAGAGCTGGAGTCGGTCTGCGAGGGAGTGACAGGCAAACTCCATTTGGGCTGAAACAACGGGTGTTCATTGGGGTCCAGGTTTTTTTGGGGGGGAGCTCGATAAAAATGGTGGAGGTGCAAAGAGCCGAGCCGGGGAAGGAGCAGAGGGCGGGGCAGGAGGCCACCCAGCCAGCAAATGCTGCCCTGTGTGCCTGAGTCGGCTCCCAGCGTTCCTCGTGCGCAGCCCCGCCACCCCAGGAAGGAAGCATCAGCAGCAAGCCTCTTTGCGGTCACAGCGGTGGGTGATGGGCCCAACTGCAGACCGCACGGCACCCCCGCCCAACCCCCGCCATGCCTGCTGCCAGCTGAGTCAAGCCAGGGAAGGAGCAGAGGTGGGAAGGCCAGCCGGGGTGGTCTCCTCACCTTAGTGGCCATGGTGGGCTTTGGCGGCATGTCTCCCCACCTCGGGAGGGAGCCTGACTAGCGACTCAGCTTTTAGGCTCCCTCCTACTGGGTGGCAGCGGTGCTGGGGGGAGGAGGAAGGCGGTAGCGGCGGCGCGGCTCTGGCTCCATTTTCAGCCCAGCCGCCATCTCCCCTTCCCTTCCTGCCAGACTTCCAAGCCACAAGAAGGCAAAGAGCAGAATCTGGGCTGCCAAGCACCGCAACAGAACTTCCTCTTGCCTCCTGCTTCTTCCTCGTCGCTTCGCCCATAGCCAGGGGTGGGGTTTCCACGAAGGTGTCGCGAAACCCAAGCAGGAAAAGGGAGAAAAGGAGCCCGAGCCGAGCCTCCCAGCAAGGAGAGCGAGATCTGAAAGGCAGGCGGGCCTGGCCATAGCCTTCCCTTCCTCCTCCATCTGCACCAGATGCTCACCGGAGCTTTTCGGATCTCGCTCTCCTTGCGACAACCGTGGTGCAGGCAGGCAGGCGAGTGAGCTGGCCAGTGGCCAGGTGCACGTGCGCTCGTGGAAGCAGCAGCAGCGGCAAAAGTGGAGAAGAAGAAGATAGGGCACATGAGGGAATCCCGGGAGGAGGGCGAGGTGCCCCTGAGGCAGCCGGTAGCTCTTGCCCTTCCACCCTGCAGCTGCCGTTGCTTTTCTGGGGCGGCAGGGCTGCGCACAAGAAATGCTGGGAGCCAGCTCAGGTGCACGGGCAGCATTTGCTGGCTGGGCGGCCACCTGCCCCGCCCTCTGCTCCTTCCTCGGCTCAGCTGGCAGCAGGCATGGTGGGGGTCGAGCGGGGGCACCGCATGGCCTGCGATTGGGCCCATCGCCTGCCGCTGCGGCCGTAAAGAGGCTTGCCGCTGATGCTTCCTTCCTGGAGTGTGGGGAGAGGAGAGCGAGATCCGAAAGGCTCCGGTGAGCACCCGGTGCAGATGCATCTCGCTCGCCAGCCAACCAACCAGTCAGGCAGCAGCCAGGTAGGGCTCTCTGGCTTGCTCCACACCTCCTGTGCGCAGAGAGAGAGAGAGGAGGAGGATGGGAAGGCTACAACCTGGCCAGGCTCGACTGCCTTTCGGATTTCGCCCTCCTTCTCACCCCGCCACTCCAGGAAGGAAGCAGCAGCGGCAAATCTCTTTGCAGCCTCAGCAGCAGGCGATGGCTGGAAAGGGCTGGGAGGCTCAGCTCAGGCTCCTTTTCTCCCTTTTCCTGCTTGGGTTTAGGGACACCTTCATGGAAACCCCACCCCTGGCTATGGGCGAAGCGACCAGGAAGAAGCAGGAGGCAAGAGGAAGTTCTGTTGCGGTGCTTGGCAGCCCGGATTCTGCTCTTCGCCTTCTTGTGGCTTGGAAGTCCAGCAGGAAGGGAAGGGGAGGCGGCGGCTGGGCTGAAAATGGAGCCAGAGCCGCGCTACCGCCTTCCTCCTCCCCCCAGCCCCAGCGCCGCCCAGTAGGAGGGAGCCTAAAAGCTGAGTCGCTAGTCAGGCTCCCTCCCGAGGTGAGGAGACATGCCACCAAAGCCCACCATGGCCACTAAGGTGAGGAGACCATCCTGGCTGGCCTCCCCACTCGCCCGCCCCAGGTTTTGGGAGCGCTGGCTTGGCCGCCCCTGCCCCCTTGTGTTTTGATTTGTGTTTTAAAATGAGTTGGGCGCGTGTGCTCGTGGAAGCAGCAGCAGTGGCAAAGGCAGATAAGAAGAAGATGGGGCGCGCGAGGGAATCTTGGGAGGAGGGCGAGGTGCGCCTGAGCTGGCCGGTAGCTCTTGCCCTTCCCCCTGCAGCTGCCGCTGCTTTTCTGGGGTGGCGGGGCTGCGCACAAGGAACACTGGGAGCCAGCTCAGGCACACAGGGCAGCATTTGCTGGCTGGGTGGCCGCCTGCCCACCTCTGCTCCTTCCCCAGCTCAGATCGGCAGGCATGGTGGGGGTCAGGCGGGGGTGTCCCGCCAGCTGCGGTTGACTTTGCACAATTTTTATCAAGCAAATTCTGAATGGGGGCGCATGTGCAGTACGGCGCGTGTGCGGGGGGTTGCATGAGCATGTGGGGGGGAGTGTTGCATTATGGGTACTGGCATGCGCATGTGCCATTTTTGGCACGCAACAACAAAAAGGTTCGCCATCACTGGACTAGCTAAGATCCCCCAGTTGGCTTTGTGCCTAAGATGGGACTAGAACTGCCTGTCTCCCAGTTTCTATCCTGATGCCTTAATCATAGGTGATCATTCAAATAATTTAGTGCTTACTTAATCAAGAGTTTTAAAACTCAATATTTTGAATGTAGTTTTGAGATGATAGGGCAGTGACTAAACCGAGCAATAAATAGGTGTAACATTTCCTTCACCTATCTTATAACTGACATTTTGTAAGTGTTTGGAACATCTGAAACTTAACCTAGTAGGAAGCCTTTTAAACAAAGTTTCAGTACTGTAGCTCAGAGTTCCCCAACATTTCTGACTTTGTGGACTGGCAGGGGGGAGGGGATGGTTCGTGCAAGTGGTCAGCAAGGGCACACATGCAGGGCTCCATTTGCACAAGTGGTGTGCATGTGCACCTGCTGCTCCTGCAAATGGAGTGCACGCACGGGGGGACTGGCCTGCTGCTTGCGGAAGTGAGAATGTGCGTGCACGTGCGTGTGCTCATCGGCCATTTCCACAGCCCAGTTGCAAACTCCTCACAGCAGTGGTGAAATCTAAAAAATTTTCCTACCGGTTCTGTGGGTGTGGCTTATTTTGTGGGTGTGGCTTGGAGGTCAGGTAGGTGTGGCTTCAGGTGGGCGTGGCTTGGTGGTCAGGTGACTCGTTGGGTGAGCTTGGTGGTCATGTGACCGGGTGGGCGTGCTTGGTGGTCAGGTGACTGGGTGGGCGTGGCCAACTTGTAAAATGTGGTGAAACTCACTTAACAATGCTCTTGCTTAGCAACCAAAATTTTGGGCTCAATTGTGGTCATAAGTTTCTTTCTTTCTTTCTTTCTTTCTTTCTTTCTTTCTTTCTTTCTTTCTTTCTTTCTTTCTTTCTTTTTCCATGAGCTCCCACCTGCCCCTGACTCCGGCCATCTCCTGGGAAGTGGCGACGGGCAGAGCTGGGCAGGGCAGAGCCGCCGGTGCAGCGCCCGGCGAGGAAGGCCGGGTGGGGAGGGCGGCCGATTGTCTCGTTCATGCCATGGGGTGGATGGGCTGGAAGAAGCGCGGTTGAGCGGGGCTGGGGCAGCGTAGCCTATTGTGCCTTCTCTTGCGCTGCTCTCCATCCCGGAGGGCCGCGCATCCCCCCCACCAATCCTCCGTACAAACCGCCCGTCCCATTTCTGCAAAGGCAGAGCCCTGCAGGGCAATCCAAAGAGGAGAGAGGGATGCTGTAGAAAAGGCCGCCTTCCACCCGGGCCTCCTGTGCCGGCTCCGTGGGGCTTGGGGCTCTGAAGCAGTCCACTGGCTTCCCACCCGGCCACCTGCCTGCTCTCTTTGACTGTTGGCGCCACTCTGGGAACTCGGCTTGTGGAGTCCGGCACTCCGGGAAAAGGAGGCTCAGCCGCGGCGCCGCTTCCCGCCGGCAAAGAAGTGGAGCGAGAGGGGCGGAAGCCATCGGCGGGAAGCGCCGCCGCGGGCCAAGTTCCCAGAGTAGTGCCAGTGGTCGGCCGGGTTGATCCGCAAACAGAGCAGGCAGGTGGCCGGATGGGAAGCCAGTGGGCTGCTTTGGAGCCCCAAGCCCCGCAGAACACGTGGGCCCGGGTGGAAGGCAGCCTTTTCTGCAGCATCCCCCTCCCCTTTTTGGGTCCCCCTGCAAGGGGGGGACTCTGCCTTTGCAGAAACGGGGCAGGCACATGTGCAGCAGCCCCAGGACATCCGCTTGCCCTTCTGGAGCACTGCCGCCGCCCCTCTCAGTGTCTGCGTTTCCACCAAGGGCCGCCCACCCACCCACTGGCTGGGCCGGGCTGGACGCTGACCTCGGAAGGCAAGCGGGCATGGGGGACCGCCGGGAAGGCCACGTGGAAGGCCGCCAAGCATGGCAGGGCTGCGGGGAAGGGAGTAGGCTGCTACCTCACTTCCCCGCTGCCCCGACATGCTTGCCTGCCGCCCACGTGGCCTTCCGCTTGCCTGCCTTCGCAAGCTGGCCACGGGGACATCGGGAAGGCCATGTGGAAGGCAGGAAAGCATATCGGGGCTGCGGGCCATAGGGAATGGAGTAGGGAAGGTGTCACTACGTTCATTTTAATTTGTCAGCAGGACTCTTATTCTGAAATGACACTGTATACTGATATGAAGTTCTCATGTGATACCTGTACTGCGCATGTGTTAATCTTTCCTTTGTTCTCTTTGTTCTTCACCATGTAGACACAGACTTAGGTGTTCTTATTTTTGTTATGCAAATATATTACTTTT
Source organism: Thermophis baileyi (assembly GCA_003457575.1). Lineage (NCBI taxonomy): Eukaryota > Metazoa > Chordata > Lepidosauria > Squamata > Dipsadidae > Thermophis > Thermophis baileyi. The sequence goes on from QLTV01001127.1 coordinate 528,280, forward strand.
ATTCTTTCCTGGACTCCGGTCTTATTATTGAGAATTGAGAGCAGGGAAACAAGATCATGTCACCTCTAATTATTTATCTCCGCAACAAACAGCACCTCCACCTNTGTGATACCTGTACTGCGCATGTGTTAATCTTTCCTTTGTTCTCTTTGTTCTTCACCATGTAGACACAGACTTAGGTGTTCTTATTTTTGTTATGCAAATATATTACTTTTATTCTTTCCTGGACTCCGGTCTTATTATTGAGAATTGAGAGCAGGGAAA
>QLTV01001127.1:565100-581477 GCA_003457575.1 Thermophis baileyi
GTGGCGCAGTGGTTAGAGTGCAGTACTGCAGGCTACTTCAGCTGACTGTTCAGCAGTTCAGCGGTTCAAATCTCACCGGCTCCAGGTTGACTCAGCCTTCCATCCTATTGAGGTGGGTAAAATGAGGACCCAGATTGTTGGGGGCAATATGGTGACTCTGTGACCCGCTTAGAGAGTGCTGTAAAGCACTGTAAAGCGGTATATAAGTCTAAGTGCTATATAAGTCTAAGTGCTATCCCATAACTACACTTCCTGTTTTCCTAAGTGGTACTTTTCTGCAATGCTCAAAGTATCAAAGGGGGGATTATGTTGATCAGGATTCTCACAATTAAGATTTGTATACTGAAATGACTAAAATAAATTGCACATGTCCCAAGTAAGGGGAAGAATGATGGGGAAACAATGGTCATTTTGAGAGTAAGGCTTGCTCAAAATATGTATTGCAATAGAATATGGGCAGTTTCAGTAACTTCTGTATTTTACTTACTTTTGTACAAATAGCTGTATTTCCTGCTTATGTAACCAAGTAAAGTATAAAAGCTTGTTGAAAAAATCATTCAGAGTTCTTCCCAGCCTTATGGGCGAACCCACCTTTTTTCAGATCTGAATAAACGTGTACCTTAGAAAGAATTGGACTTTGCCTCTTTGTTCTATTGATCTATCTGTATCTATATATCAAAATCTACCGTATTTTGGGAGAACCGGAAGTGTCGCGGCGAGACTGGCTGGAAAATAGCAGAGCTCCGATGAGCTCCGCGAAAATCCAGACTGACAAACCGCTGTCAGGGGGTCTTCGGACCGGAACCGTCTTGAAGGGACGGTGAAGAAGGAGAGGCATCTCGGACAACCGAGAGGAACAGGCAAGTTCCTCGGCAGGTCAGAGACAGCTCTTCGGACCAGCGGCGGGGGCGGCGGCCATTTCAAAATGACCGCTAAGAAGCTGGGGCAACCGGACTAAGTTTTTGTGCAGGAGCGGTGTCTGAACGGTGGAAATGGGTGAGTGATTGGCCAACTCACAGGTGAAAGAACATTTAGAATTTGGATATTAAAAGGTGGCCCAGAGCTTAAATTGGCGGCTAATTGGCAATTGGGAAATTCCATGGAGGGAGAAGGACAAAACGGAGATTAAAACACTAAAGCCCAAGAAGATTATTATTATTACAATTGAATTTGGAGAATCTAAAACTAAAACAAACAAACAAAAGGAAAGAATTTGGAGAAAAACTTTTTTTATGCTGATTTTAAGTAGTTTGTAAAATTGTTTTTGACAAGCAGTTGATTCGAGAGTATTGTGGATTTGAGAGAGCCATCTGCTGGTGGAAAGAGAGTATTGCAATACCAGACGGAAGATAGAAGAGAAAGGACAGCTGTGTAATTTGACCTTGGCTATAAAAGATAAATTGGGAACTGTGAGAACTTTTAAGGAGTGTTTGTTTTGCTATTCTACTTGGCTTTGATAGTTTATGACTGTGGAAGAGAATAAACCTTTGATTTGGAGTGAATTGGACTAATATTTGAATTGGACATTAGAAGTTGAAAATTAAAAGAGATTATATGGACTTTAAATTTTAAGTAAAGGTGATATAATATAAAATTTGTAATAACTTGTTAATTTGGTAATATGGTGTGGATGTATGAGGAATTATTTGAGATGTTAAAAAATATACGGGAAACTTTAAAAGGTAATAATGAGTCAGAAATTGTGTTGGAATATACAGAACTGGAAACAGGAGAGAAGGTGGTAAAAGAGGATATAAAGGAGGAACAAGAAAATAACATTGAAAAAGAAGGAATTGAAGACAAAAAACATGGAATGGGATAAAAAGAGAAAATTAACAAGAAGTGGAATTATAGAGAGACCTAAAGAAAATGGTTAAGAGGGAAAGGTTAATGGAAAGGAGGAAGGGAAATAAGGTTTATATTAGTAGATTTAAAGAAATTGTGTTAATATTATGCATTTAGGATAGTTAATCAAGTTAAAGGGTTTTTATGTTGGATTTGAATATGATGATGAATATTGTTTATAGCAAAACAGATTAGTAAAAGTAGGATGGGAAATTTGAAATATGGTTAATTGTGGATTGTTAATTAAGCTATAAGGATTTTTTAGGTAAAAATTGAATATGATGATGAATATTGTTAAGAGTAAAACAGAATGTGAATGTAAAACAGATGGAATGTGAAAGCAATTTGGTTTAATTTTAAAGAGAATTTAAATTAAGAGATGAAGTTGAAATGTAGTGGGATAAGAAATTTGAGAAATATATGTAGTAATAGAGAAATAAGATAACTAGTTGAAATTATTGTAAGAGATTGGATTTAGGACGATTAGTAATATTACTTATGTATTAAGAAGAAAATAAATTGAGAAGAAATATGTAAAGAGAATATTGTGGCTGAAATGGAAAATAGAGATATGATGTAAAATGGACTATGTATATGAAAAGATATGTAAAAATGATCCAGACAACACTTTGTTCATAAAATATGTATGTTTGGGAGGGGGAAATAAAAAAATAAAAAATTGTTTGGGAAAAAAAAAAAAGATCTACCGTATTTTTCGGAGTATAAAATGCTCCGGAGTATAAGACACACATTAGTTTCTGGGGAGGAAAACAAGAAAAAAAATTCTGCCTCTGCCTACCAGCATCCATCGGTATTCATCTGGCTAGCGTACTTGCAGCAAACAGCAAACAGCGTGGTCAGCTTCAGCACATTATCACAGCCTGATTCAGCACAAGCAGCTGATTGGCGGTTGGATCGGCCTCCCAGAATACCGCCAATCAGCTGTTCCAGGTTGCGGGGATCACCACAGCCCATCACCGCCTCCGTGCGTCATGTTTTTGGCCTCCGCGTGTCACATTTTCCACCTCTGCACGCTCCATTTTAGACCCGTTCCAGGCTGCCGGGATTGCCACAGCACATCGCCGCCGATCGCCGCTGATCGCCGCCTCCACGTGTCGTGTTTTTGGCCTCCACATGCCCCGTTTTTGGCCTCCACTTGTCGCATTTTTGGCTGGTTCCAGGCAGCGTGGCTTGGTGGCAGCGGCAGTGATCCCCGCCTCCTGGAACCGGCCAAAAATGCAACACACGGAGGCCAAAAATGGGGCATGTGGAGGCCAAAAACGCAACACGCGGAGGCTGAAAATGCGACACATGGAGGCGGCGATCAGCAGTGATGTGCTGTGGCAATCCCCGCAGCCTGGAATGGGTCTAAAATGGAGCATGCGTAGGGCAAAAATGCGACACGCGGAGGCCAAAAATGGCCAAAGGGTGGCGGTCGGCGGGTGGGCGGGGCTTTGGCAACATTCGGTGTATAAGACGCACAGACATTTCCATCCACTTTTAGGAGGGGGGAAGTGGGGCCCAGAGGATGGGTGAACACGTGAAATGGCTCTGTTATTATTGGCATCCCTCCGTCTATTATTTTTCTTTTGTTTAGCTCTGCTTTTATAGTTTTTAATATTTTAACAATAATTTAGCATGGTTTTAGGTAATGTTTTTTTTTAATATTTGTTTTATTTAGGTTTTTCAATCCTGCCATTATTATTTTTACAGATAACTCAAAGTGGCAAACATTCCTAATAATCTGTCCTCCTCCTTTTTCCCTCACATCAACAACCCTGTGAGATGAGTTGGACTGAGAGTGAGTGATGGGTCCAAGGTCACCCAGCTGGCTTTATTTTATTTATTTGTTTTTTTGTATCCCGCCTTTATTACTTTTACAAATAACTCAAGGCGGCAAACATATCCATCATACCTTCCTCCTCCTATTTTTCCCCACAACAAGAACTCTGTGAGGTGTGACTGGTCCAAAGTCACCCAGCTGACTTTTATTGGATTGTTGTACACTGCCCACAATCATTTTCAGTGAGATGGGCAACCATATAAATTTGATTAATATCTATCTATCTATCTATCTATCTATCATCTATCATCTATCATCTATCTATCTATCTACAGTATCTATCTATCTATCTATCTATCTATCTATCTATCTATCTATCTATCTATCTATCTATCTATCTATCTATCTATCTATCTATCTATCTATCTATCATCATCAATCTATCATCGATCTATCTCAAAACACAGAATTTTCCAGAACTGTGGATCAGGATTCTGATCATTCTGACAATTGATCAAAAGATTCTCATGTTGAAATGACAGAATTAAAGATCAGGCCTTAGCCAGACTTTAGAGTTGTGGAAAGTTTCATAAGAAACCACAAGGCTGTGGGTTAAACACGTGATTGAAACCACAGAAGGCATACATGAGTATTTTTTATAAATTTATACCTTATCTACTGTGTGCTGACTTCCTCTTATGTAATCAAGGAAAAAGTAAGAAATCTATATACACTTGCTTCCAGTTGCATTCGGAGTTCTTCCAATCTTATGGGAGGACCCACTTTTAGTCAGTTGAATAAATGTATCCCTTTATCAAAAGAGATCTGGACTCCATCACTTTGTTCACACTGAGCCACACCTGCTCCCTGCTCCACAAAACCACTGGAAATAGTACTGTGGGTAATTTCCATGGACAATACCAAATAGGGTGACCTTTTGTTATTCCAACCTTAGCCCTTTTGTAACAATAGAAGGATAGTGATGGAAAATGAGGATCAGATGATTCTGCCTCTACTCTGCACCATAAAAGAAACAATTTGTGCATGGGGATTATGTATCCAATAATATGAACTGCGAAGGAGCACTGATGGGAAATAATTTATCATAATGATGTATTATAGATGGAGTCTTTATTGCTAATGGAATATTGATTCTACTAATGTGTTTCCGTACTGTCATTTGAGAGTAGAATATCCCTGTTTATTAAGCAGTATTCCAGTTCATACAAGGTAATGCTTAATGTAACTGGACACTGTAATTCAGCAACAGAATTTATTCTGAACTTTATGCTCAGAATGATTTATTAATGATGTGAAAAGCTTACACAGCGAGGAGGATTCCAAACCAAGTATCCGGTATCTAAAGATGGACCATCATAATGGGTCTGGTCTCCATGTTATATTTGGTGATGCCAGCAAATCTATAGTTACCAGAAAGTTATATGTTCATGATAAACAGCTGATTACAATGTTCCTGTCTCCATCACATCAGATTGCTCGGAGATATTAAGTCAAAGGCCTTCTATATGAATTAGACACTGAAGACATGGGACAAGCCATGAAATCCTGAGCTAAATTAAACTTGGTCCACAAAGAAGTAATAAATCAGGGGTGTCAAACTCAAGGCCCACGGGCCGGATCCAGCCCATGGGGTACTTAGATCTAGCCTATGGGGCCGCCCTGGAAACAGCAAAGGACCGGCTCGCGGTGCCTCTGCCAGTGAAAACAGAGCTCAGCAGGGTCACGTGTGGCCCTCCCAAGCTCCATTTTCGCCGCAAGCTCCATTTTCGCTGGCAAAGGATCCTCCTGCAGGCCATCCCAGCCAAAAACGGAGATCAGGAGCCCGATTTTGCTGGCAGAGCGCTCGGGCCCCCACAGGCATCCCTGACATGAGTGACGTCAAGCTGGCCACACCCACCCTGGTCACGCCCACCCTGCCCTCCGAGGTCAAACACAACCCTGATGCGGCCCTCAATGAAATTGAGTTTGACACCCCTGGAATAAATCACCTGGGGGGATTAGTCCAGCAGGGAGATCAAGCACTTGTTTTGGAAAATGTTTCTATTATCTAAATACCTTAGGCCAGTGTTGGCGAACCTTTTCGGCACTGGGTGCTGAAATGGGAGTGTGCGCATGCACGCGCGCCCATGTGCCACAACCTGGAAGAGCAGCCGCCTGGCACGCACATGCGTGCCAGGAAGATGATCTTCCGGTTTCTGGTGCGCACATGCACGCCGGCCACCTGGTCTTCCGGTTTCTGGCATGCATGCGGTGCGAAGACCAGCTGGCTAGTGCGCATGCATGCACCAGAAACTGGAAGAGTGTCAATGAAGCACCCCCCCAGTCCACCACCGAGAACAAGCCAGCCCACCCCTCCTGCCACTTCTGCCAAGGGAGTGCGACCGCTTCCCTGCTGGCGTGCCTCTTACCTCGACGCCAGACAGACGTTCCTCCTGTGTGGACTCAGCTCCTGTGCAGCCCCGCCACCCCAGAAGAGCAGCAGCAGCAGTGGCAGCTGCAGGGCGAGGGGCAAGAGCGACCAGCCAGCCCCCGGAGCCGCTCCACCACCAGCGAGCCGGGCCCTCGGCAGCATCTCCATGCGTGAGGAGCTGTGCTCTCCTCTGGCTCTCCTGGGGCAGCTCACCTCCCCGACGGTGGCTCCTCCTCCTCCAGCATCCCGGCCGCACCCTCACCCTTCACACCCGGCCGGCTGCCCTGCCTGCTGCTCCTGCCGCCACCGGGGGCAAGGGGTGAGGGTGCGGTGGCAATTTTCACGCTGCTGCTTCCGGCTGGGATGCTGGAGGAGCCGCCATCGGGGAGGCAAGCTGCCCCAGGAGGGCCGGAGGAGAGCGCAGCTCCTCACACATGGAGACACCGCCGAGGGCCCGACTTGCCAGTGGGGGAGCGGCTGCAGGGGTCGCTCCTGCCCCTCACCCTGTGGCTGCCGCTGCTGCTGCTGCTCTTCTGGGGCACCCGAGCCGGCCAGACGCTGCAGACCACGGACGTGTGTCGGTGCCGTGGGCTGGAGGGCTGGGGCCGCACAGGAAGCCCGCTCGGGCAGGTTCTCTCCGCGTCTTTGGGTACACGAGCCGTCACCCGTTGCTCTTCCGGGTTCTGGGGTGCCAGCCAGCTGGTCTTCGTGCGTGCATGCGCACCAGAAACTGAAAGACCAGGTAGCCGGCGTGCATGAGTGCCAGAAACTAGAAGATCATCTTTCCGGCGTGCGCATGTGCACCGGGCGGCTGCTCTTCTGGTTTCCACCAGAAGACCACCTGGCCGGCGCGCCGCAACCCGGAAGAGCAACGGGCGATGGCTCGCATGCCCGGAGATATGGCTCTGCGTGCCACTTCCGGCACACGTGCCATAGGTTTGCCATCACGACCTTAGGCTCAATGTCACAAATAAGATATCACATTTGACCACCAAAAGAATAGGCCAAGATTTCCCAGAAAATTATTCCCATAAGCTTTTCCTAGCAGGCTTGATTGGAACCAATTAAACTGGCCCACTCTTTCTTTCTGGCTTAACTACACCGATGCTCATCAGCATCTTGATTTTTTTAAAAAAATGTTGTTTTGCTTTGAAAAAGAATTAAGGAAAAATAAATGATGTTTCATTGCCTTCAAAAAGGACAATAGCTGTTTATGAGAGGACAAAAATATAAAGGATACACTCAAATATCATAAGGGCCACTGGAAATGAAGATATTAATTCATGTTGCAACAATAACTATATACTAACATCTCCAGCCACATCTGGAAAAATAAATTGATAGAGTATTCTATTCTATATTGCTCTGGAATCCTGGAATGAATTGTAAAGAATGGTTATGAGGACATACATTTACTACATAAGACTAAAGAAATGAGAGTTTAAGATAGCTGTTTCCCACTACAGTAGACATGTAGAATAAGATATGTGATGCATCATCTATTAATAGCTTTGAACTTCCATCAGGACATCACCAAATTTAAGAGGAGCTAAATTACAGGGAAAAAATGTTTGTCACATTTGCTTGAATGTTTCGATGCTGCTAAATGCTTTTTGGATTTATGAATGCTCTTAACATTCTTCAGAGCTAGTAATTGTTTCATTAAACTGTTTAAAAATGGAAGAGGGGTAATATTTACCTATTTACATTATATTGCATTCATAAAACATGGAATAAATATTTGATGGGTTTAGAAAGGGTTCTACAATGATTCAAAGTCAGAATAGAACTACCAAAGAATTAACATCAGCATGCAAGGAACAAATAGTCATTTTGATAAAATTAAAGCTCTAGCCATAAAACAAGTATTTATTTGTTTACTGCCATTATTTCTACTTAGAGGCCAGCCCACAGTTTCCCATCACCTTCTTCCTAGGGCTGAGAGAGAAAGTGACAAGGTCAACCAGTTGGCTTTGTGGCTAAGGTGGGAATAGAGCTTGCAGTCTCTAGTCTGGTGCCTTAACCACTACACCTTGTCAATCACAAGGTTAAAGAATGGATGCAGGGTATTCTCATGACCCAGTTCCAGTTATCAGTGACAAATACTTTTGCTGTGACTAAAACTCAAGTGAGTAGAAAATGTTTCTAAAACCTTTCTGGTAGATATATTATGTGTTGTATCCTTCTAAAAATGTGGCATGTGCTTAATTGGAAAATGATGTATAAATAAGCAAGACTCCAACCACTAGATGGTGCTATCCATATTCTTAACACAGACAGTCCTATTAAAATACAGTAGATCCATTCTAAAGATCTAATACCTTTACCAGGAATTGAACTAAGTGGTTGGGTCAGGAGTTTTAGGCTGAGTCATATCATTCCAATCATGAGATCAGCAATCCTGATGACAGAGTTGTAGATAAGACAGAGGCGGTTTAATAAAATAATTCCATCTTATCTAGCAGACATATATATAAAACAGAGGATATCTTTAAAGCATAGAATAGCTTAGCAACAAAGAGAATGCCTATCTACTGAGGGGTACATGACATAGATTTTGTAACTTGCTAACTAACATAGTTACTTTGTATTTTAATTTGATTTATTTTCTCTCTTTTAAAAAGATGTTCAGGTTTATTGGCTTTTAACATTCCTAAACTGATAAACAGGCTGGAGACTAGCTCCAGATAAGAAAACGTTTGTTAGTACAGATTGGGGTCTGGCTTAACTCTTTTGTGAACTCCAAACAACCTTTTTCCTTACAATTTACACCCCTTCTGACGTCAGACCTCATTTTAATGAACATGTGTGATATTATGGGATGCAAATGCGTAACATGTTTGACTACATGTACAGTAACTGATTTCCTATGCAAAGGGGAGGTTACTTTTATCCTGTCCAATCAACTTTCCGCTTGCATTTTCTTTGTTGTGTAAACTATAAAAAGGAGTGAAACATGGGGCTCGAGGTTCTCTCTCGCCTTTTTCATAGAGAGATCCCACTTTATCAGGGTACCCTAATAAACTGCCTTCAAATGATCTTCTGACTTGGTTGCTTATTGGGAATGTAAACCAAGGCAGAACCTAGGGCCTGATTTGGCTATCACTACTAAACACTTGTTCCATATTCTGTATATTTTAGGAACACTGATGGACCATGCGCTTTGCATGCAGAATATTCAAAATCCAGACAAGGATGCAATCCAGACAAGGATGGAAAAACTGGCCTAGAAAGTTATGGTCAATCAATGGCTAATTTCACAGATCAATGAAAACCATTTAAATATAAGCATTTAAATAACATGGAAAAGACCATAGCAGGGTGATGGAGGTTATGCTTCAGTGGCAGAGGCATTTTCAAAAGAATTAGATTGCAGGTGATGCATAAAACCATATTAGATGCTTTCTAATCTTGACCTCTGATTTGTTTGCTTGTTTGTATCTCACCTTTATTATTTTTGAGCCATGGTGTGGTTAGAATCAGAGGTGGGTTTCAGCAGGTTCTGACCAGTTCTGGAGAACCAGTAGTGGAAATTTTGAGTAGTTCGGAGAACCGGTAAATACCACCTCTGGCTGGCCCCGCCCCCATCTATTCTCTGCCTCCCGAGTCCCAGCTGATCGGGAGGAAATGGGGATTTTGCAGTAACCTTCCCCTGGAGTGGGGTGGGAATGGAGATTTTGCAGTATCCTTCCCCTGCCACGCCCACCAAGCCACGCCCACCAAGCCATACCATGCCCACCAAGCCACGCCCACAGAACTGGTAGTAAAAAAAATTGAAACCCACCACTGGTTAGAATGCAGCACTGCAAGCTGCTGACTGCTGGCTGCAATTTGGCAGTTCGAGTCTCACCGGCTCAAGGTTGACTCAGCCTTCCATCCTTCCGAAGTCGGTAAAATAAGGACCCAGATTGTTGGGAGCAATATGCTGACTCCATAAAACCGCTTAGAGAGGGCTGTAAAGCACTGTGAAGCGGTATATAAGTCTATTGCTATTGCTATTTTTACAAATAACTGAAGGTGGCAAACATATCCAACAGACCTCCTTCCTCCTATTTTTCCCACAACAATAACCCTGTTGGGCTGAAAGAGAGTGACTGTTCCAAAGGTCCCCAACTTGCTTTCATGTCTAAGGCAGAACTTGAACTCACAATCTCCTGTTTTCTAGCCTGGTGCCTTAACCATTAGACCAAACTCTGCAGCAATTATGGCGCTTGCTCTAGAATGCTGCATGTTTTTCCAGAAGACCCATTTCTATTGGTTCGTTTCAGGAGCCGCAATATAATTTGTTTGGGGTAACGTAGCTTGTGAGCACCCAGCAACAGTTGCTGTGAAATGTAACTAGATTTATTTTCTGTGGACAATTAGAAAGAATTAAATGATAGATGATAAACAATTATGTGTATCAGACAGTGATGGAATAGGGAGGGGGATATAAAATTAAATAGTGAAGGTCAATGTGGGACTATACATCACATTTCTTTGATCCCACATTGACCTTCATGGGTTGCTGGGAAGAAAGCAGATAATTTCAGTGGCCAAATTCCTTTCCCAGAGCACTTTATCAGTAAAAATTATGCCAAGTGAGAAGTTTAATTAGTGGAAGTTGAAACCCAGAAGGGCAGTAGAAATCTCCCCCGTAGAACAGAATGAGACAAGAGTTAACTGTGCCAGCAACAGAATAAATAAGACACTCCCAACCAATCAGATCATATTTCCTTAGCGACAATTTGCCCATCTTCTGATTAATAGTATCTACCTTTAGCTGACGAAACTGCAGTTGTCAATAACATCATGATTTCTTACTGTAAACCTTTTAAAAAAACCTGCCTTAAAACAAAGCGGACGCTTGATTTGGAAAGGAATATCCCTTATTCTTCAGAATAAAGTTATTAAAGAGATTTTCTGTCTTGCGTGCTTAATTGGCTTTGCATGCCAGTGCAAAGGACCCAGCATGTCATGGGAGAACATCAGTGAGAAAGACCTTGAGAAGTTCCCGTTTTCCCATTATTGACATTAATGAGTTATATTATTTCAAGACTGGCCATGTTTTGAATACTGAAGACTGGCTGTCAGCAGATTGCTGGGGGCTGACACAGTAATAACTCACCATGCAATTAAAAGTATTCCTGGCTATCAATAGACATCCTCAGTCCTGCCCCAACTAGTGATATAAAGACCCAGCAATCTGGCTTCTATCTAGTTTTCATATATGCCAAAGAGAAAGGTAAATATTTTGAATGAGGTCATTCAGTCACTACTGTGTTACTCACTATTGGTCATGGAATATCTTGACACCTCCCAAAGGTCTATTTTTTTTTAAAAAAAAAAATCATGCTTGAGCAATGTATAATTCTTTTACTTAGTATATTTACCAACCTCTTTACATGGTCATTTTCTGAGGCAATAAGCTATAGCTTCATTTAGTTCTGAAATTCAAGATAATCTTTCAGATGCTTCTCTAAAAAGACCACTTGTATACCAGAATTGAACCCCAAACTATAAATTGGGCAGATAATGAGGCACACATCAAATCCTCTTCAAGACTGAAAGTGCCTCTTACATGTAGTCTAAAAAAAAGTGAAAACACAGGAGCCTTGGCCTAGGCAACTGTTTCCATGGAGAAGAGAGATTAAGCCCATCTGAGCTAACGTGAATGGAGAGGACAAACACCAACCCACAGAGAATTACCTCATGCAATATAATTAGCAAACATGTTAATTAAGAAATACTGGTTGCTGATTTAGGCAGAGGTTTGTCCTCCGAGCTTGCTGCTTGGCTCCCAGACATTTCGTTACCAAACTAGGTACCATCTTCAGCGGAGGGGGGTGTTTTGTTTTGGAGGGGGTGTGAAGTGTCTTGTTCATTTATATAGCCCCTAAGTGGTTGGTTGGTCTTGTGACTGGTTGAATTACAGGATTGATTGAATCACTAGACTGACTGAATCACAAGGCTGGTTGATTCACAAGACTGGTTCTGGTCTTGTGACTTCTGACTGCTTGCTGTGAGGTGTGAAATTCAGCTGGTGAGGCGGTGGTCGGTTCTGTCATTGATTGGTGGTTCGGATGGTCCGCTTCCTTATTGGTTCATACACTGGTTCTAAGTCAGTATGTTTGTTGATGGACCCCTTGGTAGAACCAGTCCCAAGACCAACCGATCACCCAGGACATATATTCCAGCAGGCTTGGGGCTGTTGATCTCGCCTCTGTAATTGGCGAGATCCGGCCATGAAACGGTGTGTATGAGTTTTTAACTGTTTTTAACTGTTTTTATTATGTTTTCTTTTAATAGTTTTTTATATTGTTGTGAGCCGCCCAGAGTCCCTTGGGAGTTGGGTGGCATACAAATTTAATAAATAATAATAATAATAAATGAGCAAGACTCTTCACCTCCCCCCCCTCAACAAAAAAAACCCATCTGAAGATGTTACCAAGTTTGGTAATGAACAGAGGTGGGATTCACATAATTTACCTACCAGTTTGCCCAGCAGCACCAAAAATGTGAGCGCGCGCGCTCGTCCGCGCATGCGGATGGCCTTCCGTGCATGCACTTTGCTTGCATACGCGCGCTTGAAAATGTGGCAGCACTCAAAGAAACCCCTCAGTGTCAGCACTGATGAGCTGAGCTGTTGTTTAGCTCAAGTGAGGCACGGCAATCCGCTCTGCCGCGCGAATCAGCTGAGCTAAAAAACAAGGGAATATAGGACAGGGAACGGCGGGGGTGGGAGGGCGGGGCCAACCAGAGGTGGTATTTGTCTGTTCTCCGAACTACTCAAAATTGCCGCTATCGGTTCACCCGAACCGGCTGAATACCACCTCTGATAATGAAACATCCAGGAGCCAAGCAGCAAGCTCAGAGGACAAACCTGAGCTACAAATATTCTCCACAATTTCTATACTGGTTGCTGATTTCTTCCTACCCAACTCATGTTCCAGAGAGTGGAAGTCAAAGGTTGATCAATTTCATTGTGATGCTATCTGAAAAAGTATCGACAGGAGGGACATCAGATAGATCAGATAATCAGACCCATAAATTGAGTAGGAAATTGTGATGTTCCAGCATCTTCAGTCAGAGGATGGGATCTGCTTTACACAGTGAAATCCATTGAAATCCTCCATGGTGTTAAGGCTTAGTATGCCTCATTCTTCTTTCAGAAGTGGGGCAGCGAAGAATAGATGCAAGCCTTCCCTTTGGACAACCTGGGATAAAACTGGTTGTGTCAGGGTATGTAGATTTAATAGCTGTAAGCTGATGAGAGGTTGTAAGCGAAGGCAACCGGAAGCTGATGCAATGTGAATGAGGCAGCAGGGTTACTGCCACTTTAAGAAGCTGGGTATGAAGCTGCCTATATAAGGGAAGCCATTAGAGGGCGTTTCCCTTCTCCTCATGTTCTCTCTCATCGTGTATTCTCATTTGCTCTTCTCCATGTATCAGTAGCTGTATGATAAGGTATTTAACCACATATAAGTTTGTATATATTTAGCTGCACATAAACCACTATTAAGTATCTAAAGGCTTTGTGAGCTGAGTGCTGTGTTTTGCTCCTGGGTTTATCTCATAATACTAATCACGCTGCATAAACTCTGACAGGTTATGGGCCCAGTCGACAGTGAGAAGGCCAGAGTGGTTAGTGAATTGTGAGTCTAGAGAGAGGAGAATCCCAGTGTGAGCTTGCACCAGAGTAAGTGGTTTAAAATTGTGGTTAGCAGGTAGCATGGCCTCCATCGGTGTAATGGGAGGAGGTTTCCTGGTGTCTCGGCTGAATGAGACAAACGATCTCTCCTGGGATGTGAAGATGGAGACATACCTGTGGAGGGAAGAGTTGTGGACGATTGTTTCTGATCCACCAGCACTCCTGGATGATGGGGATCAGAGGAAAAATGAAAAGGCTTTAGCCAGCATAATCCTTGCCTTGGAAGATAGTCAGCTAATACACGTGAGGGGTCTCCAGTCTGTGAAAGAGTGCTGGAAGGCGATGTGCAGCATGTATGTGAGAGAGACTGCCAGCAGTAAGGTGTTGCTGACTAGAAGGCTGTATAAGGCACAGCTGAAGCCAGGAGAGTGTGTGTCCACACATTTGCAGAACATGAGATGGACATTCCTCGAGTTGGAAGAAAGGGGAATGAAATATATGGAGGCACACAAAGTGTATGTGGTGCTTAGTTCCCTGGATAGTTCATGGGACATTCTTGTGAACAGTCGTGAGTCCATGCAAGAACAGGACTTAACGATGGCGTATTTGACTGGTCGGTTGTTGGAGGAGCAGCAGAAAAGGCTGGAGAGGAGAGCAGGAAAGGGAGGAGAGAGCGTTAAGCACAGACCAGCATCTGCAACAGTTCAGGATGCCGGCAGACCAGCTGCAAGAGTTAAATTAGTGAAAATGAAATATATGGAGGCACACAAAGTGTATGTGGTGCTTAGTTCCCTGGATAGTTTATGGAACCTTCTTGTGAACAGTCTTGAGTCCATGCAAGAACAGGAGTTAACGATGGCATATTTGACTGGTCGGTTGTTGGAGGAGGAGCAGAAAAGGCTGGAGAGGAGACCAGGAAAGGGAGGAGAGAGCATTCAGCACAAACCAGCATCTGCAACAGTCTAGGATGCCGGCAGAGCAGCTGAAAGAGTTAACTTTGCGAAGAGATGCTACACGTGTGGTTCTACTGAACACCTCCAGAGATGCTGTCCTGAGAGGAGGAACAGAGGGGCAGCGAGACAAGGGAGCAGAATTAATCAGCGAACGTGGAGCGGTTCTCCAGCGTCGTTTTCCCTGGCAGCGTCAATGACTGAACACAACAGGAATATGTGGTTGTTGGACAGTGGGGCAAGCCAACATATTGTTAATAATCCACATGTGTTTTCTGGTTTGAAACCAGCAAGGAAAACGTGGGTTAGTCTGGCTGATGGACAGAAAGCTGCTGTAAAAGGGGAAGGTAATGTGTATGTACCAGAAATAGATGCTACATTGTACAACGTGTTATATGTACCTGCTTTAGAGCATAATTTATTAAGTATATCCATGTTAGACAGGCAGGGGTTTGAAATAATATTTGCTAGGGGACTATATACAATTAAGAAGAATGGACAGGTATGTGCACAAGGTGTTAAAAAGGATGGCCTGTACGTTCTAGGAAGGAGTGAGAATAGGTGTGCACAGACACGTACAAAGGCTCCTAATAGGGGAATGGAGCATGCTAGTTATAGAGGGCTGCAGAAGATGCCAGACCCAGCTAGGTGGCATAAGCCACAGCAAAAGTCAAAGCAGTGCAAGAGATATTTAGAGTGCATTGGGTGTAATGAGGGATGTATCCTGTGAGTAGAAAAAACGCAAAGCAAGCAAACAGTGTTAGATCTAAACCTGAATGGTATAATAAAGATTTAATTCCTGAGCGGTGCAAAGTTGGTGGGGTTAGAATAGATGGTATTCATAATGAACCCCGTAATTAGCAAGAGTCATGGTCATTGCCTAAGGAACAACGAGATAAGTGGAGAAAGCCGCAGTTAAAGGGAATGACAGGCAGGCAGATAAACCAAACTGAGGAAACTGAGCTGGTGAAAAGAGAAAGTGAAGGTATCCAGTCAAGCGATGGTAAACAGGCTGTAATGGAGATTAATGCGACAGAGTGTACAGAGTCAGTAGATAATGACCGTAGGAGTCATCTCAGCAGCTATAGTAGTAATGGTACTAGTAGTGTGCGTAGCAATGGGAATAGTAACCAAAGCAGGAGGTGAGGATATAATATAAATAGAAAGCATTGGGAATATGTTACAACATTTAACTGTTCAGCTTTAAATACAGCCATCTGATGATCTCAGTTTGAAATGCTACGTGGATAGTGACTGGGCAAACAATGTGCAAAATAGGAAGTCTACTACAGGGTTTGTAGTGTTGTTTGCTGACACCGTAATTGGATGGCAATCCAGGAAGCAACCATCAGTGGCACTTCCAACCGCTGAGGCAGAATTCATAGCCTTATCTGAGGTTTGTTCAGAGATAATATGGTATGTGCAATTACTGAAAGATATAAATGTAAATGTAACTGTAACTGTAACTGTAAAGGAGGACAATGCTGCATGTATGGTGACAGGAGATCGCATTAGGAATAGAAGTAAACATGTACTGTAACGTTAGAGAAGCTGTAAAAGAGAAACTAATCAAATTACAGCATTGTTCCAGTGAATGTGATTTAGCTGATATGTTAACAAAACCTGTATCTGTAGAAAAGTATAAGAACTATGTGAAAGATTTCGGATTATCAGCTGTACAGCTTTAAATGGGAGGAGTGTCAGGGTATGTAGATTTAATAGCTGTAAGCTGATGAGA
>QLTV01001127.1:581621-598510 GCA_003457575.1 Thermophis baileyi
GCAATATGCTGACTCTGTGAACCGCTTAGAGAGGGCTGTAAAGCACTGTAAAGCGGTATATAAGTCTAAGTGCTATTGCTATTGCTATTAATTATCTAAAGGCTCTGTGTGCTGAGTGCTGTGTTTTGCTCCTGGGTTTATCTCATAATACTAATCATGCTGCATAAACTCTGACAGCAGGGGTGGGTTCTGGCTTACCTCGCTGCCAGTTTGCTTCCTCACGCACGCCTTGCGCGCATGCGCGCATGCGCACATGCGCAGTGCTAAAAACCCAGCTTCTGCGCATGTGCAGAAGCAAAAAACGGCTTCTGCGCATAAGCAAAAAACAAGATGGCGCCGCCTATGGCGCTGCCAAGAGAGCCGGCTCGGGGGCGTGTCCAGCCGCTCATCCCTGCCGGTTCAGCGAGCAGGGAGAAATTCCCGCTACTGGTTCTATAGAGCCGGTCCGAACCAGCAAGAACCCACCTCTGTCTGACAGGTTGTTTTGTCCCAGGTTGTCCTCCTGGGACAAAACAATCCTCCTCTCCCATAAAGGACAATTAACATAAGCTCTGTATTAATATAAGGCCTGTTAAAATCTATTTATATCCTGTCTTTATTTTCTACAACTCAAGACAGCAAACATAAAGCTCCTTCTTCTTCCTATTTTTCTCTACAACAACCCTGTAAGGCAGGGGTGTCAAACTCGCTGGATGCGTCATGTGCTGGCCACGCCCACCCCAGTTTAGCGAAGGGAGGAAAAGTCACGATACGTCACATGACGACAATGTGACGCCGCGAGTTTGACATCCCTGCTTTAAGGCAATTTGTGATGAGAAAGGATGGCTTTCAAGCTTAAGGGAGGACTGGAACTCATGGTCTGCCAATTTAGTCCAGTACTTAAACCACTACACCAAATGGGTTTTTGAAAGCTGTATCTTGCTGACACTTACCATAGCTGGATAATGTGGACAACAATAAAAGGGAATATTTTGGAAAATATTCTATTATCTAATAATGAATATATCAATGTGTAAAGAGAAAATTTCTTTACCGAAACAGCAATAGCTATTCGAACTTCCTGCTGTGTTTATTATTTTCCCTATCTTGGTAATTTTTGTTAAGTTTGTGATTGTGGGAGAAAGAGTTGGAGAACCTTGGGGTGAAGTCAAAAGAGGAGTCAGCCTACAGTCTTTATGTAGCCACAAACAACTACATCCAACCCCTCTTGAATTCCATTGACCCTTATCTAATGCCAAGATAGTGTTTACTTGTAGCTGAGTAGATTCCTTTGCATAAACATGATTAGTAATACATCGATTTAATTGGACCTTCATGTGTGCTCCTATTCTTTCATGCCTGACTTTATTATTGATGGAAGAAATATCCATCTGGTTCAGTTCCAAGCCGGGAGAAAGACACTGGAAACATGGAGGCTGATTGGAAAGATGGTTTATTGTAGTTCTAGTGCAGCTGACCACATGGAGTTGAGAGTCGGGGGTATTTATACCTTCTCTTGGGCTTTGTACTTGAACTTCCTTTCCTGTGCAAGAACAGATATTCTATTGGCTGTTGTCAGACTCCCATGGGACCATGTGCAAATCCTAGGAGTTTGTCTGAGCTAAGTTTGGTTGAAGTTTCTGAGGGTGATGCAATGTCCTTAGGAGATTGTGCAGTGTAGTGAGCTCTGTGTCTTAGTGGGTTAATCCTATTATGTCCTGAAGGATCATGTCTTAATCCCTTCACCCTGGAGCTGAAGGTCTTTTGTTTTGTAGATAAGCTGGCCCAGTCTTTCTTAATGGGCACAAAATATCTGCTGGGGGCAGGGAGCTGGGGCTCTGAGTTTCTGTCTCCCTTAAGATTTTTTATTTCTCTTTTAGGGGAAATATTTTATCCTGTCTTTTTTTAAATATCCCTCAAAATATTTCATTCTTCTAGGAAGGGGTGGTGGTGGCGGCTTCCCACATTATATTGTAAATTTGTATGTTATTGCCTGTAGAGTCAGATGACTAAGCTAAAAAAGACATACAGTAATAAATAAATAAATACTGTCTGGAAGTTCAGGTTCACTTCAGATCTTCATAAAGACAGATGACTCCATACTAATTTACATAATTATCTCTATTACTTTAAGAGATCCTAATACCAATGTGCACTAAGATCAGAAATAGATTGTTTCCCTGCTCTATGAAGCCACCAGAATTTTATTCATTTTGTATGTGTAGGCAATGAAAGATTTGTAGTCAGCATCAACTACAGAAGAATTTCAGACAAATACCAAGGCAAAAATGTGCACATCAAAAAAGAAATGTAGACACGGAGGAGGATGACAGTGTGATGGATTCCAGAAGAGACAATAATTCATTCTAAAATCTCCCACATTCTTCAAGACTTAGATTTCCATTTAAAAGGCCATTAAATACTGCAGATCTTTCTTCTTACAAATCACGTAGCCCTCTGGATGTTCTTGAATTTCCCTTCATCCATTGTTATTTTTCATGTTAGGGGCTGCAGATGGTTCAACAAGTCAATATGACCCCACATTGTGTACTCACAAAAACTCTAAAATATTCAGCTTTGCCATTTGTTGTTTTACATTTTCCGATAAAAGGAAATATATATATATATATAGATATAGATATAAATATATCTAGTCTTATAATGCTATTTTTTTCATTCAAAATACCCTAAAAACTATAGTGACTGGGTGACCTTGAGCCAATCACTCTCTCTCAGTTCAACCCACCTCACAGGGTTGTTGTGGTGAAGAAAATAGGGGGAAGAAGGAGTACAGGTAGTCCTCAACATACAACAGTTCACTTAGTGACTGTTCAAAGTTACAAAAAGGTGACGTATTACCATTTTTCACAGTTACAACCTTTGCAGCATCCCCATGATCATGTGATCAAAATTTAGATGCTTGCAACTGATTCACATTTATGACTGTTGCTGTGTCCCAGGGTCATGTGATCACCTTTTGCAACCTTCTGACAAGCAAAGAGAATGGGAAGGCCAGATTCACTTAACAACCAAGTTACTAACTTATCAACTGCAGTGATTCACTTAACAACTGTGGCAAGAAAGGTTGTAAAATTGGGCAAAAATCACTTAACAAATGTCTCACTTAACACCAGAAATTTTGGGCTCAATTGTGGTTATAAGTTGAGGACTATCTGTATTACGTCCATTTGCCACGTTGAGTTATAAAATAATCAAGGCAGGATAAAAATAAATTAAATAAACATAAATAAATAGTCAATGAACTATGAAAACTGCTAAGAAGAGCATAAGTGGCTGTGGGCATATATTAACATCCATTTTCTCATTGATTTCCATTTTAGCAATTTTTTAAATATTTTTTATTATTTATTTATTTATTTATTTTTCTTTAGAATGAATTTTCTTTATTAGCTTATAATATACAATACAAAAATACAAAACAAGTAGTAAGAAACAAAAGGGAAGGGAAGGAGAAGAGAAGAGAGAAGTGTGGAAGACAGGGAGAAAAGAAAAGAAAGGCATTGACTTCCAACTCTATTGCGGTAGAATAAGACATTAACATCGAACCTCAAGTTTTTACTTTTCCATAATAGTATAAACTAGCCATTTCTATAACAACAAATCAGTCTAATTAGTAAAACCCAAAATCAAAGTTTCATTCCCCGCCCCCCCCACCTCAAGCAGAAAGTCCAGAAGTGGTTTCCAAGTAGAAACAAAAGTACTTCTTTTCTTTGATCGAAACGGTTAATTTAGCCATCTCTGCTAAATCCATCAATTTTTGCAGCCATGCATCTATGGTGGGAACATTTTAGCAATTTTTTGGAATGTAATCTATGTATTCTTAAGCTTTGTTTTTAATATTAACCCAAATTAAAAAAAAAAAAAGCACACAGTAAATGCAAATTATTATGTTTTACTGTCATTCATTATTTTAAAAAAGCAAAAAGCTCTCTAAATAAACCTTCCAGGTCATAGATTTTTAAGTTGCACTACTGATTTGTTGATCTTTAATTATATAATTTTCACACACTGAGCCAGATCATAGTTCCTGAAACATGCTGACATCAATATGAGATGTCTCTCATATCAAATAAGTATCATAAAGAAATGCCACTTGCCAAACCAGAATTTTTGATCAAGTTTTTGTAACTGTGATTCATGAGTAAGATGAAAATAGATCCTAATTACTAGGAAAAGTTCACTGAAATCCTCAAATGGTATAAATTAAAGTAAACATTAGCAATGTAATTAAGAACTGCATCTCATTTCTTCAGGGCTCAAATGCTTTAAAAATGCTTTAAAAAAACAAAAAACAAAATATGAACAATAAAAGCAATGAATGAGAATACAAGACCAACAATAATAATATATTACTACCAGTATAACAGAGGTGGGTTCCTGCTGGTTCAGACCAGTTCTTTAGAACCGGTAGCGGGAATTTTCCCCCGCTCGCCAAACCGGCAGCAATGGCCGGCTGGACATGCCCCCGAACCGGCTCTCTCGGCAGCGCCATAGGCGCCACCACCTTGTTTTTTGCTTCTGCACATGCGCAGAAGCTGTTTTTTGCTTCTGCGCACGCGCAGCTGTTTTTTGCTTCTGAGCATGCACAGAAGCTGGGTTTTTAGCACTGCGCCCGTGCGGCTGCACGGCGCGTGAGGAAGCGAACCGGCAGCGAGGTAAGCCAGAACCCACCCCTGCAGTATAATACATAGTCAAAATGTTCCCAAGCTGTCAAAATGTTCCCAAATGCAAAGCAGGTTATTACATAATCAAGCTGAATGTTTTGTGTTGGTTGTTAAGTCTATCATCATGGTCCTTAAGTGAATCCGCAGTCATTAAGCAAACCCATTATTTGCTATAGCAATAGCAATAGCACTTAGACTTATATACCGCTTCATAGTGCTTTCCAGCCCTCTCTAAGCGGTTCACAGAGTCAGCATATTGCCCCCAACAATCTGGGTCCTCATTTTACCCACCTCGGAAGGATGGAAGGCTGAGTCAACCTTGAGCCGGTGAGATTTGAACCGCCGAACTGCAGCTAGCAATCAGCTGAAGTAGCCTGCAGTGCTGCACTCTAACCACTGCGCCACCTCGGCTCCCTAAGCATAACCACTGGTTTTCAGCAAAAATGCAGTACATCAGAGTTATGCAACTGTGGGTCTCTACATATGGCCATAAATGTTGGCTACATAAAATATTTATCATAATACCATGGCACAGGATAAAGCTCTGAAACTGAACGATGAAATAATTAGGATAAAGTAAAAAAGAAGTTGTGCCCTACTCAACCAAATGTATTGATGGCCTGTAATCTGAAGATCTTTAAAGGATTATTAGACAAATTTAGATAAGATGAAGGCTATATATTGTTGTTAGGCCAGGAGTTTCCAAAAGATAATGGCTAAAGAAGATAATTGTCAAGGGAAAATCCAAAATTATTAGCAACAAAACTGCATTCAGTAGAAATTGAACAGACAACACGCCACAAAGCATTTCACTTTAGGATCCAGAGGTTTATTAGAATTTAGACTAGGTTTCTGTGCTATATATAGCCTATAGGTTGATATTCAGTGAGTTAAATCTGACTCTTTTTTCAAAGATCTGTTTTGCTGGTCAATGAACAAAATAAATTGACTGATTGGC
Organism: Thermophis baileyi; assembly: GCA_003457575.1. Taxonomy (NCBI): domain Eukaryota; kingdom Metazoa; phylum Chordata; class Lepidosauria; order Squamata; family Dipsadidae; genus Thermophis; species Thermophis baileyi. The sequence goes on from QLTV01001127.1 coordinate 587,244, forward strand.
CAATTGAGGCTGTGTCCTTGGTAATCTATTGTGAAGACTTTTTTTATATTGTTAATTAAGGTAAGCCTAATACTCTGAATCCAGTGTGAGCATCCTCTCTATCAGTCAGCTGCTTTTTAAAGAAGCTGCAACTTTAAGGAAAATCTGCTATGCAAAACATTAAGCATTCTTGCTTCAAGATCCAAATACTGCAGACCTGGAATTGCTGGTAGTCACCCACCCAAGAATTAGCCACATCTGATCCGACTTAGCTTTTTTTAATGAACGAAGATCAAGTAGTGCTGCCATTTGCTGCAGATGCTATAATAACCTAAAGGCATTTCAGCATTTATTCAGAGAAACCTCCTTAAATTTGACTAGATTTGTATGCACATGTAATCTTTGCACAAAACCACCTTCATAAGGTAGTCTAAATCCTTTTAAAAATGTTCAGGACTTTTAAAAACTCACTTTCCTTTTATGTAATTCAGTTTTGGAACACTGCTTTTGAAAACATCACACAGAGGCAGTGCACAATACAGTATTTTCCTGGCTGAAACTGGCAGAATTACTGCAATTTTGCTCACAGTCATAAGTCTTACACTCAGTGGTGGGCTGCAACCGGTTTAACAACCGGTTCGGTGATCACGCACTTGCGCGCAGCATTCAAAATACAGCAATTTGAAGCTCAGCTGCTTACCTTCTAAGGCAGCCCCGGTAAGTAGAACAGTGGAGGCGCGGAAATCAGCTGTGCCGCGCGAATCAGCTGAGCCAGAAAGAAGGAAATATAGGACAAGATAGCGCAGGGGCGGGTGAACAGGGCCAGCTGATCGTCGGAAATATCGGTTCGCCCGAACCGGTCCGAACCGGCAGCAGCCCACCACTGCTTACACTATTTTGAAGATTTTGCCCCTGAAAAATTAGAAATTGCATCCTTTCATTTAAAACAGAACATTCATTAGGCTTCAAGAGAAAAGGCTGAATACATCAGTTGCCCCATTATACAGAAAGCCAAAGCTGTGTAGTAAATGGCATTCCACAGTCTAAATATATTGCCTCCCATGTCAACAATTTTAGTTCAGAGAACTGCTGACACATTTCTAGCTTTATTTAGATATTTTTCTGTAAGGCTGTGCAGTAATCCAGATTTGAAGGACAAAATGTGATTTGTGGGTATGCCCATAACATTTAGCAGGAACAGCTTAAAACAGCTAATCTATTCCTATGCAGCTGTCTTCTGCAGTTCCTGTAAAATCCTGGGAAAACACATATTTAATTTCAGGTGTTCCAGGTAGGTGCTATGCATGTGGCCATCTGCACTGCATATTTTGCCCTCTGCATCCAGATTTCTTCTATGTAGTCCTCCTTTAGCGACTGCCTCATTTGGTGACCTACACAGTTACGATGTTGATGAGAACGTAACTTTATCAATCCTTGCATTTATGACTTTTGCAGGTCTGCAAAGCTAAGGAAAGCTGAAATAAGATTGTAAGCCCAGTTGTGGTTTCATTTAGCAACCGCTTTGCTTAACAACGAAGTTGCTGGTCCCAATTGTGATCACTAAACTTGGTCTACCTGTATTCTCCAGTCTCTGATGCAAGGAATAATAGAAACCAAAAATAGAAGAAAGGTCCCTGAAGCTGTATGATTGGGGGGGGGGGAGATATCACTTATAGACTTAAGAAAAACATAACCATACCTCCTAGATAAAGTAACAGCATAAGGAGGCATAAGGAGGAAGTATCCATTCTTGAATAACAGATGTTTTTAAAAAATTATAGAGCAAAACTAAACATGTCAACTGTATGACTAGAACCAAAGCTGAAGTTTTAAAAATATAAGTAGCAATTAAAAGAGGGGCAGAACAGCATTAGGTTAAAAGGTGGAGTTAAATTTTCCTACAGCCCACAGTTCTGGCAAATCCTGAAAATCCTATTTGCAAAAGCAAAAAAAAACCCCTACAGGCTGCATCTTAATATGCATACTAATTTAATCAATGCATATAACATCAGACCTAGTTTAGCCTCAATATATGCTATGTTCTAGTTACTTCCAGGACCTTCCAATCTGTAAAAGATTTTTTCCTGGAAGTCCTCACTTAACATCATTCATTCGATGACCATTAAAAGTTACAATAGCATCAGACAAAGGGACTTACGATCAGTCCCCAAAGTTGGTGGGTTTGCCATTGTAAGTGGGCATGGTCGTGTGATTTTTCTCTTTATGACCACATTGCTTAACAAGGAAGTCATCATCATTAAGCCATGGTGACCTGTGATGACTTTTTTAAAGGGGAAGTATTACTATGCTATCATTTTCATCCCAAATTATTTGGATGTGTTTATGTTTTCATGTATTTTTAATTGGTGTTGTCTTAAACTGACCTAACTGCTGGAATTAGATGTTGTATAGTATTTTTCCTACAGCCATAAACTTGTTCTGTACTGGCAAACAGTCGTGTTGCTCCAAAATTATCCTGTAGTCTGAGTGTGGAGACCCATACACGAGGACAATATTAGAAGTTGTGTGTGTTACATCAATAGGGGAGACCTCTCCGGACACTGAAATGCCAGAGGTCTAAACATGTTGGAAATGGTTAACATGCTGAGCAGAGTATTATACATTTCATTACATGATGATTTGAGGCATATCCCTCAAAGTGCCCTGAACAATGAATAATGTGTCTGTATGTTTGTATGTTTTTGCTTGTGTTGGTGTGGGGGGAGGGAGGGAGGGAGAGAGAAAGAGAGGGAGATCCATATTCATTCACTAGCTAATATACAGTATATGTTACCATATATAGCTTGGCAGTTTTCCATTTAGAACATAAGCACATTCGAGTAACTTGGGTGTTCCTTATCACAACATGAAGCTTCTGCATTCTCCCTGCTTAATCATTTCTAACAGAAGTTGTGGTTTAGGGAGTAGGTATATAGATAACTTGAGGTTATCTCAAGTTTAACTTTCTATGCAGGCTAAGGTGGATGCTTTCTTCATTCAAAGCACAACTTTTATGAAGAATTTTGCTAAATGTAATCATTAAAAGTCTAAGAATGAATGAATGAATGAATCACTCAATCAATCAATCAATGTGTGTGGTGTGTGTGTATGTGTCTTTGTGTGTATGTATATGTGTGTGTGCGTGTCTTATGCATATGTATGTATATATACATGTGTATATGTATGTATGATATAAGAGTAAAATTCTATCATAACAACATTGATATGACATGAGTGTGTTGGCACTGCTGAGTCTGATGTCGATCAGAAAAAAAAAAAGAATGGCAACAAAATTGAGGACTTCGTTGTAGCAAGGCTAAATGGCAATCACTAAATATAAGACCAACTCAACAATGGGAGTTCACTGTGTCGAGGCTCAATCAGCAAGCCACAGTATGCCCAATAAAATCAACCGCTTTCTATCCCCGTACGGAATGACATAGATGCTGACACAGCACAAGCAGCCCTTTGCTCTGCTTTCCCCAGAAAGCTAAAAAAAAAAACCATCTAGAGACCTACTGTAGATGTTTCTATACAAAATGAAGTCCTGCTGAATTCACTGGGGCTGAAGAATGCAGCTTCATGGAAGTAAGAGATCCAAAAAGGCCCCAGAATTCTTGTGATGGACTGTAAGTATACAAATAAATAGACACAAGAATGCAGCAGGTGAAGAGAGGATTATCCAAAAAAAAAAAAAAAGGCATCACCCAGAGCCTCATTGTTTGAGTTGGGCAGTCTTACAAAATGTATTAATGAATAAATAAGCAGACAACCTAATGGCAACAATACCAGCATTACTTCACGCCAATAAAAATAAGCTGTATCTTTTTTTTTTTCGGGTTAGTGTAGCTGCTTCTTAAATTACTTCTAGCTGCGTCTGCAGGGTTTGCGGCTGTGCAAAGTGGCAGTGCAAGCATACACATGCAAATATAGTCACTCAGGAGCATGGCTGGCTGAGGAATTCTGGGAGTTGAAGTCCACAATTCTTAAAGTCGCCAAGATTGGACACCCTTGCTTTATATATTCAGAAGTACTTCACCCAATAGAAAACCTACGAGCAGTAGAAAACTAATAAGCTGTGCAAGTTCTCCCTGCACTCTTTACAGGGTTTGTGTATGTCTATAATACATATTGTACATTGTATAGACGCAATGCTAAGACTGGATTATCGCAGGGTAAATCCAATTACGAGATTACTTCCAAAACTGATAAGGTTTATCGAGCTATTAATTCAATCCCATTTTACTTGGTTGTATTTCAGAACAGTTAATTTTTAACAAAATCAATTAAACTAAAAAAATAGCACATTGCTTTTTTTTTTTAGTGTATATAAATAAGGCTATCACTTAGTTAAAGAAATCTTATGGGCTTTAATCAAATCAGTTGAGTAAATCTAAATGTATCTGCATGGGATTTACACAAAGACATGAAGAAAACACTTTGCTTTATTTTTAAGCGATGGTATCGGGTTTAGAGAAAATGTTTTAGAAGAAATATGAGTGTCACTTTACAAAATAGGCTCAGTAACTTTTCTTTTGCACTTTGCACTGAACCAATGCATGTCTCTTTACTGTGGGCATGTTTTAAGCAAAACATTAGTTGCTCTATCCTATTTATATACATTATTTTGCTACGATGGATTTTAATATCAGAATTTACAGGTAGTTCTCGACTTACAACTCTTCAGTGAACTGTTCATTCAAAGTTACAGTGGCGTGGAAAAAAGTGACTTATGACCGTTTTTCACACTTACGACAGTTGCAGCATCCCCATGGTTGCATGATCAAAATTCAGATGCTTGGCAACTGACTCATATTTATGACGGTTGCAGTGTTCCGGAGGTCATGTGATCACCTTTTGCGACTTCTGACGAGCAAAGTCAATGGGGAAGCCAGATTCACTTAACAACTGTACTGATAACTTAACAACTGCAGTGATTCACTTAACAACTGTGGCAAGAAAAGTTGTAAAATGGGGCAAAATTCACTTAACAACTGTCTTGCTTAGCAACATACATTTTGGGGTTAATTGTGATCATACGTCGAGGACTACCTGTACTATTTTATGAAAATGCTGAGAATTATCTGTAAAATTATAAAATTACCACTGCCATTTCTAAAAAAAGGAGCAATGTGACCTCTTTATGTAACAGCATCCAAGCATCAACCTGATGCTTCTTCATGAATGCAAATGAACTATATATCGCTACAGCCAGGATATTGGACATCAGCAGTGAACACATTGGATTTACCTCTCTTCCAAGCAATTGAGAAGTTTCTTCATTACTCACATACTCAGGTTGCCACTGGAAATGATCTTTCTTTATCTTCACTTCCTGGTTTATGAATACAGTATATGTCATCCTTCTCCATGCCAACCTGCCTAGTCATTCTCTTGCTCCTGATGAACTACTCAGCAATGCCTTGTTTTTCCCTGGAGTATCATATGCCTAGTAGTAGGACTTATCTTCTTCATCCTTTTCTCATCCAGACTACACTCTGCCAAGCAAGTGTGCAAAAAAACAACAACACCCCTCCATCCTTTGATATCCTACTAATACATTTCACCATAATAACTAACGTCAATGTCACTTTTATTTCATAAAGTCTCCTTCTAGTCTAACTGAACTCACGATGACTTCATGGACAATCCATGTAGCTTTCCTGGCCATGGTGGGGAAGTCATTTCCACTGATCATGTGCAAAATGTTTTTCAACTTCCAGTTTCACCTATGATCCTAGTATTTCCAGGTGGTCTCCAAATCAAGTACTAATCAAAGCCAATCCTGCTAAATGTTCAAGATCAGTCATATGGTTGATGCTGTCATCTAGCTGGCTTCATGGCATAGATGTATATTAGATCTTTTTTAAAGATTTTTTTTAAAATCCCACTTTTATTATTTTTATAAAGAAGTCAAAAACAGCGAACATGACTAATGGGCCTTATTCCTTCTAATTTCCCTACAACAGCCCTGTGGGGTGAATCTCTGTTCCTATCAGCAATAGTCAGCTTTCTTCAACAAGTTCACTATCTTCAGTGGGAATTGTGAGAGTTGTAGTCCAACACATCTGACACATACAGACCAGTAGTGGGTTCTAAATCCCATTGCTACCACAATGCTTCTGTGCATGTGCAGAAGCATCCCAGGCGGGTGGGTGGAGCCTCTCGCCGCCGCCGCTACCGGTTCGCAGAACCAGGCCGAACTGGGAGCAACCCACCGCTGATACAGACATAAACATAAATTTTTACTAAACTTTAAAGCCAGGACCCAGATGGTTTGGGGGAACAAGGTCAAATTTTCACTTGAGTCCACATCCCAAAGAATATTGCCAGTTTGGTATAGTGGTGAAGGTGCTGGCCTAGAAACCAGGAGATGGGGAGTTCTAGTCCTGCCTTAGCCATGAAGGCAGTTAGGTAACTTCAGGTCAATCACTCTCTTTTAGCCCAATCCACCTCACAGGGTTGTTCTTTTGGGGAAAACAGAAGGAGAAAGGAGTATTATATATGTTCACTGCCTTGAGTTACTTATAAAGTAATAAAGGCAGGATTAAAAAACATCAATTAAATAAATATTTAGGGATGAAACCAGCCATTTCAGTCACTACTGATGTTTTCTGTGGGCATTTCTGTCAAAATTGAGCACATATATTTCATTGTGTTATATTTATTCCCATACTAATACATACCAGAATTCACCTTTAGGTTTCTACTATTTGTAAAATATAATGTATGAACACAAATATATATGAATTTAGAATTCACCATTTGATTAATTTATCGTAAATACTATCAGCAATCTGCATTATGAGATTATTAATCTTTGCTTGTCTCTTTTCAATAATATGCAAAACAAATACAGATTGCTCAGTGACATGCACAGATTACATACATATTATATTTTTTTTAAAGGCAAACTTGATTGACCCAGATCAAATACATCTTTCTAGGCAGAAATGGCTGCCTATGGTGGATCCCATTGACAGGTAAATGATAAAAGGATGAAAACAAATGTAATAAAGAATTGTTAGCTTTTTAAAAATGTAAAGATGTTTATGTTTCTTTTTAAATGTTTTCTTTTCTGAATATAAACCAAGCTATTCAGTGCGATATACATGTTTACCCTCAAATATCAAAAAACCAAAGTCGAGTCTACACACAGTTAAGCAGTGCGTGTATTGCCATATTTTGATCAGTAATAAAATATCAGATCCCTAATAACTTTTAAGCATCTTTGTTGACCAGTGTTGGTCCTTGTATCTTGCATGAATCACTGCCATTTCAGTCTTAGCATACATTTACTTTACAGATCCAGATTCAGAGCTACATTTGGCCTACAATACGTTTCTTTTTAGACGAAATAGTTCAGAACATATCACAAAGCAAGGAGATCTGAAGGATATTTTCCTTCCCTTTCTTTTTTAAGCACACATGACATGTACCAGGAATCAAGATAGAAAACAAACAAAAAAGATGGTACCATATTGAGATGGGGAAAATGAGGGATGAGATCAGCCGGGTTTTCCAAGCCAACTCACCTCTCTCAGCTGCTCCAGCTCCTGTTTGAGGACATCATATTCAGTTTCTAGCTCATCATACTGCTGTTTAAGAGTCAGCTTCTCTTCCAAGACCACCAGCCCATATTCAGCCGCCTGAATCTTTTCATGGGTGGTCTCAGTCAGCTCTTTGGTCAACCGCTCAATCTCCGATTTATAGTGATCCAGGGTCTCCAAGATCTTTTCTGCAGCCATAGCTTTGGAGAATGGTGGTGGCAGCAGGGAGGGGAGGGGGAGGGGGAGGTGTGGAGGGAGGGAGGAAAAGGAGAAAGAAATAGAGAATGAGAGGAAGAAAGAAGGATGGAGACAGATGGGAAGAAGTGGGAGGGAGGGATGAAGGCAGCCACAGGATGGAGGGATGGACAGCAGTTCGCCCTGGGATGTTGTTGGGAAGGGGCCAGCTACCTCAGCTTAAGGCCAAGGGAGAGGATGGGATGCAAGATGAAGAAGAAGATGCAAGGGGAAGGAGTCCGAGGCCCCCCAAGGCTGCTGCACCATTTGTCCTTCGGCCGCTCCACACAGGGACAGCATAATTGCGCTGTGGAAGGAGGAAAAGGAGAAATCGGGAGGGCGCCTGTTTCGTCGCCCTCCCCCACCCCACCCCCGCGCTCAATTTTTGCTTATTCAGAGGCACCGGTCCGCCATGTCTCCAGGGCAGCTTCACCGCAGTCTCTCTCAACTGTCCACCTGCTCTCTCTCTCTCGCTCTCTCTCTCTCTCTCTCTCTCCCTCTCCCGGCTGCTGCTGCTGCTGCTGCCGCCGCCGCCGCTGCAGCGCCAAAGGGGGCGGGGGAGATGCTGGAAATGCAAGTCAATCAATAAAGCAGCAGCCCTGGCTATATATGGTGCAGCTTCAGCCTCCTGGTCCCCACGAAATCGAGTGGGAAGGAAGGAAGGAAGGAAGGAAGGAAGGAAGGAAGGAAGGAAGGAAGGAAGGAAGGAAGGAAGGAAGGAAGGAAGGAAGGAAGGAAGGAAGGAAGGAAGGAAGGAAGGAAGGAAAGAAAGAAAGAAAGAAAGAAAGAAAGAAAGAAAGAAAGGAAGAAAGAAAGACAGACAAAGAAAGAAAGAAAGATGGTAGGAAGGAAGAAAGACAGACAGAAAGAAAGAAAGAAAGAAGGGAAGGGAGGAAGGGAAGGGAAAGGAGGAAGGGAAGGGAGGAAAAGGGGAAGAGATGAAGGAAGGGAGGGAGGAAGGAAGGAAAAGGGGGAGGGAGGGGAGAAGGAAGGAAGGAAGGAAGGAAGGAAGGAAGGAAGGAAGGAAGGAAGGAAGGAAGGAAGGAAGGAAGGAAGGAAGGAAGGAAGGAAGGAAGGGGATAACCTATTACCAGACAGAGCTGCGCAGGCAGGGAAGCGACCATCCAAGAACGCCTCCGGTTGCCTCGCCGGCCTCTTCCTCCCTCTTCTACGCGCGGCTGGGCGAAAGGACAGCGGGACCGATGACGGCGCCGCCTTTTCCTCCTCCTCCTCCTCCTCCTCCTCCTCAGGGCATCTTTCTTTCCGCACTTGTAACCAAACGAGCAGGCGGAGGAAGGCTGCGCTCCTCTATTCCGGCTTTCTGACCCCTCGTTTCAGAATCCTGCTCCAAGAAGGAACCCGTGTAGGTGTTCAACCTGTCACTAAGAGGATGGAGAGGATCCAGGTGTTTCCTTACCTGATCAGCCCCATCCCCCCCCCGGGGGGTGGGATGATAGGTCCTCTTTATTTGAATAAATCGCAGGGTAAAGCACCCTGCCCAAGATGGCAGTTGAGGCATGGACAGGGTTTGCGGTCTGCTGAGCCCTAATATGATTGGTTTGGGCTTGGTGGGTTGTGTGAACTCAACCATTGGGATTCCCCCCCCCCCACAAGCCACAGTTTAACAAACTATACAGTGATGAATGCCAGGGGTGTATCCTGTCCTGGATTACATAAGAAAGGAAGCAAATTGGGGGGGGAGTGAATTCCATGCTGGAGATTCTTAGGAAAGGGCATGAAAATTAAAATGCCAACCTTGTAATGCCCTTACAATGGGGGACCATCCACATCTGGAATACTGTGTGTCGTTTTGATGGCCACGTGTAAAAAAGTGAAGTGGAGGGAAGTACAGAAGAGGGCTACTAAAATTATCAGCCAGCTTGAATACTTTCCTTTGGAGAAAAGATTAGAATGGCAGGGATTTCCTAGCTTAATAATAAGATAGTTGAAGGGAGACATGATCAAAACATTAAAAAATAATGCATGGCATAGGGGAAATGATCGTGAAGTGTTTTTTTTTCTCTGTCAAAATCTTAAAGCTGTCTGGGGGGGGACATTTAAAAGAGATAACACATTTTTTCACACAGTGCAAAATTAATCTCTGGAATTCATTACCACAAAGGAAGGTTCTGGCCACTAACTTGGATGCTTGTCCAATGCACTTGGATAAATTCTTGAAGAACAGTCCAAGAAGCGCTGCTTGTCTTAAAGACTCAATGTATCCTCTGGGTTGGAAGCAAAGATGCCTCCGAATTCCAGATGCAGGAAAACAACGAGAGGGAAAGGATGCATCTACACCTCTTGCTTACAAGCACCATGAGATATCTTTGGCCCCTATGAGAAGGAGATGCTGTACTAGTAAGATGAGTCTCAACCTGATCCATCATGGAGGTTCTTATGTTCTATGCAATTATAAGTAACGTGGCATATTGTTTAGACCTACTTAATCTGACCGACTTCAAAGCGGTGTTCTATTTTTGTTCTACATTCTGCAAAGTCAGTAATGCCAAAGGTGACGTCATTTCTAATGGAAATATTAAAAGGAGAGTAGAAAATGGAAAACAGAGTGACTATCAGTATTTATGCCATCATAAAACATGATGTTTTGCTTTGAGGAGATTTGTTTCCCAGTGCCATATCAGTCTCTTCATAAGATGCCTTCTCTTTTAGTCACATTACTTCTTCTCTTTCATTCCCAAAGGTGTTTCCTGTTAGATCACAGGAATATTCCCAATGCTGAATTACACACTCAGAAAACCTTCATTATTTTTGAGCCTAATAATCCCAAAGGTTTATTTATTGCTGTGCTTATTACATAATTTGCCATTACAATGGACAACTCAACAGATCAACTGCTTCCCCACAAATGATGAATAAACAAGCCTGGATAGTCAAGCCAACATCTCATGGTCAAAGAGCTCCCAATATCTGGTTCTCATTCTGCATCACTTTAAATTTATGAGTAATTTATGAGTATCAGATAGCAATAGCACTTAGATTTACAGTATGTCAGAGAAGTGAATACAGCCCCTCACATTTTGTAAATATTTAAGTATATCTTTTCATGTAACAACACTGAAGAAATGACACTTGGCTACAATGTAAAGTAGTGAGTATACAGCTTGTATAACAGTGTAAATGTGCTGTCCCCTCAAAACAACGCAACACACAGCCATTAAGGTCTAAAATGCTGGCAACAAAAGGGAGTATACCCCTAAGTGATAATGTCCAAATGGGGCCCAAGTAGCCGTTTTCCCTCCCTGGTGTCATGTGACTCGTTAGTGGTACAAGGTCTCAGGTGTGAAGGGAGAGCAGGTGTGTTAAATTTGGTGTTATCGCTCTCACTCTCTCATACTGGTCACGGGAAGTTCAACATGGCACCTCATGGCAATGAACTCTCTAAGGATCTCAAAAAACGAATTGTTGCTCTACATAAATATGGCCTAGGCTATAAGAAGATTGCCAAGACCCTGAACCTGAGATGCAGCATGGTGGCCAAGAACA
>QLTV01001127.1:599136-612918 GCA_003457575.1 Thermophis baileyi
GCCACATGAAAAGATATACTTAAATCTTTACAAAATGTGCGGGGGTGTACTCACTTCTGGGATATACTGTATATACCGCTTCATACTGCTTTACAGTACTCTCTAAGCCAGCATGTTCTGAATCAAGCGTAGATTGGTTGTGCTATCATCAGGCAGCTTAACAAAACGCAATGGTACATTCAATCAGATTATATTTTATTCTTCAGGCATCCTCTGACATCACTCACGGTTATGTAGAAGTTCTTCTGAATCTACAGTCATAATCTGGAACCATCACGAATATTGTAAAAAAGGATTAACGCTCCCATCTCCTTGGTCAGGCATCCTTTCCCGGTAGCTAGCTTGAAAGTGACTTCCTTTACTCCCGCCCCCCAGGCATACTTCAGTGACCAATAAGAGTACACAGTTATGATCACATGCCATGGACTACATGGCATGGACTACATTCCCCAGAATGCTATGTCTTAAAGAGACAGTTCTTAATTCTAGGCTAAACCCTTGATAAGCCAGCACACAGCATATTGCCACCAACAATTTGGATCCTCATTTTACCAATCTTGGAAGGCTGAGTCAACCTTGAGCTGGTCAGGATTGAACTCCTGGCAGAGAACAGAATTAGCCTGCATTCATTCCTGATTTAGAGCATCTGTTCAGGATTCCTCTCTGCTAAACACTCCAATAAAGCATTGGATGAATGGTCTTACCAGGTTTGGTACGTTTTAAATGGGTTGCTAAGATCCATGATTCTGCAATGCTATGTTTAATTTCCTCTGGTCTGTCAAGGAGATAGGATACAGATGCAGGAGATGGCTAGACAAGATTTTACATTACGACAGTCTTGAAGAACCTCTCAGTGTCACCCTACCCTACAAAGTCTTGTTGCCTTTTCTTGTTATTCAAGTAATTTAACCACATCCTTGGAATTGGGTTTTCCTACTGGTGCTTACTTCCTTCAGCTAGGCTTTTCCTGCTCCAGATTGATCCACATACACACACTCCCTTATCTCAAGATCACTTCACACAAATTATGCAACCTTCCTTCCTTCCTTTTAGACAACACCCTTCACATCTTAATGAAGGTCCTTAGATGATCCAAGAAGTCTTGGTTCAAGCTTTATCACAGGCCCTCAAGATAGTCCATCTCATGATATTGCCCATGGCGGCTTCATCTTTGCAGGTGTTTACAATCTTGATCTTCAGCCACTTATCTAAGTTACCAGATATACTTTGTTTGACCATGTATCATGTCCCCCTTGCTTCCTCCTTATGGAAGTAAAGCAAATATGTTAGCTAATTGACAACACATCATCAAGCCATTCTTTAATATAATGCATAACAGAGAAATACAGTATAGAGTAGATCGTGCAAAATGCCATATGAAACAAAAACATCAAAATAAAGAGTTCTCAAATACCTTATCAATCCAGGAGTCAGTCCCTACAGCCTCACTGCAAAATCATGCACATGTCTTAGCTTTGTTGAAATAAACAATACTACACCCGCATATTTTGCATTGTCATTATATCTCTGATTCATACCCATTCTTTCCTTTGACGGTACAGTGGGGAAATTACAGTGCTGCTTTAAATCTGTATATATTTTTTTCATCTTTGTTTAAACTGTGAGTACAGTTCCGATTGTGTTATAAATAGAAGCTGAGATTCATTCCATTTATCCATCAGCATGGGATGAAAGCACAGCCTATAGGCTTCACCTGCTATTTTAACAAGCTTGTTGCTATAGAATAAATACTGCCTGTTCCAATCACAAGGAAAACCTGGGGCTAACTATTGTGCTTGTGAAGTAGGGTTGGGAAAGCAAAAAGTGACATATTTTTGTATTGGTATAATATTTTATTTATAGTATGCCTGTACATTGTGTCTTGCTAGCAGTGGCCAACCAAAGCTAAGAGGTTCTTTTAGGATTCACTACTAGGATGTTTATTTGCTACAAGACTTAAAGTACTCACAGAGAAGTATAAGGGAAATATCAGCCAAATACATACTCATTCTAATGCCAGATCATGGAGAAAAATCTATCTATGTAGTCACTAGGAGTTGAAAATGGCTTGATGGCACATAATCAATCACTCTACTGCCAGAGGCTCCATTGAGGCAGAAGGCAACCCCCAACTGGTCCAATTAAATGAAGCACCTTCTAACCCAGGGGTGGGGAAAGATGGCTCTTTTATGTCTTGTGGACTTCAACTCCCAGAATTCCTGAGCTAGCATGATTGGCTCAGGAATTCTGGGAGTTGAAGTCCACAAGTCATAAAAGAGCCATCTTTCCCCACCCTTGTTCTAACCCATTCTACACTTAACCCCTCCCTCCCAATCTGCAGGTGTCCTTGACTGACTTTTATATTTTGTTTTGATCATGCATTTTCCCTTAGTCCAAATGACAAGAACATCATTATCTGGGTATGTCTGAGTCTTTGTAGATGTGCTTTTGGGGAGCATCCTAATATTAGGTAGAAGATTCAGCTTTGGGTCAGTTTTCTACACTGGGACAAGTACAAGTAAAAATAGATCAGTTGAAAAAGAAATGAATTACTTTTGACCTGTTCATGGGGTGAAAATTCTGGCACCTCACTAAACCTCCTTACCAAATCGTCCACAGCACCAATACATCCTGCATGTACCTCTGTTTGGGGAAGTACAGGTGACCATCTAAATTAGACAACAACTGATCCCTCACCAAGTAAGAGGCAGGCCAAGTCAAACACCAGGAGATGAGGCCCACTGAAACCACATACTTACAGATTAATCTCCACACCAGAAAGTTTGGGTTTTCCTCGTGCTGGGCTCTCTGGTTGATGAAGGTGGCACCTTATCTTATGTTTAATATGTTGCCTGTCTGGTGACTAGACTGGTTCTTCGGAAGCTCTCTGGACAAGGAGAGGATAAGAGATCACCCATGTGTGCTCTGGAGGGTTGCTTCTCATGAGGAGATTGCAGGACAGTGATCCCCCACCCATTTCAGTGCCAGCAGACAAGAGGTTTAAGTTCACAACTGCAGTAGAGCAGAGGTGGGATTCAGCAGGTTCTGACCAGTTCTGGAGAACCGGTAGGGAAATTTTGAGTAGTTCGGAGAACCGGTAAATACCACCTCTGACTGGCCCCACACTCATCTATTCTCTGCCTCCTGAGTCCCAGCTGATCGGGAGGAAATGGGGATTTTGCAGTAACCTTCCCCTGGAGTAGGGAGGGAATGGAGATTTTACAGTATCCTTCCCCTGGAGTAGGGAGGGAATGGAGATTTTACAGTATCCTTCCCCTGCCATGCCCACCAAGCGACACCCACCAAGCCACACCCACCAAGCCACGCCACGCTCACAAGCCACACCCACAGAACTGGTAGTAAAAAAAATTTGAATCCCACCACTGCAGTAGAGCCTTTTAAAGGACACTGAGTTCACTAACCTTGCTTCTAATCACTTTCAGAAATTGTTTATTTAACTATCTAAAGCAGGGGTGGCCCACCGGCCAGATGCGTCACGCCCATCACAGCTCTGCAAAGGGGAGAAACATCACGATATGTCACATGACAGCAACATGATGCTGCGAGTTTGACACCTGTGATCTAAAGGATATTAAAAATCTTCTGAATGCCAAGTTTGAAAAGCCACCTGATAGGTCTATTTTTATTTCTGGGAGGGAGGGAGAGAGGGAGGGAGGGAGATACATAAAATATTCACAGTATTCTGAATTACATAGTGTTTCTCTCTGAGGCTTTGAAATGAAGATTTCCTGCTAAATATAGGCAGTCCTCGACTTATGACCACAATTCAGCCCACAGTTTCTGTTGCTAAGTGAGATATTTGTTAAGTGAGTTTTGCCCCATTTTACCACAATTTTTTTGCCATAATTGTTAAATGAATCCCTGCAGCTGATAAATTAATAATCTGGTTGTTACGTGAATCTGGCTTCCCCATTGACTTTGTTTGTCAGAAGGTCGCAAAAGGTGATCACATGACCTTGGGACACAGCAACGGTCATACAGTATATATGAACCAGTTGCCAAGCATCTGAATTTTCATCACATGATCATGGGGATGCTGCAAAGGTTGTAACTGTGAAAAATGGGCATAAGTCATTTTTCAATGCTGTTGCAACTTTGCGTGGTCACTAAATGAACTGTTGTAAGTTGAGGACTACCTGTACTCTTTCTTCCCCCTATTTTCTTCACAATAACTATGAGGTGGGTTGAACTGAGAGAGAGTGATTGGCCCAAGGTCACCCAGTCACTATAGTTTTAGGGTATTTTGAATGAAAAAAAAATAGCATTAAAATATAAGACTAGATATATTTAAATGCTCCTGCATATTGTTGGAAGAAAAATCCAGTCCAGGAGAAATAAAGAAATTTTAAAAAAAGTCAATAGAGGCTGGCTACAAGGAAAGAAGGTCTCTGTTTATTTGGTTTCCAGAAACTTCAGTGACAGCAGCATGTTTCTGGGGTGGCTGACAAAATGGCTGAGTGAGTGGATGGATCTTTATAGGGTTCTCGGGTTTTGTGATTGAGATGCTCCAGGGGGTTGTGCAATGTAGTGAGCCTTGTGTCTTTTACTATTTCAATGGTGGTGGGTTAATCCTATTATGTCCTAAAGGTCATGTCCTGTCCTTACAATTTGGGTGATAGAATGTAAATCCTTAATCCCATCAGCTCCCACAGAAGCCTGGAGCAGTGGCTGAAGGTGTTTTGTTTATGAATAGATTGGCCCAGTCTTTCTGAATGGATACAAAATTTGCATTCCTAAAGGTCAGCCTCTTCAGGCTTCTTTGAAGCTGTTTTCTATGGCAGGAAGACTGGAGCTGCTTTCTGCCTTTGTTAAGACTTTCTCCATTTCTCCTTTGGGGAAATATTCTATCCTGCCTCTTTTTAATTTTAAGAATAAAGAATATTTTAATCTGGTGATGGAAGGGGGCTTCCTACAATACCATTTCAAGGGCCACATCCACTGCACCTTTTAAATTATCTTTGCATTGAGTTTCACAAGAATAATCATAAGAAAAGGGAATTTTAAAAACATCTCTATGATTCGTTTGCTTCTTTCTAACTGAAAGCAAACTTCGTATGTCTTATATTTTGATAAGCAAAGGAATATCTGAGAAGTGATTACTTAACATTTTTTCTCTTGATCTATCTTAACTCTAAATCCTTTGTTTCCTCACTTTGTTTTTCAGCATCTAAAGAAAAGGTATATAATCTTATCTGCCACCCCCATCCGCCCACACAGCATCGGAAGGAGTCCAGGTTGAGCAGAAAACAACTAAAGGGAAATGATGCGGCAAGCTTTTCTTTGCATGCACCTTGTTCCTTCCATAGGTTTGCAGCTTCTAAAATCTATTCTGAGTTCTGTTTTGGTCTGTTGGAAGAAATGTCCATCTGGGTTCAGTTCCAAGTGGGGAGAAAGATACTGGAAACATGAAGACTGCTTGGAAAGATGGTTTAATGGTGGACAGGACCACATGGTTTTGAGGTCCTGGGCAAAAAAAGCACATGGGTGAGAGAGGGAGATAGATTTATACACTCTCTTGGGCCCTGCCTTGGAGCTTCCTGTTACTGTGTAAGAAATGTATTCTGATTGGTTGTCAGACTCCCATGGGGCCAAGTTGAATCTTGCTGGGTGATGATATAATGAAGAGGGTTTGGGGCAATTCCTATTATGGCTGATGGCTAATCCTACCTTTGTTGGATCTTGGGTGAGGGCATTTGCTTATGAATAGACCTAGCTATCTCTTTATCTCTTAAGTGCTAACATCTGCTGTGGGCTATTGAGGAGGGTGAGGGCTATTAAGAGTGAGTCTGCTTCCTACCTAAAAACATGTTTCTCCATTTCTCATCCAGGGAAATATAATATTCTGACTTTTTAATATTTCCTAAAATATTTCATTCTCCTAGGAGAGGGGTGGGTGCTCACTTCCTACAATCCCCCCTTTTTGCCCAAAACATATGAGTGGAACACACATGTTATTGGCAAAAGATTAAAAATTGATCAGATCACGGAGACTTGATGGGTGCTTTTAATTTTTCTGATGCAAAGGGGAAGGCATTGATAGAGGCAGCAGAAGGAGGATTCCTTCAGTGGCTCCCAAAAGGAGAGCTTTCAACCATGAAGGTCTAGCAGCCAGGGCAAAAGTTCTGGAAAGAAATTTACAGCATCCAATTTTTATGCCAATTATTTTCAGAGGTCAGATATCACTTTCTGTGAGCTTCCAGTCAGGTTTCAAGCAAGCACAAGTCCCAAAATTCTTCACAGCCATGGTTTTGCTTTAAATTACAGGCTGCCCAGGGGTGGGTTCCTCCCGGTTTGGACCAGATCGCCCGAACCGGTAGCGACCCGCTGGTGACGTCACAGTGATGTCACGGATCCGGTTCGGTCAGTGCCGGTCCATGGGCGCCACCATCTTTTTTTCTTTTTTCTTTTTGATTTTTTTTTATTTTTTTCCAGGTTTTTTCTTCAGCGCATGCGCAGAAGCCGAGTTTCCGGCACTGCGCATGCACCGCCAGCTTGTTTTTGGCTTGTTTTTGGCTTTTTTTTTGCTTGTTTTTTGCTTGTTTTTGCTTCTGCGCATGTGCAGAAGCTGAGTTTTCGGCAGGGAGGGGGGGAATGCTTGCCCGACTGCTCCCTCCCTAAGCAACCTCGGAAGTTTTCAAGCTTGTCTGAAGAGGCGGGTTTTTTTAAAGCAAACCCCGAAAAAGCCGCAAGATCCGGAGCTGACGGTCTCCGGTAAGATGCGCATCTCGTGGCCCACCCTGCCCCAGCCCCCGGCCCCACCCGCCCCCCCCAAGTGGGCCGACCTTGTTGCCATGTCTATTCCAGTCTATGAACATACTCTGACACTCCTCCCTTCATAACTGGAATAGAAATAAAGCCAAATAAGATTCTTCAGAGACCTGTATTTGAAGACCCACGTTCAGAGTTCCCTTCAAATACCTGAGAATACTTTTTACTGTGATACATCCTTTGCAATGAAACAAAGATCATCCACAAATGCTAATAATTGACAATCCCCACCTTGTATCTTTCCAGTGTATATGCAACCATCAGCCTTGCAACTCTTGAACCCAAGACCCTTCAATGCCTTATCTAAACAGATATTCCAATTCCTGGCTGACTGCTTCAGCCCATAAATGGCCTTGTTCAATTTATACACCATGTTAGGCCTTTTACTTTCATACCCTGGTGCTTGAACCATGTAAATTTCTTCCTCTAATTCTGCATTGAGGAATGCAGTGGTTATGTCAAAATGCCAAATTTTATGGCCACGTGCCGCTGCCAACGCTAGTGCCAACCTTATGCTTTCACTCTTCACTGTTGGTGCGAATACCTCATCATAGTGCACGTTTTTCCTTTGTGAAAAGCCTTGTGCCACTAATTTTGCTTTATATTGTACCTCATTGTTGTATTTTCTTTTTGTACACCCACTTACATCCTACGGCTTTGCAACCTTGTGGCAAAGTCATAGATGTGAACACTTTATGTTCACCCATGGATTGCATTTCTTTGTCCAAGACTTCTTTCCACTTTCCACTTTACTTGTTCTATTTTAGGCAATGCCAATACTTCCTTATAGTTCCTTGGCTCATACCATACATTGCATACTTTTACTTTACTAGCAGAATACCTGTCAGGTGGAATCCCCTTGTTCCATCGCTCTGACCTGCGTGGCATTGACTGCTCTTGTGTTTCAACCCTCTCTTGTTTCATATCCGAGTCATCATCTGACTCCTTTAGTTATGCTTTTTTAGTTTCTCCTCCCTGAACGCTGACACCATCACTAAGTGAGTTACTGTCACTAAGTGAGTTACCATCACTAAGTGGATCATTCCATAAATTTGCATCAATTCTGTTCCAATTTTGCTTATTGCCAGTTACATGTTTTTAAAGGCAGCTTATAATTGTTCCATTTGACATATCAAGCATTTATCTTTTTAGAAACAATACTACTCCATTTTCTTATACAAAATAATAATACATGATAATTATTCTTTTAAATTATCATTTTCCTTATATTTAAATTAATATTAAAAGAGGCAGGATAGAATATTTCTCCTTTGGAGAAAACATGTTCTTAAAGGCAGAAAGCAGCCCCATATTTTCTTAATAGCCTCCAGCAGAAGCCTCAAGTCTTTAGAGATGGATATTTTGTGCCCATTAAGAAAGACTGGGCCAATCTATTCATAAATAAAACGCCTTCAGCTCCAACTGATGGGATTAAAAAGGACAGGACAGGACCTTTAGGACATAATAGGATTAACCCACCACCATTGAAATAGTGAAAGACACAAAGCTCACTACATTGCACAACCCCCAGAGCATCTCAGAACCCTATAAAAATCCATCCATTCCTAAGCCAAGGGGGTCAGCCACCCCAGAAACATTTGCTGCTGTCACTGAAGTTTCTGGAATCCAAATAAATCTTCTTTCCTTGAAGCCAGTCAGCCTCCATTTTATTTCTAGTGCCTTTCTCCCTGCTTGGAACCAGACCAGATTTTTCTTCCAAAAATTGCAAGAGAGAAAGTGCAGTTGGTTTACTATTGCTCTGGGGTTTTTTTGCTAATGCCCAGCTGAATCTGGAGAAAAGCATGCAAGCAAGCTGGATAGCAAGAAAGGCACTAACATGTGATAAATATAGTGGTAATAAGGGAAAGGGGTATTTGCAACAACTGGCAGCCAGCAGCAATTTCCAGAGTAGCCCCACCAAATCGCATCAAGGTTGTTTTCAGACATCAAACAACTCAAGAAGAAAATGTGATTCAAGAAGATCAAATGAATTCACATGGAATCTGTCGGTTTTAAGCAAGGAGGATCGGAGATCTTTGATTTGCAACTCCAATTAGCTCTAAACTTCGTTAGCATTCATCCCGATTCCTGGTTTTCATGAATTTTGAAGTATAAAAAGCAGCTCAGAAATCTTCAATTGGCATTTTTTTTCTTTCTGTGCCTTGTGGAGCAAGAAAACTTAGCTGTCTTTAAGCAAGTTTGGCGTCTTCTCTACAATACAAAAGAGTTGTTTGATTCTGAAAAGCCCTGAGTGTTATCCCTTCCCCCTTTTGCATGCCATTTGTGCAAATGGCAAAATGACATCATGCAAGAAACTTCTCCTCCTTCTCTCTCCCTGATTTCCTTTGTGTGTGTTGTTTTCACAGAGTTCCTTGACATATATTAGGCACCAAGTCAAAAGCAAGCTTCTGAAGCCGTTTTTAAAGGGAATTGGTGAAAGATTTCTTCCAAGGATTTATTTTACCTGTTTTCTTCTTCTTGGAATCCAATAAAGCATTGTTGCTAATGCAACTAACCCATTCTCTCCTTTTATTGCTCCTGCTTTTTGCATTGCCTACTCCTGTTTGTTCTACTGTATCAGCAACATTTGCATTTGCTTGATAAATAAACACACCATTCTAAAGACTGTTTTCATTAAGAGCAACAGCATTCTGGGGAATCAGATTGAACTCTTTCCCAGTGAGATCTGTCCTGAGCAGAGATCCAGGATCTTCTGTACTCAAAAAGAGACTTAGTTCTCTTGGTTAATTAATTCAAGTTTTCCCCTTCATCTGGGAACCCTTATGCAAACATTATGTAAAGATAATTTGATTTGATTCTGTCCTGCTCAAGGTTGACTCAGCCTTCCATCCAGGGATGGGCTTCAAAAATTTTAACAAGTGGTTCTCTTCCCGATTGCTGGGTGGGCGTGGCCATGGTGGGCATGGCCTAGTTGGCCTCCTGCACCATGGTGGGGGGGGGTTTGCCCTCCCCGGGCTCCAGAGGCTTTTCTCGAGCCTCCGGGAGTGTGAAAACGTCCTCCCCAGGCTTCGGAGGCCCTCTGGAGGCTGGAAACGGGCCTGTTTCCAGCCTTTCTGAACTTCCGGTAGGCCCGTTTTTTACCCTCCCCGAGCGTCTGTGTGCGCCCTGCACTTACCTGCATCCAAAACGGGCCGCATGGGGACTCCTGGGAGGGGCGGGGTGGGTGGGGCCAGCCAGGAGTGGGATTTGGGGGTTCTCCGAATCTTAGCTAGAGGTTCTCCCGAACCCCTGCAAACCCCCAGCAGCCCACCCCTGCTTCCATCCTTCTGAAGTCAGTAAAATGAGGACCCAGATTGTTGGAGGGCAATTTGCTGACACTGTAAATCACTTAGAGAGGGCTGTAAAACACTATGAAGCGATATATAAATCTAAGTGCTATTGCTAAAGATCAGCAGTAGGGTTGCCAGTGTTTAAAACTGCTTATTTTCATATTGTTGATGAATTGTTGTTTTCATCAGCTAACACAATTCAACTTTTACATTACTTTAAATTTATATTGCTTCATATTTTGTGTTTAGTCACACTTTTAATTTTTAAAAAATGCTTGGTAGCACTAAAAAATATGTATATAGTTTCTGGTATTTCTCAGCAAGTTGATCAGGAGAGATAACTTGATCTTGAGAAATTACTAATTATTCTCTTTTTTTGGGGAGTCAACTCAAATACTCAAACTGATTTTTTAAAAAAAAACCTGATTGTCCTAAAATAGGGTTTAATATAATGAACTAGACAAACAAATCAACGCCTAATCCAGATTTTTAAAAAAAAAAAAAAGGAAATCCTGAATATTGAAAAGGCAGATTAAGGCATTGCTATCTACATTGAGGTAATTTTGGAGAGAATGCAGGGTATAAATGTAATTAATTAATTAATTCTTTTCCTGCCTTCAGCTATGTAATGCCTCCTGATTTAGCTTCGAATTTCTTTCTACTTTTTAAATAACGCACATGAGACTCAAGTATCTTCATATTAAGATTTTATTACAATATTGAGAGTACACTAATTGCTGAACAGCTGCATCTGTATTGCTTTAGCATCAAGCCCTGCTCCAAAAGAGAGGAAGAGGCCTTACTCAGGAGGAAAAGAAACTTGTAGGCTTGCTTCATTGTCTACATCATAGGTCTATCAGAATCTCCCACAGCCCTTAAGAATTTACACGGCTACCAATCACTTCATTTCCCACAAACACATACTACATTTCCTGCATAGATAAACGTAGATAAAAACACTGGAATATACCTCGGGGGGTTACATTCCACTCTACCCACACCTCTACAGTAAATGGGCACAACAATAATGAATTACTTTGCAAGGCTGCCATAACTCATACCCTCTCAACAATGTGCAATGTGTATATTGGACTTACTCAGATAGTAATAGAACGTATCAATAAAATAGCAATAGTAATAGAACTTAGACTTATATACCACCCCATAGTGCTTTACAGCACTCTCTGGGTGGTTTACAATGTCAGCATATTGCCCCCAACAATCTGGGTCCTCATTTTACCGACCTTGGAAGGATGGAAGGCTGAGTCAATCTTGGGCCCTGTCAGGATTGAACTCCAGGCTGTGGGCAGTTTGCTTGCAAGATTGCATTCTGACCACTGGGCCACTGGGGCTCATAATATCAAAAAATGTTGCCACTGAATTATCCTTTGGTTCCAATGTTGGACCAAGGCATTTGATTGACTGCCATGGAGCTGCCAGGGGGTCTTTAGCCATTGTGTTGATCTTATATGGCTCTTCTCCTATATTAATGGGTATAGAATGATCAGCCAAGTTGTCCAGCTTCATACCGGACTGTAAAAGGAATCACCCATCTCTTGATACATAGCCCTCAGTTCAACCTCCACTTGAAGAGGACTTGCAAGGCATGGTTTGGCTAGATCAGAATCTTGATTGCAGACAGGGGCCACATGCACAACAGTTAGCAATAGCAATAGCAATAGCACTTAGACTTATATACCGCTTTACAGTGCTTTACAGCACTCTCTAAGCGGTTCACAGAGTCAGCATATTGCCCCCAACAATCTGGGTTCTCATTTTACCCACCTCAGAAGGATGGAAGGCTGAGTCAACCTTGAGCCGGTGAGATTTGAACCGCTGAACTGCTGAACAGTCAGCTGAAGTAGCCTGCAGTACTGCACTCTAACCACTGCGCCACCTCGGCTCCTCGGTTAATGGCCCATTGCAGTGTAAAGTTGTCAGACATGTTTATATATTTACAAGGGATTAGACTGGAGGGTTTTCCCCCCAAAGTTAATGGATACTTAGTACAACTTTAGGTAAGTTTGAAAATGGGTGGTGGCTGTATGTTTACGCAATGCCATCTTTAACCTGGGAACTGCTTATTCCTTCATCCTCCTTCTTGTGAGATATAAGACCCAAATATTTTAATTCTCCCAATACAGAAACAAGTCTGGTTCACAATTCAAAGGTTAATTTCAAAAAGCGTTTGCAAAGGCAGCCTCCAAGTCTCTTCCCAAGTGGATTGAGTACAAGGAGAGCAAACTACAATATACAACCTATACATTTTATACCCTCTACACAATGCACGCCACGCCTAAGTGGCTCTTTCCACCCCCTTTATTCTCCTAAGTCATTTCTTAAGTCATTCTATACTCTAAGGGATCAATGTGACAATTTCTTCAGAGTAACAGATATCTTATCTTGCCTACTGGTGACTTCGCCCTGGGCGGATGTTCCTATTTAACTGAATTGTAGCCTGGCCTTGGGCGTGTGTTCCTGTTTTCCAGGAGAATTTGTACCAAGTCATCACGTATTGTTTTACTGCATACATTTTGTGGTTAGTTTGCAACAGAAGGAACATCCTAGCTTATTAGTACATTAAACATTTTGTATAAAAGAGTAACATATTATTTATTTCCTTCAAATCCACCCTTTTTCTTTTCTACCTGAATTACTCTTTTATACTTGCAACAATTCATAATTTCCTAATTTCTCTTCAGGTTCATGTGGAAGCAAGTTTGTATATTCCAACTCCTCTATCTCTAACCTCTGCCTTCCTACCTTCATTACCAACATTACCAACATTCCTTTTTACCACCTCCTATTGATGTTGTTATTAGAGTCATATTACTCATAGTCCTTGTTATTAACATTTGTATGAGAGGAATCAAACACGATAAGAACATGATAGCCAGGAATCCTAATATGGCAAACTTTGCTAGTTCTTTCCAATTTGAGAACCACCCACCAAACCAATTATTTACCCCATCTAAGGTTAGTCCTCTCCAGGTTTGGACTGGAACATGAGCTAATTTTATCATTCGATCCGTACCACTCTCATCTATTTCAATAGAACAATTACTCAAGTTAAATTTTCCACACACACACCCTTCCTGAGCTAGTAAGTAAACTAAGGCTAATCTATTCTGCATAATGTATGTTCGGGACTTCACACTTTCTTTGGCTAAATGTTTTAAAGTGCTTACAGTATCATTAGTGATTATCTCAAGGACTGCTTGTAATCGAATCACCCTATTCAATATATAGATAGGTTCTCTAGCTCCGAGAGTCCCATCCTCTGCCCACGTGGCAGGTCCATAATAATTATTCTTTCCGGAGTCCATTCGTCATCTTTCCAATGTCCAATTTTTATATCACTCAGTTGTACAGATCTTTTTGTTTTAACATTATTTGCTAAACTATCATACTGTCAGGCCGAAGCCATTTTCTTTGGATCTTTGGCCTGCCACACTTTGTATTAGTTTAAAATGTATTCTTTGCTGTGGGAATTTGGGAGGGGCAGTTGCATGAGGGATGTCTGCATGTAGCCACAACAAATTCCTTCTAGATTGTCAAGGTCATCCTTTGTCCTGCACCTGCACAGAAGAAGGTGGAGTTCCAACCAAGCTACCAGAGGATGAAGCAATGAAGATTGGTTCATGTGATGAACTTGGGGGTGTGGGGACAAAGGATTGAACTTTCAACTGGGTGGAGAAACCCC
>QLTV01001127.1:620497-632154 GCA_003457575.1 Thermophis baileyi
GCAACATTTCGAAATTGTTCATCATCTAAATTCAAGATGAGATACGCCATTGCACGATCATGATTTTTCTGATCAGCAGCTGCAAACACTTGTGGTGGATTTTCTACAATATACCACAGCTCTTTAGCTTTCAACAAACATTCCATTTTTGCAGCCCACACAATATAATTCTTCTGGCCCAAACGAGGCACAGAGCTTTCCTTAAATTCCATTGCAGCCATTCTGCTTATCCTGCCTTGTTTTTATACTTTCTAAACACAGGCAATTTCTTCCAGCTTTAAATTACAATGCAGTCCTTAGTGAGCTCTGGGCCCATAACCTGTTAGAGAATTTTTTTTCTCTGTTGTAGAAAAATAAATCAGACGCTCTCACAGTTGACTGCATTTTGCTGAATCAAATAACTNGCACAGAGCTTTCCTTAAATTCCATTGCTGCCATTCTGCTAATCCTGCCTTGTTTTTATACTTCCTAAACACAGGCAAGTTCTTCCAGCTTTAAATTACAATGTAGTCCTTAGTGAGCTCTGGGCCCATAACCTGTTAGAGAATTTTTTTTCTCTGTTGTAGAAAAATAAATCAGACGCTCTCACAGTTGACTGCATTTTGCTGAATCAAATAACTTCTTTATAATCATATCAAAATATTTACAGTACCATACATTCTTCTTTATAGCAACATAGCATAATGAAGTTTTCACACAGAGAGATACAGAGACAGACCCGAGACTGGAAAAACATGTCCAGCTCCTGGCTTAATTCCTTTTGCACAGAGTCAGTAGCACTTTACTCACATTGGCTGACTGAGTTACCACATGACTCTTCCTGTTCATGAATATCGCAACAGTTCAGCCGTGGTTTTCTTTAGTTGAGGGGAAAGCATAGGCAACCACTCTGCCCTAAATAGGAAAAACACAAATGCAAATATTACCCTCCTGAAGCCTGGGGAGGGTGAAAATGGCCCAACGGCCCAACCGGAAGTTCATTTCCAAACTTCCGGTTGGGCCATTGGGTCCATTTTTCGCCATCCACAGGATCCTCCTGAAGCCTGGGGAGGGTGAAAATGGCCCAACCGGAAGTTTGTTTCCAAACTTCCAGTTGGGCCATTGGGTCCATTTTTCGCCATCCACAGGCTCCGGAGGCTTTCCTGAAGCCTGGGGAAGGCAAAAACGACCTCCCCCCGCCCTCCAGAAGGCTGAAAATCAGCTGGAATCAACTTTTTGCCATCCACAGGCTCCGGAGGCTTCAGTGAGTCCTGCACGCATGCGTGGGTGGACAGTGTGGGGGTTGTACGTGCATGCACGGGGGGCATTGCATTATGAGTGTGGGCACGCGTGCACGCACTATTGTGCGCGCACGCGCCCTTTTGGCACCCGAGCAAAAAAAAAGGTTCGCCATCATCACGCCACACCTAAGAGGCTCTTCCCACCCCCTTTATTCTCCTAAGTCATTTCTTAAGTCATTCTATACTCTAAGGGGTCAACGTGACAATTTCTTCAGAGTAACAGATACCTTATCTTGCCTACTGGTGGCTTCGCCCTGGGCGGATGTTCCTATCTGACTGAATTGTAGCCTGGCCTTGGGCATGTGTTCCTGTTTTCCAGGAGAATTTGTACCAAGTCATCATGTATTGTTTTACTGAGTACATTTTGTAGTTAGTTTGCAACAGAAGGAACATCCTAGCTTATTAGTACATTAAACATTTTGTATAAAAGAGTAACATATTATTTATTTCCTTCATTCTTAACCCTACAGTTTGATTGAACAGAGCGAAAAGCCACCCTTTTTAAGGAAACTGAAGGTGCCTTGTCAATAAAAATGTTCCATTTTTTAATATCCTGAGTTTAAAACGTAAACCAGGAATCATTTAAAGGCTGAAGTTACCTTCTGAATGACCCTGCAAGGAAATGAAAAAGACATAGGCCAGTTTTCCCATGTTTGAAAAGGAATATAACTGAGCGGGGAAGTTTTTTTTTTTTTTGTAAGATAAATTATATCTATTCAGCCTGTCAGCATGAGATCATCTTAAATTTGAGGTTTGTCATACTGTCCAAAAAAGGATTATGGATAGTCCTTGTTTAGCAACCACAGTTGGGACTGGCAACACTAAGCCAAGCATCACAGCATTGTGATGTTATGACCTTATTTTTTGCTACAAACATCAAGCAAATCCCTTAGGTTGTTAAGCAAGACATCATGTGACTGCCACTTGCCATTTTAAGGCCAGCTTCTCAGTTGACTCTGCTTATTGGAAGCCAGCTATTAAGTACCCAAGTATCGATCACATGATTAGGGGATGCTGCAATGATCATAACTACAAGGACTAAAGTTACTTTGTTTAGCCCGCATGCCAATTAAATGTAAAGTCAATCATCAACTTAGATTGCATAGCATATGGTGTGATTTTAATCTTTATTTTATACATTCATCCACTGCTATGAAGCAAGTTAATTTTGTTAAGTTTTGTGGGTAATGTTTACTAACTCCTTGTGATGCCAGGATTGATTATTCTGGTGCATCAGAAATCCATCCTTCCTTTAACACAAAATAGTTTTCATAAACAGAAATTTCCCTAGTACAGAATGCAGCAACTATACTGTCATCTAGTGGAATTGACAATAATATCCTGTAATCCTTTTCAGCATATTGTGTATCTTTTATTTTACCTACTTGTCTTTGTTGTCTTCTGTCTCACCACTGTTGGGATGGAGTTTTATGGACCTTTCACATCTGGTCCAAAACCGGAGAATAGTCATTATTCTACTCCAACACAGAACTAGTCCATTCTGGAGTGCAATTTTTCTAGGAAACGTGTGGACGCTTTAGCAGGAAATTGCACTTGTAAGAACTATTACAAAAAGATTGTGAACTATGCTATTTATGTGTTTCCTATCTCAAAATGGGAATTACTGTCAATTTTCAGCAATCAAGGTCAGATAGGATTTTAAGGACTACAAAATGAGAAAATACGTTGGAATGAAATGGATCCAGATTTGGGTAAAAGCTGTTGTATTTGAACTTCTCTGTTCTGCTCTGCTCTCTTTATAGTACTTCCCCAGCCTTCAAGAATGCTACACAGAACAGTCAGGGGACCTGTTCTGACCAAGCTCCCCAAACACAACAAACCCTCTGTAGTTGAAGCAATGATTCCTTTATTAGGAGCGCCAGCAGCCCCAGTAAAAAGTTTTTCTTTCACTGCCGGCTAACAAGCCTGTCCAGCAGGGGAGATAAATAGTTGTATGCCACATCTATTCATCTCCGCCCCCTGCCTTTTATCCCCAGAGCTAGGGTGGGGCTTCGCTAGCAGCGGTGGCTCTTCCTTCCCAAGGATCGACCCACGGATTTCCACTGCTCTCCTCTCCTCTCCCTTCTGCACATCTGCGCGTCAGGCACTGGACCCAGCTGTTCCTCCTCTTCTTCATCAACCACCTCCAGACCTGGGGGCTGTTGACTCCATCTGAGGGCTGACGGATGGCCCAGGCTCCTCCTCTGTCTCTCTCTCTGACAGCTCCATTCCCTCTTCCCCCTCGGAGCTCTCAGGTTGCTGTGATGCTGACCCTGACTCCCACGCCTCCTCTGATTCGGCTGCTGGAAGGGCCAGTGGACGACAGGCCACAACAGGACCCAAATAATTGTACACTATCCTATGGTAGATGGGGAATTCCTAGAAAGTGGGCACATATCACTAATTTTTAGAGATTAAAATTCATAAATCCCAGTGGCCTATCAATGCTTTACTACTGCAAGTCTGATACTATATGTATAGTAACACTCTTAGCTATACCCTATGCATTGTGCAGCAATAGCAGGACAAGCCAAACCATATCAATTACAGTATTTTTCGTACTATAAGACGCACCAAGTTTTTGAAGAGGTAAACAACAAAAAAAGTTTTTGCCCTCTCCGGCCCCCAGGATCACTCTACAGGCCTCCCAAACCCTCTGTACGCCCCGTTTTTGTTTTGGTTTTTTGCAAAAAATGGCCCATTTTTTACTCGTTTTTGCCCTCCCTGCCCCCAGGATCACTCTACAGGCCTCCCAAACCCTCTGCATGTCCCGTTTTTGCAAAAAATGGGCCCATTTTTCGCCTCCCAAACCCCCCACGCATCATGTTTTTGCCCTCCCCAGTCCCCAGGAGCACTTTGCAGGCCTCCCAAACCCTCTGTGTACCTGATTTTTGCGAAAAACAAGACGTGCAGGGTGGGGTTTTTGGAGGCCAAAAATGGCTGTATTCTGTGTATATGACGCACCAACATTTCCACCCTCTTTTGGGGGGGGGGAGTACGTTTTATACTCCGAAAAATACGGTAATACTCCATTTCTTGCACATATTTTAAAGCATCCAAGAGCATCCTATTTTTTTTTTTAAAAGGCTTCCACTGAAAAAACAGTTCAGCTGTTATATCACTAGAGTAATCAGTAAACTTGCAACAAACACGTCCTTCAGATTCTTCACAAAGATGTCCTACACAAAGTAAGAGATAATCTATGGCTATGCTTCTGTGATGGTTCATTCACCACCTCAGCTCGGATGAGTGGGAAGAGCTTTTTGGAGCCATCCAAAAAGATTGGGGAGGGGGCATCAGGAAAACAATGCAAGGATCTTTGGCAATCAAGACAAGGAACAGCAGAGGAGGGCGATTGGAGCGAAGCAGTCCAGGCAACGTTGGGGGAATCTGAGAGAGAGCGGCCAGACGAATAGCCAACTGCACAGTCTGGAGAAGAATCTGCAGCCAATCAGTGCTGACAAGTAGTTCCCTGATCCAAGGACACACAAGGTCCAGTTGAGAGAGGCGCAATGGAGATCAGCGAGGCTATTTGAAAGGAGGCAGCCTCACCTCTCTTAGTAAGGTGTACCAGTTGGCACCTATTTAACTAGGGTTTTGAACTTGGTCAATGTTGGAGACAATCTCCCTTAATCCGACTGGCTGTGGATGTTTGGAAACATCCTTGATCCTTTGTCTTGAATCTATTAAGAGTCTCGTTAGCCTTTGTCTTGCTTGGAACTTGTTGGAGTTGCATTTTGCCTTTGTCCTGCCTTGAACTTGAAGTCATGTTTGCCTTCATTCTGTGTTGAATTCAGGAGTCGTGGTTGTCTTCATCTTCCTTCAAACTTATTGGGGACATCAACTTCCTGGGAACATGGTTAACTGAACATACGCATGGGGAGAGATCTCTGAAGGATTTCTTCCTGGAGTGTTGCTCTTCTGCCTTTTAACTGAACGGACTGATATCCCATCAGTTTTTATGACCCACCCAGTCAGGATATATTGAAGAACTTCCCCTTGGGACCCTTCAATACAGCTGTAAGCCAGCAGATTGCTTTTGTAGTTGAACTCCAAAGCTGTCTGCATGCCAAAAGCTGGGAGGGGAGGGGCTGCAATCTGTTCAGGGGCTGAAGAGAAGTGGAAACCAACAGTAAGTTATGCCTTCCTTATCTTAATCACCTTCAAAGACTATTATTCTATCTTGTCAATTTAAAAGAGGCCCTATCTAGCAACAGCTTGCTATACTTTTTTGAAGACCTGTGCCATTTTAGGGATTTCTTTTTGTTTTAAAGAACAAGGAAGAAGGCTGCTAACACAAGCCAAATAAAGAAGTGGGCCAAGAGGGGAAGAAAAAAAAAAGCTGACGGAGAAAGATAAACAATTGAAGCCGTGATTCTAGTTTACTATTGTAGTAACTGGTAGCTTGATCTTCTCAGCTGTGGGTGGCTAAAATCTTCTGATTCTGATTAAAAGAGGAAGCCAAGATGGTGGAGCAAAATATTAGACATATATTTGAAAGGTCTCTAAATAAAATACATCAATTTGTGGATCAGTTGTTCTCTGTGGATAAAAAATCCTCTCAAAGTACTTCTGATATGAAAACATGTGGAGAATGTTACCAAACTGCTGAGCCAATTTCACAAGTAGCTGAAAATGCAAATGCAAATGCAGAGGAGTGTATTGCAGTTTTGGAAAAGCCGGATATTAACTTTCATTTTTACCCTCACTACTTTGATTCAAATGTAAACCTCTCAACACAATTGAAAGAAGAGCTTCAAGAAAATAGACAAATTTGGGACTTTTTCTTTAAGGACATTAACAAGGTTGAGGATCTCGTGATAAAAAGTAAGAACTACAAGTCTTTGATACTTCCAGAGAAGAAAAAGATTTTACTCCATGAAGATAAGTTGGAAAGAGTGACTTAAACTTAAGGAGTTAGCTGGAATCAGGATGTATTTTTCTCTGCTTGATATGTGCAACTGAAAGAAAGGTTTAACCCAAAATTTGCAAATGTATTTTTTTACATATATATAATGCTTAAGCAACTCTTAAACTATGCAAAAGTTATTAAAATGTATTTGAGAGTACCTGTATTAAGAGAAAGTAAAAGAAAATGATGTATCAGATTAAAGAAAAATTCTGTATGTTAAAAAGGATGTTTATAAATGAAAAAAATAATTATTCTATAAAGGTAGTTTGGAGGGAGGGAGCTAAATGCAATATTGAAGTTTAAGTTCAATATTGTATGTTAAAGTTAAAGAATAAGATGTATTAGATAGTTTTGACTTAAAAGAAAAAAAGTGCCTTTTTTGTTTTTAAAAAAAGTTTAGTACTTTGAAGGAAAAAAGGAGGGTGAAAGGGAAAAAAAGGATTCCCTCCTTTTTTTAGGCCAAAAAATTTGGAAGAATATAATAAACTTTGTAAATAAAAATGGTGACGGTTTATAAAGATTACTAGGTGCAAATAGAAATACATGTTATTTCTGTAGCAAGGAAGATAAAGCAGGAATGATTAACTTGATTACTTTATTTAAAGAGGAAAATATGTTATTTGGATATCACTTCTGGAATTCGTGCTTGTGAAGAAAAAAAATGAAACTTTGATCTTGGTTTTGTTGATCAGAAAGATTTGGTGTTATAGAAATGGCTAGTTATATATTAATGTGTAAAAGCAAAAAATTGAGGCTGGAGTGTGTTTTATCTTGTACTGAGCTAGGAAGAGTTGGAAGTTAATGCCCCCTTTTCCTTTTTTTCCTCTTTCCCCTTGTATTCTACACCCCCTTTTCCCGTTCCCTTTCTCGCTCTTAATTTCTTATTTTCTTTTCTTTTTCTGTATTTTATATTTTATATAATAAAATAAAAATTTAAATAATTAAACTTATTGGGGACTTCTTCTGGCTTCTGGTGTTAGTCTGGCTTCAGATATGCTAGAGCAGTGGTTCTCAACCTGTGGGTCGCGACCCCTTTGGGGGTCGAACGACCCTTTCACAGGGGTCACCTAAGACCATCGGAAAACACATATTTCCGATGGTCTTAGGAACCGAGACACTGCTCCTCTATCCGTCCACATACGAGTACCCGGGGACGGTGCAACACACGGGTGGCCCTCGAATGCACAGGCGCCGATGGAAGAGCCGCGCGCGCTAGCCCACCATCTTGGTGCCACGCCCCCTTTGTCACCTCACCGCTTCTTGCCTGGCACTGTACACATGCGGGGAGGGGGCAGGGCAGGGGTCACGGCGGCGGGGCAGGGGTCGCGGCATTAGGAAGGTTGAGAACCACTGTGCTAGAGCCACGTTTGCCTCTACACTGCCTTGAACTGGTGGGGAGCCATGGTTGCTTTCATTGAGATGGTACTTTGAAAAATGTTTAAATGGGACTGCTCATAAGTCTTTACATGTGCAGAGGAGCCTTGGGGAATGTCGGTGGTTAGTTGTGTGAATAAACACATCTAACTCCTTATCTCATGTGTGCACTTGTGGACTGGAACAGGACAGCTTTTCTCTAATTCAGCCCCTCTCTGACTTCTTCTAGAAGATCTGAAATCATGACTGAAATAAAGATTTGAGGTTTTAGTCAGGATGCATGTTAGACAACTTACCTAAATAGCATTATATTCAGCTTTTAAATAGTGTAGGGAGAAAGGCAGGATCATATTATACTCTATCCCACTGGATGTATATCTTGCCAAAGGCAGCAAAGTTGTTCATAGAATTTTCTTCAAGGCTTCCTTTATCAGCCATCTTCTTGACCCAAAGCCTCAACCTCCTTATGGGGCTTTCCCATCATGTGGAGAGTGAGGAGTGGAAATAGAGATAAGGATATCAGTAAAGGCTACCTTCCAAAGATGAATAGAGATCTCTTGTACACCAAACCAGGGGCAGATTGTCTATTTCCTAGACTTGACAACACATGATCTACAATGGTTTCTATGAGTTTGGGAATTGGTAAACTCACAAAACTAAGTTGATGTGTCATTTGCTACTGCTTGGAGTTTGCTCACACAAAATTCTAGTGAATCTAAAGCAGTTTTTAGTTTATTCAACTTTTCCTGATAATGGTGGATGATAAGGGCTATGCAATGTCTGTTCTACTCCCAAAGTATTTGCAAGTTCCTTTAGCACAATATGTGTGAACAAAACTAAATGTATAATGGAGCAAGCCAAACCTAGATACAATAATCCTAGATACAATATTTTTCATAGTCATGTCCTAAATGCTCTAAATGTTTAACTGTCCATAATCAGATCCTAAATGTCAGTCTTTGAAGCCTGAGTATCTTCCACCAATCCAGTTGTTCTTTGAAAAATAATGTGTCTCCATCTTCAACAGGGAGATAGAGTGATACAGACTATTTGCAGGTTCTCAAAAGGTTGAGTTACCCAAGGCTGAGCTCCTTTTCTTTTTTATGCATTAAAGTCATTACATGTGGAACAGTACTATCAATTGCTTTGCTACAGGATATATGGTATTTCAGTGGCAAACCTAATTTTCCATACAGCTACCCCAGAATTACAGGGTTCTATGTGTGTCGCGACCATTTTGCGGGAAATGAGCCTTAAACATTTGAAAAATTGTACTGGTTACCCCATTGTACGTAGAAGGACAAATTTTGGTATGTGAGCCTACCAACAAATAGTGCATGCAAGAAAAAAAAAATGAGGCCAATGGTGACTAAAATGCTTGTAAATTACTATTTGAAGGTTCAGCATTAAATGTAAGAATGTAAATGCATGTCTTAATACCGAGAATTACTATTTAACCCCAGTTTTGCATAACAGTTTCTTCAAAATGGTGCAGTAATAGTCATGATCGACTTTAGGCATCCATTTGAGCATACTTTCTATGTCATCTTGTTTTGCTTTGGATAGTGTGTGTACCTGTAACTCTGTCTTAGGCACAGGCAATGTAACAGATGCAACAGGCAATGTTGGCAAAGCAGGTTTTCCACGAACACTCATCTTCTTTTCAAAGGCACGGATGGTGACCGTGTTCCAATTTTCCACAGCGAAGGTTGTCTTGAACCTTACTGTTGAATGGGTCTGGGTGAATTTTAGTTATGAAACTTTAGCATACGGCACATTACTGTACTGAAACTGCTTTGAACATATGGAGTAATTTTTAAAATGTGTGGGCTTCATCTGGATGAAAAAAAAGTGCTTGTACCAGATTTTGGCAAAGTGATGACATTCTCCATGTCAAAACATATTACCAGCCTAGTTTTGTCTCCTCTTTCTTCCTGTCTGTGATCTCTCATTAAATTCTTCTGTTGGCTATGCGAATCATATTTCTTTTGTAGCATCTCTTCTACCTGCCCAATTGAAGAGGCAATTTTATGTTCCTCGCAAAGGTCATAGCGATCTTTTTTGGGTACGTGGAATACCAGGTTAAATTCATTGTTGAATACAGTTCGATAGTAAGAAAGTTTGACTGGTTCAGTTCCCATTTCGCTGCTTTTTTCTTTATACAGCTCGTACATGATGCTTACATTCAATGAAGATTCGAGGTACTCTTTTTTAGTTCTAGCACGACAATAACGCGACTTCACCCTTGGATTGGAAATGACTTAATATGGTCAATTACTGTTTGTCCGGCTGTAGCAAAGAATTGCTTATGAGGGTGCTTCCCCCTCTTGTCTGTAGGTGGGGTATCTGTTACTAAATCTTTCTGGCTATGGTAGTTGTACACTGGCTTTTGACTGATTGCCAGTGTTCCTAGATAAAAATCCTTGCAAACACAAATTGCTGCATTTCCTACGTACATTTGGTAGAAAAAACTGAATATGCGCCTAGAAGGTTTTGTTTTTGGTGTAGGACAATGCACTGATTCCCTGCGTGTAGTTTTGCCAATATAATGTAACTTTTCATTAGGGCTCATAGCATTGTATGCTCTAAATATTGCTTCACGTTCCTCAGTTGTCACTGTTGTAAAGCAAGCAAATTTGCAACTCTGCATACAGTCCTTCCGTGACTTAATTGTTTTAGCAGGTACAGTTTTCCCATGTCTGCTTACATATTCTTCCCCCCTCTGACACTTTTTTTTCCTAATATTGGCTGCCCAAGTTTCAGGTCGTCTCTGTCTCTTCCTCGTAAGTTTTTCGATGTTACTACTGGTGTGTCAGTGTTTACTTGATCCTCAGTAGGAGGATTGGCAACATCATCCATTTCTTGCCTAGAACAAAATAAAATATTTACTTATTAAAGTCAACTTAAATCACACCATCTTACTTTTGCATTTTCGACGTTATTAACATCAAACAAAACTTAGGAACCTTTATTTATGTTTCTTACATGGTGGCTATCCATTTAAAGTGGCATTACCAAGAAGCAAAGTTTCTCACACAGTGCTCCTTTAAGGCCTAAGCCTCCCTCACACAGTGGGCCTTTAAGGCCTAGACCTTTGTTCTGCCAAACTCCCTCCTCCACACCTTCCTCACTAAAGGCTTATGCCTGCTTAAGCTAATATGCTGGAACATACATACATACATCCATACAATATATAGATTACACAGTTCTAACTGCAGTGCCCTGAAACATGTATATTCAAGTGTGTAATAATTGTGGCTATGAGTATGTATATACTCATAGCCACAATTATTACTAGGATCAAAATGCAGGGTTCCGGGCCTGCATTGCAATAGCGTTAGTGAATGGTATAGACTTAAAGCACAGAATACTCACTCGTTTTCAATTAAAAGTTCCATATCCGATTGGTCATCTTCAGTTTCTGGAACATACTCGGATCCACTCGGTTCATATAAGTCTGAACTTGCTTCCATGTCGTGGAAAAGAGACATTATTTCGGAATTCACATGTCCAGAAACGGAGGCAACGCTAGGCGCTGCAGGCTCCATAGCAATAGCAATAGCACTTATATACCGCTTCATAGTGCTTTACAGCCCTCTCTAAGCGGTTCACAGAGTTAGCATATTGCCCCCAACAATCTGGGTCCTCATTTTACCCACCTCAGAAGGATGGAAGGCTGAGTCAACCTTGAGCCGGTGAGATTTGAATCGCCGAACTGCAGCTAGCAGTCAGCTGAAGTAGCCTGCAGTGCTGCACTCTAACCACTGTGCCACCTCGGCTCCTAAATGTATAGGAGCATCCTTGCTCCGTCACATGGGAGCAGCCAAGCACGACAATTGGCTGCTGCAAATAGAACCCTGTAATTCTGAGTTTTCTGGGGAAAGTGTAGCTGCACTCTAACCACTGTGCCACCTCGGCTCCTAAATGTATAGGAGCATCCTTGCTCCGTCACATGGGAGCAGCCAAGCACGACAATTGGCTGCTGCAAATAGAACCCTGTAGTGAATAGAATAGAATAGAATAGAATAGAATAGAATAGAATAGAATAGAATAGAATAGAATAGAATAGAATAGAATAGAATAGAATAGAA